>NW_021011575.1:19529-619529 GCF_003987935.1 Bombyx mandarina | reverse complement strand
TATTATTGTTAATTATTTATTTATTTATTTATATATGATGATATATTTAAAGGTCGCATAAACGATAAAAAATATAATAAAACCAAGGAAGCTTGTCACAAAAACAAACGTATTTCAGAGCAACTTACCCATATGATACCGATCCTGCTTGGAGGAAAGACGGCCATTTTCGCATTACGGAGAGATTTAGAATCTCGCATATTTATCTTGTGCGTTATAGAAACAATGGTGACCCTTTTTTCGAATAGAAACGAGCTTGAACAAAGTACCTACAATATTGATTAGACTGAATACTGTTAGGTTAAAACTTCGCAATGTTATTCAAAGTAACTTCTTGATAAACGAGATCTTGATTGACGACTTAGTGAATAATTCGCAGGTAATCAAAGAATTTTTTTCTCCGAAAAACATATTTTTTGCCTTCTGCCAGATGGGAAGTGGTTACTGCTAAAATACCCTTCGTTAGCTTTGTTTCAGAAAATAGGTACTTCGGAGCGCTCCGGAAATACCTAATAAGTTTACTAATTTGTACTTAGTAAGTTGTAGGCAATTTTAAAATGCTTTTATTTTATAAAAATAAATTTGTTGTGAGTTTGTCAGCTAGAGTATAAGGTGATATCCATTTGGTATTTTCTAATAAATTCTAGAACTAAGCCCTAGAACGTTATCACAAAAAAGTTACTTGCAACTTGACAGCCCAGTATTGTCGGAAGATTATAAAGATTAGGTAAATTAATTTCCATGTACTGACAACCGGATATACATATTTAATGCCAAGTTATAATCAGTGGCGGATTTGCAGTCTCGGCCGCCCTAGGTCCCAAGCCATCAGTCGCTCCTTTCTCAGCATCCACCATATAGACTACATAATGGATTTACTTTATTGCCAACTTTTCTCTAAATAGATTCAGAAATTTTTTATTTCGCAAGAATATGGTACATAAGTAGTTACAACTAGTTATTTGCTCTAACGTACTCTGCCAACTTGGCATACTTGGTTATTATAACTCTTACACGAGTGTTATCAACTTTCAACAAATAATTGCATGTTAAATATTTGAATAACCAATTAAACGTAATTAATTTGTACGGAGCTACTTGTTATAATACTACAGCTACGTTATAATAAGTTTTTTGACACGATTGGGGCCGCCCCTAAATCTGGCCGCCCTAGGCCCGGGCCTTAGGGTAAATCCGCCACTGGTTATAATCGGGAGATATACCTATATCTTTAAAATTCGAAAAATAAAAAGCGAATATAAAAAAAAAATCGAATTTATACAGTACTCAAATGCATAAACAGTATAATTAATCTTCATACCACAATTAATACCAAATCCGAATTTAACAATAACAAAACGTAACAGAAAGAATTCTCATCGGTATTTTCGCAACATCAAAACGCAATTAAGACGAACAGAAATAAATTTTGTGGTAACGAGACGGGAGGAAGCCGTAAACCAGAACTAGAATTACAAAGCATTTTTATAGCTGCTATGAGATTTTTATATTTCCGATCTCCCGAATTTCAAATATGCCGGGTCTTAGGGTAGGTAACGTTACCGGATAAGAAGACATTTAAAAAATCTCGACCGCAAAATTATTATGCTCATATATAGTTTTTGTTCAATGCACGCTTTATAACAACACTATTAAAATCAGGTGACGCTCGCGGTCAATGATCTAGGATGACGTGTTCATCAGATACCTGGATATAAGACTAAGAGTTTTCTTTTGTTTCGGTTATATTTTTTTTATTGCTTAGATGAGCTCACAGCCCACCCGGTGTTAAGTAGTTACTGGAACTCACAGACATCACAACGTAAATGCGCCACCCACCTTGAGATATTAGTTCTAAGGCCTCAAGTATAGTTACAACGGCTACCCTACCCTTCAAACGGAAACGCACTACTGCTTCACGACAGAAATAGGCAGGGTGGTGGTACCTACCCGCGCGGACTCACATGAGGTCCTACCACCAGTATTTTTCAGTTAAGGTATTATATTTCGATTGCATTGTTATTGTAAAATCCTACCAAGTAATAGGCATAATCAAATTACTATAAATACATTTTTTTTTTATCTCAGTCACTTAATACTGTTTCCCGTTTATATAACAATTACTTTTATTTGTTATCCTCGCTGATCTAGTACGCAGTAGTGCACTAGTGATTCTGATTAGTACGAAGCACTGACTCGGTTTCCGGTCGGAATCATTGTTTTTGTTACATATTATTATATAGTGGATCTGTTTCGTTTAAGATACGTTTCGGGCACCCATCCCATACCCCAATGAGTTTCTCGCCAGTGGGTCGCGATTCCAATCCGGTGGCAGATTCTGTGAAGCACTGCTTTTGCTAGGGCTAGTGTGTGAACTCTCTGACGATCGTGAGCTCATCTTCCTTTCCGCGAGAAGCTGAAATAGTCATTTAGGCTACCAGAGAATAGGTAGAAGAAAAACGTATTTTAGCATAGCATTTTTTATCAACTTATACAATTATAATTAGACAATAATAATTTAATATTAAAACAATAATAAAACAAGACCACGCTATATTAAACTTCAATAAAAGCAAAACCTTAACTGTCCCCTTCACACTCATAAGCTAGACCGCGCGAGAGAGAGATGGGCAGACTTTTCATGATGCGCATGCAGTGTGACGTCACGCCACGCGCTTATTTACAAACACTACACAAGCGCAACGTGTGAATGTGTTGAATGCGAGCTACATGGTAGGCGGAGTGAGGGGTGTAAGGTTTTTTCGTTACGGAATTTCATGATTCGGTCGCCGCGCTCAAAGCCCGCGATAGAAGCTATGCAATAGCTTAAAAAAACACTCATCTATTTTAACCTGGAGAACAATGAAAAAAAAAGGGTGTTTGTCGCGAAAAAAAAAAAAACCGTTCATTAAATGGAAATACACTAATAAATTGTTGACAGAGTACGCTTCATGAATTATCCCGATTTACTGCTTCACCTGTTCGGTGGGAGCTCGCGCGATGAGTAAAAAGGTTCACTGAACAGAATTCTTGGCGTTTTATGCAAGTGATTCACGCTACGTTTGTGCCAAGTGCGTCGTTTCAATGTCGTCGAAGTTTAAAGAACGAGATGCACACCTACTATTTAACGTTTAATACGTCTGTTTGTATTAACAACTAGCTGACCTGGCAGACTTCGTAGTGCCTCAATCGATAAATAAAAGACCTAAACTTCTGTATAAAATAAACTTAAAACAAACATAAGGAATCCGTCCAACGGGGACACATCAAAGGGAAAAAAAATTGTTATTTTTATTTAATTCCGAGCATTTTCATATTTATCTACCTTTTAAACCTTCTCTGGACTTCCACAAATAATTCAAGACCAAAATTAGCCAAATCGGTAAAGCCGTTCTCGAGTTTTAGTGAGACTAACGAACAGCAATTCATGTTTATATATATATAGATTACTAGTGGCCCCGTAGTAGTCGAGATTCGACTATAGTTAATTGAAATTATAAGTTTAAACATTATTATGGTTCTATTGTCAAACACTATTATAATTCGATAATATAATCACAGTATTCGTCAAAATTGCACTATAGATCAATAATATTAAAGACAAAAAATATTTATCTATTTTCAATTCGACCACAGATTTTAAGCAATAACAAAAGTTTCCCAATTGAAAGTAAACAAAAGAGTATATTTTTATGTATGTGTTATGTCAAATACATGGTAGTGTGTGTAATGTTTTCTTTATTATTTTAGAGTATATTTTATGCATTATTTTAAAAAAAAATATGTGCTTCAGTAACCACTTAACACCAGGTGGGCTGTGAGCTCGTCCACCCATCTAAGGAATACAAAAAAACGGAAATGTTCGTAAATTGATCTTGATTTATGGTATAAAACTCATAAAACAAAGCTATCTTACTAAATAAATCGTGTAACATTATTTTGTTGTTTGGTTTCGAAGCCTCAGTAAATATTTACCCCAAATTTAACATCGGTTAAACCTTTTAGGCGTAAAAGCGGAGCAAACAAAGTTGACATATGAACTAAGTACCGGCCAACTCATTTTCACATTTCATCACAAGCGTTAGGGTTCGAATTATTTAGCGTAATGTTTTAAACGTAGGTTGATATTAGTAGCGTTTAGTTACTAGTAGTAACTATTTGCCGAAATTCTGCCCTTGTTTGTCCATAAACAAATATGGCTGCATTTACCACACAAATACTTCTACACCTGTTGAAAAGAGTAAGAGCAGTTAAGTTTTTGCAGCTATAATAGTGTCTTTTAAATTTATTTTCCATTCATTTGGTGCAATTACTTAACCGTATTCTAAATAATTGACTTGTACCTACCAGGAAACAGATAATATTGAATGAAGGTTTCTCGCACTGAGCTCAATTGCATTGGATTTCGGGTAACTGTTTGGAACTGCGGTTTTGATATACACATAATAACAGAGATATACTTTTTGCAAATGTTACTTTCGCACTATCTATTTAAAGTGCAGCGTAGATAGCACTGTAAGGCGGACCATTTGGACCCCATTAGATGCAAACCGCGCAGACCTAAGTTCAATTGAATGAACGTTTCAATTGAAATTGATAAGAGTGAAATTTTACGATGCACGCGCACCGTGACACAAAATTAACAGAAATGAAGTTGCCTAATAAATCGCTCATTAACTTGGCGAGTCTGAATATAGCCGCAGGTGAACTTTCGCGCATGTACACTCGTAAAAAAAAGTTTTATTAGCATTAATTTTTTAGTAATATAAATGACAAAATTATTATTGAATACAATTCATTCTAAATATTATTAAATTATTAACGTTAAATATTTATTATTAATTTTTTAATATAAAATAAAAAAAGAAATAAATTGAATAAAAATAAAGTATAACTTCTTACGCGCGTATATAAGTACACGCACCCTTTTTTTACCTATCTATGTTCCAGTATCCTCAAGGGGCTACTTTGGATTTACTCTGACTGATGTTCAAGCTCACTAAGCTCAAAAGGTGTGCTTTGCTTCAGCAATTCATCTACCATCGGGTCGAAATCGAGACCCACTTAGCAAGCCCGGTAATCCGTCGAGAAACTTACTGGGTTCTATGTCTATGGTTTTTTTTTTCGGTCGTGGCGCCGACGACCGCCGGACCGGCGTCCCGAGGGGGAGGGTGATGGGAGAGATGTGCTCCGCACTAAACGCTTCACTTTCCCCCTTCTGAATCTTCATGAGTACTGTCTCATGCGAGGTTTGGACGTTGGTTGTTGAGCGACAGGAGGTTTTAGTCAGTTCGACTCTGACATGCCCCGCCGCCTCCTATGTCTATGGGTTAGCAGAGCACATCGGAGTTGAACTACTTTGAATGGCCTATAACTTAACGACCCCTCGGATGTGGCAGAACTCACCCGAGATCGACCGCTATTTATAAACCTTATCGTTGCCTGTTTTTATGAACAACGATTACCATTTTCTTGAAAATCCATTTACCGTAATTATTCAATAATAAGGTATTCATTGTACATTAAAACAAGCAGCGAACGAAATGTAATATCAGACAAAGCCTTTGTTGTTTGAACGATTTCTATTATTACGAATTAGATTACAATTTATTTTCTGTAATCTGTTTCCATTGGATTGTAGATATTAAGTCTGTCAACTTCTCCCAAATCGTTTAATAATCAGACGCTAGGCTATAATTTAAACAAAGAGCTTTAAAGACTGTCAATAGTTGATATAATTTATTATTGAACAACTATGCGAAACAGTTTTAATGAAATGATAGCTACGTTAGTTTAATTAGTTAGTCTGCTTATTCACCACAACAGATTCACTATCACAGTAAAGAGTTCATTTTGCATGCACGCACACATATGTATGTATATTCATAGGTTACGTACAAATGTTCACGATTGACTTCCACGGTGAAGGAATAACATCGTGTAATAAAATTGAAACCCGCAAAATTATAATTTGCGTAATTACTGGTGGTAGGACCTCTTGTGAGTCCGCGCGGGTAGGTACCACCGCCCTGCCTATTCCTACCGTGAAGCAGTAATGCGTTGCGGTTTGAAGGGTGGGGCAGCCGTTGTAACTATACTGAGACCTTAGAACTTATATCTCAAGGTGGGTGGCGCATTTACGTTGTAGATGTCCATGGGCTCCAGTAACCACTTAACACCAGGTGGGCTGTGAGCTCGTCCACCCATTTAAGCAATAAAAAAAAGCCTATCAATACATATCATTTAAATTCAATCATACTTTTCAGTGACAGTCTTGAGTTCTCCTACAATAAATAATCATAAATATAAACGAAGTTAGACGCACACTCTCATCAAGCTCAGGTCATCATCAGGTTCCTTGTATTATGGGAATCATGGGAATCATAAGAAATTCAGAGAAAGAGCAAATTAAATCTGTTGGAAATCGAATCCACGATCCTTGGCTATACCAGTAGTAACTATTTCACCACCGAATCAGTTCTTCGGATTTTTTGTTCTGTTATTTTTTTACTTAAATTTCGACGTCAACTCGCTAAAGTTCGAAGTTCCAATCTACGTAATTATTGATATCGTTCAATAATTAATAAGCACAATGAATCAACGAAAACAAAAGAATGACCGTTAGCAGCATTTTTATTTCATACGAAACAGAGGGAGTGCGGACAATGACATCAATGCCCAAAAGAGCGATACGAATTCTGTACCATTGCGGGAAAAGACAAAGAATGTCCAATCTCAATTAAATTATATCTTATTAGAGTATTTCAATTAATTGTACGTTAGCTACAAATATCATAAAATAATCATTTTCCACACTAAGCCATTGTATACATATCCGCCACTCAACTGTAGGTATTGTACTAAATAGCCATCCTACCTTTAAAATGCTCGACTGTAAAACGCTGGGGAAAACCTGTTGATACAAAAAGTCCCTCCCACGGGTAAATTTTGAATTACGAAACTTTTGCAATAACTACAACTAAAGCAAATTTTGAATTATTTGAATTTGATTTCATCGCTCTATATGTCATGAGTAGGGCCTGACAGTAAATTGTTTGTCTTCTCACTTCGGACTCGGACCGAATAAGATAATGTGAACTAGCCTAGTGGTATCATGATTTAAATATTATTATGTATTTATAACTATATAATGTACCTCCCCTTTTTCAAAATATACCATGTTTGCGGAGCTGCTACAAAAATATCTTAACACACGTGTAGCCAATAAGTGGGAGCAATTCATTATTGTTTTGACAGTTTACGAAAAACTTCCACGATGAAGCAGCACATACATCGAGTAACAAAATAAAATCGGATAATTTTTTCCGCGAAACAATTAAGTAAGTTCACCCACAAAGCTTTACATGTCTCTTTTTGTTACAAAAGGTAACATTTCTTCACAGTATTTTATAAATATCTTTTATCGCGTTTTGAAGAACTCGTTAAAATCGAATACTGAATTATTTTTTGGTTTTCGTGGGACGTAAATACTTTCATTGTTTGATATCACGTTTTTTCTTATATTTTTTTTATCACGTTCGACCTTTTGTATTTTTAGCATATTTTTTTGCAAAACGATATTTACCTATCGTAATCGATTCGACTAAATTTCCCGCCAAAACGTAACATGAATGCATCGCAGTACCGTGACATTCATAGAGTCCAGCGCCGTGACGTCACTCGACATTCCGAGCATCGTCACGCTGTCACGGCCAAGATTTAAAATTGGAACCAGTTCATGCCGGATGTGCATTAGGGACGATATACTATCGATAAAATACTGAGATTGTGTTTTAACATTAAAACGATTCCCCGAGTTTTGTTGATCGCTATTTATACTAGTAGATAGTTATATTGAAATAATATATTGTTTAACTGAAAACGAAATAAACTCGCACAGATTATACAGGAGTATACTAGATTAAAGTATACTCTATTCTACATAAATGCCATAAAGTTCAGGAAGATCTGTCTGGATAATCGTAAAATTTAAAATCGTAGAATTTAAAAAAAAAGCCTTGATTACGCTGTAATTATAATTTGCAATATTTTTACAAAATGTGGATAGGCAGGCAATTATAGTTGAAAACTCATACTTTTTTAAACAAATTCTATTATTTTTGCTCCGTTCCGAATTATACTTTGTATGGTAGTTATCGTAGCGAATATTTTCTATATTAAAGTCTATTCACCATACGAATACAAATATAATTTATTATCATAACACAAACAAAACATCAACATAATACCACACACAGAAAATAGAAACATAAAAGATAACCAGAAATAGATAATCCAAATAATTAGCGCAAATTATTAATGATATTGGGGAAATAATTAGCAGGATATTGAACAGAAATTTGAGAAGAAAAAACAAAACACAGTGCGCGTCAGAATTCAGATCTGACTGTGAGTGTTTTTCAAATTTTCAAAATATTCTTAATGACGTGTGACCTAAGCGGCCAGGCGTGATACGTTTTGCAAGTTAGTTTGGTACCTTAGTTTCTTTCGTTACATAAAAATTACAAACCATAAATACATTATTATTAAATTATAAAATCTATAGTGAAGATGCATGTTTCTCATTATGATTTAAACGCTGTGTGTTGTTTATGAATTTGTTAATCGGAATACTGGAAAATTCGGAGTTACGTGGAAATAACTATCAGTCTACTTACCAGGCGCCAGTCTACTTACTAGCGGTTGTTTATTTGAGATGACCGCGATTCCGAGCTCGACTGCCCGTAAGGTGATATCGTCTGATTTTTATCAGATCCATCAGGTCAGACCCGTCGTCAGAGCGGAGTTCAAACACCCCTTTATCATGAACGATAATTAAAGTTACAAATTTAATCGATTTCTAACTTATTTATTTATATTAAGCCATAATTTCTGGTTTTATTGATAGATTGCATAGATAGGTGATGGAGCTCTTGGCTCGTCTGGTGTTGAGTGGATTACGGAGGCTGTGGACATGATCACTTGAATGCATCACAACCATATGAGGTCGAATTTTCAACTGTATTACTTTTCTTGTGACATTTGTAGAATATGTACCAATGAGTTTTTTCATGCGAAAATTAACTCTAAGTATAGGAATATAAAAGAAGCTAAAGTTGAAAACGAAATTGAATTTCAACATATTGAAAGGCTCCAGAAATTGCTAATCGTATTAATCGAATACTCGTTCTGGGACAGGGTACGACACAATATCCCTTTAAACCTCTTGGGGTTTTTCGGAAAAGGCCCAAAATATCCAAACGAATTTAAATGTTTTCGAAGCAATTTTTTTTAATGTACCTGTATACAATTTTTGTACAGTTATATTAGTTTTCTGTACCTAACATTTGACTCAAATAGAAACTTTTCAAAAATCATAATTAGAGAATGCGATATACACACTCGTATTTATTGTTATCATTTTGAGGTTATTAGTTCTATAAAATCGATATTAATTTAAATGTATTTCTCGATATTTTACGCCAAGCAATGAGCTGAAACTGGGTAATATTAGTTATTTAATGTTTGAATTAAAACAGTAGTCAAGTTCCCCATAAAATACCAATGGAGTAAAATTTATTTTAGTTGAAATTGTGAAAATCGTTTGAATTTCGTGTAACATTCCAAGTTTCAATTACCTACTTTAATAATAGAACACATTTTACTTTACTGGCTTGTTAAAACTTCTTATTCAGCTGATTACAGAAGAGTTTATCTTTGCAGATATACACGGTGATATCGGACAAGCTGGTCGGGATACTTCTGAGAACGCGTAAACATCAGCTAACGTTCTTCGAAGGAGAAGTATTGTTTCAGGTAACAAAGGAACTGGATTAATCTTCATTAGTGTCTTGCAAGCCTTACCTTTGCAACCGGAACACGTATTAGTACAGGCAGATCGGTTAATGAATGGAAATCCAATTCAGCACAATACAGATAAGATGCTGTTTTTTGTTTGTTGTTCAAGCGACGCGAACCTACCGGTGTTCATAGGCGAGTAAAAACTTTTCCTAGGATGATAAGAATACACGAAGAAACAGAGTACAAAATCAATAAATCGAATTAGTTAATTGGAACTAATCTTAATTTTGTGAATGTAACCTATTTCTGCCGTGAAGCAGTAATGCGTTTCGGTTTGAAGGGTGGGGCAGCCGTTGTAACTATACTTGAGACGTTAGAACTTATATCTCAAGGTAGGTGGCGCATTTACGTCGATGTCTATGGGCTCCAATAACCAGTTAACACCAGGTGGGCTGTGAGATCGTCCACCAAACTAAGCACAAAAAAAAAAAAAGAATGTAGGTATTTGTTGAGGTCTGCCTATAATAAGTTTATATGCTATTGTCAGAAGAAATTTTCTGATCTCTACCGCTTCTATAGCAGGCACTCATTTTAAGGCATCATGAAAAACGTTAATGATTAATAGTCATTTGTTAACTCGTTTAGATATTAGGAATAAAAATATAGTATATTGTTTTTTTTCTAGTACTTTATATGTGTGCAAATTTTTTAAGTTAATCTGATTAACTTTTAAAATTTGCACACGTGTCATGAAGTTGGTGAAACTTTTCGTTGTAAGGTAATTCCATTACATAATTACTTAATTACGTAGATAGGAACAGTAAGTTAACCTAATAAATAACATGACAAAATAACGATAGGTAGTATTTTTCCTATAAATTCCGAATCGATTGTTCGGCACAGTCGTTTTACTGTTCTGACTGACTAAATTGTGTTATACTTTTTCAGAAACGTGACGATGATGTTCCGGTTTTCCTCATGCAACCCATCGACGATATAAGAACGTATTGCAACAACAAAGCGCTTCAGGCCAGAAGATCGGTGTCGCCTATGCCCAATTAAAGCGGAAAAAAAAATTGAAATAATCTTTAGGATTGCCGTGAAACATTTATAATTGTAAAACTTAAAACTAATTACGTTAACCCGATAAGTGTGTTATTATGAATACGTTTTCAAGTACTTAATTAACTTTCAATACTATTACGATTGTACATAATAGTAATATAATGTTTGAAAAAAAAGTCTTATTGGCTCTAGGCTCTTTAGTCGATTAGTTATTGCTGCTAGACCGGAACATCGAGAGAAAACATTAAACAATATTTAATGATCATTTTCTTAATACCACATATTTAATTGGAACTTCGTGATCTTGAAAATATGAAATACAGTACATAATTATTATTTGCTCAAAACAACAAATCGTATTAAGTTCAAGAACCTCTTTGTTCACGAAACTGGGCGTTAATTTATTGTCTATTCCCATTGTTTATTCCAAAATTTGAATATTGTTATTTCAATAGTGTATCAGTCATAAAACATATATGTGTGTGTATCTATTTATGTGTAACAGGAAGTAAGCTAAAATATTCGTAAGAATCTTAAGGTGTCTTTCGTGACTACAGAAAACCAGATGAAAATGCGCTGTTAGAATTTCGATCAACAATTAAATACTTTGGTCAAATTATGGTAGGACCTCGTGTGAGTCCGCACGGGTAGGTACCACCGTCCTGCCTATTTCTGCCGTGAAGCAGTAATGCGTTTCGGTCTGAAGGGTAGGGCAGCCGTTGTAACTATACTGAGATCTTAGAACTTATATCTCAAGGTGGGTGGCGCATTTACGTGGTAGATGTCTATGGGCTCTAACTAAGCAATAAAATAAAAAATCTTAGAACAATTTTAAATGCCACAATGAACAAATACTTTTTTTAATTCTATAGACGAGTGAACAAGTTCACGGCCAGCTTAATGCTAAGTGATTGCCGGAGTCCATAAATATCTCAAACGTGAATGCCGCAAGCTACATTGAGATATGAGACTTAAGTCTCAATTAGATAGGCTTTCAAATGTGTAATACCCAAATTATTGTGAATAAAATCTTATACCTCTGAAATTAACGTCATTACAAAAATACGTTATTAGCTCCTCTAAAGTATTCTATCGAATTTGAAATATTTGTGAAATGTATTTTCATAAATAATGGGCATGTCTTGCTTTTTATTAAGGAAGTTGCAATTTTGAGCCTTTTTCAACTTGTCCCGAAAGTCCCTTTATGTTCGTAGTCGTGAGCTGATAAGATGTTTCAAAATCAATCTCTCGTGAAAATTGTTGTTTCGAAGTACATTAGTATTAGTTTTGCATAGGTTAGTCGTTAGAAATATAATGAAAAGAAGGGACCTTTTATTAGTTTCGTTACTAATTGTTTTTCTTTTCCCATCGGACTCGCATAGTAACTATTATGGTGGTTTCCTATTGCTCCGGTTCCATATTAAACCGGAAACGCTTTTACGAAAAACGTTATTTATTTATGTATGTTAACGAACCAACCGGAGGTCTTTTCCGTAGTAACTGTACAAACAACGCCCAATCAAACCGTTAATGTATCGATCCTATTTCATATTAAAACAAATATGGATAACTCGTGTGAAGAAATCGTTCCAGTAAAAGATTACTAAAATACATTTTGCTTCAAAAAAAAAACTACTGAATTTCAATGCAAGCGCGTAATGTAGTAAGTATAAATTTTAATAGAGCGGGGTTCCGGATCTCTTGTGACCTTTTGTATTGCTTTACATTACGGACTTAGTATTACGAACACAATCACTGAAATTTCCAGTTTTGGAATATATGTATTTATTTTACATTTCTCTTTTGTATTATCATTTACATTTTTACTTGTATACGTTGGAAGAACAATGTGTCCTAATATTTTTTATGATTCATTAAGGATCGTCAGTAGCTACTGAACAAAAAAAATTTGAAGAAATAGTTAACAACAGTAAACAGTTAACAAATAGGCAAAAACAAATCAAACTGTTTTATTTTTGCCTATTTATATAGATAACTAAAAAAAGAATATCTATTTCTCAATAATATTGAAATTTTACATTAAATTTAGGGCTTCAAAAACAGCTACCTCACCATACCTATTTAAAATCATGGTTTGAGATCTGAATTTTCGGATCATTGTACTTCTCTAGTCTTACTAGTCAAAACCCTAAATTAATTTTAAGTCGTTATTATGTAATATATAAAGGGAGTATATAAAGGGAAAGTTATTAGATAAATATCGAAATTTCCTTTAGGACTAAATCTTTTGAAATTTAGTTACCCACATAACGTTTCTTAATCTTTTAGATTAGCTATTTTGTCATGATGAAAAGATGGATAACAAAATTGGTTAGTTTTCAAATTGATTAAGAGAATGCGATAAGTCTTACTAAATTCAAGAACTTGACGCACCTAGATACAACATATTTTATTAATTTGTACTTTTTATTACCACTTTTATACAATTTTACATAACTGTCTCAAGAAGCTTCAAGAAATAAATATAAATTAACAAACTAAGGTAATATTACGTTGTCTATGTTTACTTTGTTTTTATTGATGTAGGTATTCAAATACATTTTTGTGAATTGATTATTTTTGTTTTAATTTAAATTAATTGTCATTAGAAATGTCTTTCTTTTTTGTTGCTCTTGTAGGCAGACGAGCATACGGTCCACCTGACGGTGAGTGGTTACCGTCGCCCATAGACTTTAGCAATGCCAGGGGCAAAGCCAAGCCGCTACCTTTTTTTTTTTTAACGCTGGGGAATCCATTTACGGATACCCGGTCGAGGGGGGTAACGGACCGGGTTATGTCGGACTCCGGCGCCTCCTGAGAGGAAGAAGGGGAGAAGAGAAGGGCCGAGGTCCTTCACCTCTCCCAATTTCTCACAGGAGAATACGCCTTGAAAAAGGCGCGCGAAGCACTTGCCCCGCAGAACGACTACCGACTAAACCCCATCGAGCTCCACCACACCGACTACACGAAACTTACAGTACCGCGATGCCAAGCCAAGCCGCTGCCTACCGTAATGTAAAATGTAAAGGTCTCTATATACTCTTGAGACTTCGAGCTTATGGGTTAAAGTGGGTACATTACATATATCTATGGTATTTGATAAATACTACACCAAATGATTTTGGCTTGATTACCGATTTACGCACATAAAAATAAATTGTAACAACGAACCGAAGTGTAATTGATTACTACTACTTACTATTACTATACTGGCACTTGTACTGGTACTATAGTACATATTACTACTACTGGCACTTGAATAGATTCCATTGGTCGCTGAATCTTCAATTTTCCTCAGCCTACTTGGTGGTGGTAATTGCACAATACTTCGTGAAATTTGGATTTTAAAGACAGAGTGTATTTCTCTTTCGAAAATATCTATCTAAAATATATTAATACGTGAAGCAAAAACTTTGTATCCCTTTTTACGAAAATTGCGCGGACGGAGGAGTATGAAATTTTCCACACTTATAGAGAATATAGAGAAGAAGTGCACAATGCTAATATTTTTTAAAAATAAAGCATAAATGATACATTAAATCAATAAGGAAAACATTACACACACTACATACCATGTATTTGACGCACACACGCATGCATACTATTTATTGTCAAACTTTGGTTCTTGACGTCTGTTGTCAAATTGAGAATAGATTAAATATTGTTTGTCTTTATTTTTTATAATGTAATCTTGGCGAAATTTGTGATTATAGAAGTATAAAATACAATCATAATAGTGTACAAACTTACAATTCCAATTAACTATAGTCGAATTTCGACTACTGCGGGACCTCTAGTTTACTATAATTTTGCATACCAAATTTTAAATTTGGTAATGTAAAGGGAACAATTAACATGGCAATCGTGAATGGAAGTTTTGTCTCCTCTACTTATATAATTACCGACACAACTTCGAGCATTTGTCTAGATATCTACAAACATTTTGTATAAAAAATCTGACAAAAGTGTACTGCATATACATATACTCAAATGACTGATTCACTTCTAATCTTATTGTAGTATACATTTTTAATGAGTTATTTTTTTTAAACATATTATTCGTCCTATCTTATGCTTCATTATATATTTTTATAATGAAGCAATATTTATCCGGACTATTTTCATACTAAGCCTTTAAGATAACACTACTACACAGGTACTACTACATTTTTTACTGGTGGTAGGACCTCTTGTGAGTCCGCACGGGTAGGTACCACCGCCCCGCCTATTTTTGCCGTGAAGCAGCAATGCGTTTCGGTTAGAAGGGTGGGGCAGCCGTTGTAACTATACTGAGACCTTAGAACTTATATCTCAAGGTGTGTGGCGCATTTACGTTGTAGATGTCTATGGGCTCCAGTAACCGCTTAACACCAGGTGGGCTGTGAGCTCGTCCACACATCGAAGCAACAAAAAAAATATATATACTAAAATGCTATATTAGAACTATGGAAAATATCGAGCAACATGTGTAAATTACGACAAGGAAAAAATGTAATTAGTTAAGCCAGCGCTTGGGTTTGCTGGGTATTAATTCGGTGCGAGAGAAAATTGGAGATTTTTCTAATGAAAATTTCTTATGTAAGGAATTGAGTGTGATGATTTCGTTTTCAAATGATAAAATGTACGATGGTAAAATTATATGAAACTACAACGCTAGTTTACACACACTAATGTACCTACCATCAGTAGTGTATCCAAGTTTTTTTTTGTTAATTGCTTATATGGGTGAGAGAGCTCACGGCCCACCTGGTGTTAAATGGTTACAGGAGCCCATAGACATCTACAACGTAAATGCCGCCATTTACTTTGAGACATGAGTTCTAAAGTCTCAGTATAGTTACAAGGGCTGTCCACCCTTCAAACTGAAATGCATTACTGCTTCACAGTCGAAATAGGCAGGGCGGTGGTACCTACCCGTGTTGACTCACAAGATGTCCTTCCTACCACCAGTAACTAAGCAAATTATAATTTTGCGAGTTTCATTTTTATTAAACGATGTTATTCCTTCACCGTGGAGGTCAATCTTGAACATTTGTTAAGTACGTATTTCATTGGAAAACTTGGCACCTGCCGGCGGAATTCGAACACCGATGCATCGCTACATACGAATGCACCAGGCGTCTTATCCTTGAGTCCACGACGACATCAAAGTATTCCAAGTATCTAACTTCAAGTTTTTTTTGTCGGCATCGGCCTAGTATAGCGTCGTTCCATCGTTCCATCTCTTGACATGGGTGTAGGTGTAGGTGACTTATGCCGAGTTTACATTACGAAATTAGTGTCATGCATGTTGAGCTCAGTTTCACGAAAGTAGTTTCGATATACGCGAAAGTAATTTCGTTAAAAAATTAGTGTCGCGAAATCCACAGTATCGCAGTAACCATGGCGCCGTTAGCATCAAAGCTATAATTTGCTATATTCAATGTAGCTAAAGAAATGCTTATATACCTATAAACTTAAAAAAAGACTATCAAGAAAAAAAAAGTTGGTAGATTCGAGGATGGTCAACAAGAAGGCATTTAGGTGCAATGAAGTTAGTCTCTGAATTAGCAGATGAAGATCCTGAGAGTTATAAAAACTATTTTCGAATGAGTGAAGATAATTTTGATTTTTTACTATAGGTGTTTCGGGACCCTTGTCATTGATATTCATTAATAAGATCTATATTTTTTTCTGTACTCCATCATTGGTTTGCCATTTTCAACGCTTGAAGCGCGTCCGAACTAACAATACACACGTCCGCACAGCGCAGGCCCTTTCGCGACATTAGTTTCACGTCGCGTTTACACTATGAAATTAGTTGCATGACATTAATTTCACCAAAAAATCGCGCAGGGCACGAAACTAATTTCCATGCATGAAATTAATGCATGCATTACGAAAGTATTAAATTACACGTGAAACTGTTGGTAAAACTAATGTCACGAAATTAATTTCACGCCACTAATTTCGTAATGTAAATTCGGCTTAAGGGATTTACCGGAGACGGCATTGCTCTGAGTACACTAACTTAATTTGATTTCACCATCCTCTCAATTTCTATCGCGAAGCATTCGTGCATTCCACTTTGTCAGATGCGTGTTACATGATACAATTGAAACTTCAGCCTCATAAGATGGTGATGTCTATAGGCTCCATTAATCACTCTACACCGTATCGGTCATGACCATGAAATGAAATGCGTTTATTTCAGGCAACTCAAGCCCATAAAATGTCACATACAATTACATAACATCTAAATCAAAATACAATAAAATTAAAATTACAATTTATCAGAATGACTAAAAACAAAAACAAAAAATGAAACCAAATCAAAATTATTAAAATTAAAATTGTCAACTACTAATATAAAATTAAAATTAATAAAATAACTAATGTACTATTTTAACGAAATATCATGCAATCACTCACCGGAATCGATGACTTCGTCTTCTCACGCCGTATCACTTAGGGAGAAGGGTATAGGGCAGGAATGGATAAGGATTAGCGATGAGACAATACTTTAGCGTAGACCGTGAATATATGCAGGTACCGTCCCGTTCGAGACGCAAGACAAAGTGAGAGATGTCAAATCGCGAAGGCACCGTCAAATCGCGACCCGTGTTGCCGTGGTAAAAATTCAAAAACTAACGGATTGGTTTCGAACACCAGTCACTGTGTTAGATTAGCGAGAGACAGATGCTTATTACAACAGTGTCTTTATATAGGGGCAGTCCAGTCTGTTTGCAATCATGGCCAGGACCGTGTTGGAGCTGGCCCGCACTCTGACGTTCAAGAATCAATAAAAAACGCACAATTTCGTAGTTTATTGGCATCTCGAATTTAGACTTTGTTCACGAACTTTGTATTTCTTCAATATGGGTTTTATCCTTTTTGGAAAATAGGCATCTTTTTTGGAAACACATATATAATTTTTAATTTCTATAATTAGCGCATATAAGGGCGGGTCGCTTTTTAGTTACTCGCGATTAGGGACATGTTTCTGCTCGAATAATAAGCAGTCGTGTCATCGCTAAATAACGCTAGGTGTATCAGCGACACATCATCCCGCAGGCGGGTACCAATTTTTCTAATGAAATACGTACTTAACAAATGTTCACGATTGACTTCCACGGTGAAGGAATAACATCGTGTAATAAAAATCAAAAACCCGCAAAATTATAATTTGCGTAATTACTAGTGGTAGGATCTCTTGTGAGTCCACACGGGTAGGTACCACCGCCCCGCCTATTTCTGCCGTGAAGCAGTAATGCGTTTCGGTTTGAAGGGTGGGGCTTCCGTTGTAACTATACTGAGGCCTTAGAACTTATATCTCAAGGTGTGTGGCGCATTTACGTAGTAGATATCTATGGGTTCCAGTAACCACTTAACACCAGGCGGACTGTGAGCTCGTCCACACATGTAAGCAATAAAAAAAAAAACATCAGCGACGACCGGAGAATGTCATTAATAAATAAAGATGCGTCGCAGCCTGTTGCGGTTGTATTGTAGTATGTGCGAGCCTAATTGTACTCAAATGTTGTAACAAGATTCGCGATAATACAAAAGGATGTGTATAAAAAAAACAAAAGTAAATCCGTTTATTTTTTATTCGAAATTGTTTTTAGCACATCTATACATAGAAAAATTTACTAATTATTATTAGTTGATAAACGAATACATTCACTCTTAAAACTATTATCCGTGACATAATAATTCATCTTTGATGTGTATAAACAAATTTTCATTTAACACAAAATAATGTTTTAAATTTTCTAGAATTTTTTTCAATTAATAATTTCTTCAATCAATCAAAGAATTTCTTCAATAAATACATAACAAAAGAATGAATCTTGTAAATGTTGTAATTCATTTTGTAGGCAGTATGGCTTTAGTAGCCTTCATGCCCTAAATCTGTCTAGACGTTGAGCGAAGCTTCTTTTTAGTTTAAGCGAAATTAAAATTGGCCCCCTTAAAGGCCAAGCCGATCGTTTTAAAGAGAAATATCAACGTAATCTTTATATTGACGACGGAGAAATTGAGAGACAAAAAAAACGGTGCGCGTGCAACTTGGTGCACGTGAATGAAGTGAAACTTCTTTTTCGATGCGTAAGTATTGTGGTTTTCTTCATTTTTCATCCTTAAATGAGATGAGATTACTCTTGTAATAGAGAATGCTGTGTATATGAGATGCGATAGATTTTTTTTTTTTTTTAAATACTTCATTATAATATTGGACGCTACTCGTTGCTAATGCTGGCGCTAACCTGTAACAGGTACAATACGCGCATGCGTTACAGTGCACGCATTCACTCTCGCTCTGTCTCTTTCTATTCCACGGTAGCGTTTAACGTTTAACGCAACCTTGTTGGAAGTCGCATTAGAAGTTTCACTTCACAAAAAATACGATCCTTGGGAAACCTTTGTTGAAATTTGTTAATAATATTTTACTTTTCTTCTCGTAGCTTAAATATTATGGTAATTCTAAATCTTAATTCAAACTTGAGCTCGTTTTTACCTTAAATGGCCTGAATTGAAAAAATAAAATAATAAAGATTATAAATAAACAATTTTTGTATTTACATTTCATACAATATGAAACAAATAACATAGATGATAGATTTGTTCGTTGAAATGTCTTATCGTTCAATGATATCTTTTTAATTGAAATAATGAATGGATTATCGAACATAATTTTCCAAAGGATTCTTTCATAATTGAGGTCTAAAGGTTTTTTATAATAAAATTATTTTAGCTCATCATCAACATCATCTAACAAAAACAAAGATTGTAAGATATGAATTGTATGATATGACAATAATCTATAAAATATCTTTCCAAAAGTACGCTATTTATAATCTTCACGAATACTAAATTTATGACCTTAAAAATAGATATTTTAGTCTCTTAAGCTCCTTATAAGAAACCCGACCAATGCTTACTTTACCTTTATAGCTAAATATTATATAAATGGCTTTAATACTCTTTGGTGAGTGTTAAGCCATTGCCGAACCAACATTACGATATATATTTTTAGCAAACTTATTCTTTCATTTTTTTAAATAGAGATATAATATATATTTTTTGCGATTACCTGAACGCGTACGTTATAACACTTCACAATATAGCTTACAATATAACGTTCTTTTTAATTCTTCATTAACTTTTGTTTGGTAAGACCGTTTTTTCTAGTTAACAGATCACAACTCTACTTTAAGTATTATAAATTATATCGATTAATACAGAACTGACACAATACTAAATACAGTAAAATATCTTATTAGCTTAATGTATTCTAAGAAAATTTACAAAATTTCGATGAATAAACCCGTTTCTTCAAACAATAAAATATACGTAACTAATGCACAACATCTGAACAACAATGATCTAAGATACTCAAAACCACGGAATATATAACCTTATTTATCTATTCCGTGCTCAAAACGATTTCACTAGAATCTGTAAAATTTCACATACACATTTTAAAATATCACACCTAATTGAATTATTATTAAAAGATTATTAGAATTCTCAGACACATAACAAAATATCGAATTTCGTAATTTAAAATTCTCACAAACTATATTGTGGTTTCTGGGAACACCGAGCTAACAAGGTCTCGCATATTCGCTGAAGAAAAATTAGAAAACAGAAACTATTACACAATAATTACAACAAAACAATAAACAAACACAATAAGTAGCTGGGCCAGGATGGTTACGTACAGCAAAGGACAGAAGCAAATGGAAATTCTTAGAGGAGGCCTTTGTCGAAAGACAAGCTGTTAAGAGGAGAGATAAGCCGAATGCCGAGATATGTTTTAGTATAAGTTAATTTTACAGTTTTCTTACCTCTATTATTATCATTTTATGTTTACTTAAATAACTTAAACTCTAACAGCTAACATATATTACATTACAAATAAGAGGAGGAATATTCTATATATATATATATATATATATTATGTAACCTCCATATGAGTTATGACATAAAGAGGTTAGGAGAGTTTTTTGACGAAGCATGTTGCTGATAACTTTATTTCTGTTATCTGACGAAGCATGTTGCGGATAATAACATGTACTTTTAGGTTAGGAATATTGTGTTCTTTTTTTTATTACTTGAATTATGTGATTTTTCGAAGCATGACTCGACTGAGTCTTAAGAATATTATTGTAGCCTAACAGGGCAACTAAATATTAATTTGTAGTATAAGAGGTTAATATATTATACAGGCGACATAAATGTTAATTTGAATATTGGAACATTAGAAGAAGGAACATTAGAAATATAAAAACATTTTTGAATTTAAATGTCGTTTCTCTTTATAGAGCAACTCAATTTGTGCCATAGTTTTATCTTAAAAAAACGTTATTTTTATGTGAATAAAATAATACATTATTATTGAATATAATTCTAAGCGGAATACCATTTTTTTGGCGAACTTAATGTGAAATCGTCGCAGCTGTGTGTTGGTTTCATGATGATCGCTCGTTCACTAAATGAATGGTGGGCGCGGTATGCAAAAGGCTCGGAGCTTGTTCTCGGGGTAGTCAGGTCATCACGCGGATTCGAAAGACGAACTCGTTTTCTTGACTGTAGAATCAATTTAACAATACTTAGTTAACACGGTGTTTTCCGAGCGCTATGACATGTCCTTCTTCAAACGAGGCTTGCGGAGACTTCTTTATGGTAGGCAGCGGCTTGGCTCTGCCCCTGGCATTGCTGACCTCCATGAGCGACGGTGACCACTTACCATCAGGTGGGCCGTATGCCCGTCTGCCTACAAGGCAACAAAAAAAAAACCACTGCCTCATTTTAATTCGGTATTTGTAGTAAGACGTCAATTTTAATTTAAAAAATAACTCATTACCAACTTTTGAAACGTTAACAGCGAAAACAGTCGCAGAGAATTATGAATGATCGCAGATCTCAAATTACTTTGGAAAATACTGTTGGTTTCCGGAACATTGGGTCTGGTTAATATAAATTTATCATCAGAGATCATAAACATCAAAGCAAAAATCCTACTGATCTGATACTAATTTCAACTGAAAAGCCAATGAGTTTAGGTTGTTATAAGGGTTTTTTTGTTGGATTCTTGATTACAATCATGAGCTCACGGCTCATTTAATGTTAAGAAGGATGAGATAGTTTTCATAACACTTTGTTAACGATTGAAACGTAGACTTCAGGTTTCAATGTGGGTGGTGACATTCACGTGTATGAGCCTTAATTACCACTTAACAGTAGGTAAATCTGATCTTCCTTCAATAATTGTAAGATCGACTATTTGATTGTCATTCTTTTTTATTCGTTCACAAATCTCCACATAAAATTCGAATGATGATACTGATAAAGGCTCTAAACGTTTTAATCTTCTATTGATATTCGATCAGAAAGTCATTTGGTCGAGACAACTGAATACAGCAGATAATAATTTTAAAAACGTTGATGATCATTTTTTTAACTAAATACAATTATTGTTTTAAGTATTCTTTTAGTGTCTTTTTTTTTAATAAATGACTTTTCTTAATAATGATACTGGTATATTTATCATTATATTTATGTTGAAGTAGAAAAGATAAAATGGGCGAAATCAGTAGACGAACTGGGTCCTCGAGAGGTCAAATGAAGTAGAGAAAGACCATTCAAAACGGGAGTACGACGATAGGCGACTGCTGGTGTTTTATGGATACGCAAATTAGATCGGGATCAGTTGAAAGATCTGGGGAAGGCCTGTGCTGAGGCAATAAAATATTTATCCACATCTGCCCAACTTATATTTGTGAATATATGTTGCAAAGATTGTATTGTAAAAAAATTAGATATTGTAGAACACTATTTATGTATATAAATACGGTAATAATACACGAAAATATCGAAAACCCACTTTGTGTCCTTGAGATTGTTGTTCAAAATCCATAAAAAATTATAGATGTTTTCTTCAATTATAAAAATAGTTAAATATGTAAGTTAATATCAATGAAATTCCGCCATTTTGTCGTTTAATAAATTACCAGTGATACACTAAATTACAATATTGAAAGAAAAAACACAGCGCGCGATTATTTGTTATGGTTCGCCCAATCAAATCACTCATTCTTCATCTAGCTTTTATTTTATCTTTTCCATAATCATGAATACCTACAGAACGATGAGCACAAAACAAGCCAAAAGATAATTTTAAATTTAAATTTCGAAACAGAACTCCACAGAAAATTAATTTGAAATTGTAAACTTGTAATTGCAAAACAAACTCCAGATAAATATATCCGTAGAGTTCACTGAGGAACGTCGAAGCAAAAACCGGAAAATTGCACTTGTACTTCTTTTTTTGGATATTGGCAATAGGATTTTTTCGTCCCTATTCGTAGCCATCTTGTATGTAATCTTAAAAAAATGCCTAAATACGCTTTAAAAACCTTTTTGAAACGCTCTGATCGAATATAAACGTTAATACACAATACCTATACAATAAACATTGGTATAATGTTTTAAGAATGACCAAAATTAAATTGTAACTTGTATTATATCGGTTACAATATTTTGAGGTATGTAATATTATTAAGGTCGCTGAAATTATCTGTTCCTCTATTATCTGTTCCTCTAAAAGTGACTGAAAAAGTCACAAGGCAAGTGGCGGATTTGACTTTGAGATATTTACGTGACAACAAGTAAGTGTAACAACAAACGCCAAATGAAAAAAATTAGAAAAAAAGTTCGTATTAAATTGGCGGTTTAAATAAGTAAATTTAGTGGGCGATATGTACTAAATAATATTTATTTATTTACGTTCAAGAATACTCACTTGCGAAATACGAAGCTGGTCCACTAGAGTTATCGTTTCGGGTCTTTTGATTCCTGTGTATTAGAAAAGAGATTAATTATTTTAAGTATCTATAATGAAGTGGTGCTGGTCGATTTAAGTGAACTTGAAGCCATTGTCTAGTAAGAGAAGTTGTTGTAAAATAATGGAGGAACCTTGTAACTCACCCCCTTCGGGTAATCGAGCCGGATAATTAAGTAAATTAGTGGTCCCGTCAAAATTCGACTAAATGTTAATTGAAACTGTATGTTTAAGCATTATTATGGTTCTATTGTCAAATACTATATTTCTATAATATAATCACAGATTTTGCCAAAATTTACACTATAGATAAATAACATTAAAGACAAACAATATTAACCTATTCGGAATTTGACCACAGACTTTAAGCACTAACAAAAGTTTGACAATTGACAATAGACCAAGAGTATATTTAAATACTTATATATATATATATATATATGTTGTGTCAAATACATAGTGTGTGTAATGTTTTCTTTATTGATTTAATGTATCTTTTATGCATTATTGACGTGCAACATCTTATAATTCGATGGAGCCGCACGAAAAAACATGACTCATGGAGGCGTTCCATTTAAGGCTTGAAGTGTAAGCGAAAGCGCGCAACGAGCGACAAAGAGGCACAATCGGCCTCCGCGTTCGGCAGCGTTCGACATCTGTCTCTCTCTATACAATAATACATTTAAATGTTTTCGTCAAGTATGAAGTTCAGTGAAAAGTGAATGTGGTGTCAATTGTCTATACAAAATATCTATCAAACAAATAAAATTAAAATTTTCTTTAGAAATGAAACCATTCCATCAGTATTTTCTTATGACGTTATCACGTTCAACCATCGTCAGTAAGCCGACTTAGGGTGGATTCGACCAAACTTAAATTTATACTCGAGTAACTATACGAGGAATAACCTATTCCAAGATTTTAATCTCGAGTAAATCCATAGTCGTTTTTCCACGTATACTTGCCCTAGGATTAACAATACGCGAATAGCAGAGTGAATGGTGAACAAAAATAAAATCCGGCAAATAAATGTTGTTGTTCAACGGCATAGTGTAAGAGCATAGAAATCGTCAACTCGATTTTGCCGTATTTTAGTGTGAAAAAGTAGCTGTTGTGAAAAATATCCAGCTGTCAAACGTATTATGTTTATTTGTTGTTTGATTGAGGGAATTGTCAAGTTTTGTCGTGTGGTTTTATCTTTTTTCGTTTAAACGTTGCGTTATACAATGCCAGACTATTAATAATAATTTAGTGCATTGCGTTGACTTGAAATTAAAACAGAATAAATATTTATGAAATGACAGAAATCAGATGTTGGACTGACTGCCGCCATTACTTTATTCTAGGAATAGCTCCGTTATTCCGTACGAAAGGGCGGTATAGTAACAATTCCCGAATAGGCCCACTATTCTTAGAATTGTAGATGGTAAAACGTAAAATTGATTTACTCTCGATTAACTGACGAGTTATTCTAAGAATAAGATTTACTCTTGTTTGGTCGAATCGACCCTTAACAGACAATCGATTTTTTTTTTTTAAATATTAGTATTGTGCACTTCTTCTCTATATTCTCTTTAAGTGAAGAAATTTTCATACTCCTCCTCCGCGCAATTTTCGTAAAAAGGTATCCCTTTGTTCCCCTCCCAAAGTTTTTGCTTCACGTATTATTAAGTAAATAAGTAGCTACTACCTAAATAGTACATGTGGCAATAGATCTCAAGTGATAGTTTTGAGTGATTAGTAGCCCTGACTTCGGTACCGGAATCGATACCCGGTTGGACGTAGTCTATTTGTAAAACATATTATTATTTAGTACTAGTTGACCCGGCAGACTTCGTAGTGCCTCAATCGAAAAATAAAAGACCTAAACTTTTGTATAAAATATAAGTAAACTTAAAACAAACAAAAGGAATCCGTCCGACACATCAAAGGAATCCAATTAATTGTTTTTTGTGTTTTTAAACAACATAATATATTATTTATATTTGCTTGAGAAATGACTAGTTTGATTACTGAATATTCAATGATTGAACACTTTACTGAATATTCAAAACGTTTTTTTTTTATTGCTTAGATGGGTGGACGAGCTCACAGCCCACCTGGTGTTAAATGGTAACTGGAGCCCATAGACATCTACAACGTAAATGCGCCACCCACCATATAAGTTCTAAGGTCTCAGTATAGTTACAACGTTACAACGTTAAAATATCAAACCTAAAAATGATCTCATTAAAAAGATTAATACTGCGAGTGATCACACACAATCGTACATTTCGAAAGCAAAATTAAAAGACTTTTTTTGTTTCGCTCGCTCGACTCAATTAATATCAATCCGGTCTCATTTCTATGTTTGTTATCGGATTTTCATTAAAAATATTACCGCCCACATTTTTTTCTATCAATAGTCTCAAGTTAAAAGATTGTCTTGTACTTGTACGTACTATAAATAACCTTCACATGAGCCTCACGTGGATACTACCGTTCATATCTATATATATATAAAAATGAATTGCTGTTCGTTAGTCTCGCTAAAAGTCGAGAACGGCTGGACCAATTTGGCTAATTTTGTTCTTGTATTATTTGCGGAAGTCCAGAGAAGGTTTAAAAGGTAGATAAATATGAAAATGCTCGGAATTAAATAAAAACAACAACTTTGTTTTTCCTTTGATGAGTCCCCCGTCGGACGGATTCCTTTTGTTTGCTTTAAGTTTATTTTATACAAAAGTTTAGGTCTTTTATTTATCGATTGAGGCACTACGAAGTCTGCCGGGTCAGCTAGCTTTGAATAAATATTTATTCAGTATTAAAAGAAATACAGTAGGTATACAGAATAACAAACAACTACAACTATGGAGGCCATGATCTTAAAGATTTTGGCTATTGCCTAAAATCTAACTGTCTCTTCAAACTTCTATTCATCTGGCTACTGGCCTTAGTATCAGTCAGCTGTCTCCCTACTTAAATCCCCAATTATCAATCCCCAACTTTCTACCTTGCTGTAGGTAGGGCTGTGAGCCCGTACAAATAGGCACCAAGCTTCTGTCTATTTCTGCTAAGTAGTAGTCATACATTCCGGGTTAATGGGTTAGGCAGCCCTTTAAGCCCATCAATATATTTGAGTCTTCGGCCTCACGTCTCAAGGTAACCATGTCAATAGTCGGTGTTACGTCTCTAACCTATGATACCTAATAAAACGCCAGATGGGTATTTTTTTTCATTCATTCTTGCTCCTGGCTCTTGAATATTGGCCATTTGTAATTCCACAAAATATAAAAATAGAATTCATTCGCTGTTGAATAACGCAATTGTATTACTAAGGCTTCAATTTCCGATATCGAATAATCGATAAACAGTATTAAGACTTATCGATATTACGACAAACCTGGCAATTCTGTAGGCTTACTAAGACTTATCGATATTAAGACAAACCTGGCAATACTGTAGGCTCCTTGCGTATGCAGAATATCTTCCGTAGGGCCAGAATTAAAGCTCTAAGGTCCACGGTGTAGGAGCCATACACCAGGGGGTCCATGCACGAGTTTGACACAGCCATGATGAAGAAAAAGTCTTGTAATCGCTTTGGAACACGCATAGCTGATTCCCAGTCCAGCATGTACCTGGGCAACAAATTTTCGTTTCAGATGTGGTAGAAATGTTATTTGTTAAGTAATTTATTATTAAGATGCAATTGGTTCGTGTTGTTTGTACATTAGATATGATATTATATATAATACCAATAAACCCACAATTATAAAAAAGCTTGCAATTATAAATTATAAAAAACGATATTTGACGTTGTTTTAATTTTTTTTAAATAAATAAACAGTTATTGTGGCATAACTATAATAGTCAGACATATGCTGTCCCTACACTTTTTGTAAATAATAATGTGTTCTACAAAGTCGTAGTACATTATTTTAATCTATAATCAATAGTTTTCGCAGGGCAGGCGATGTAAAGAATACTTTAGGAATTTTTTTACACCTTGGATTACTTATTTGGTGTTTTAGTAAGGATCCCTAATTTAAAAAAAAAATAGCCTATATCACTCAAGGATAGTGTAGATTCCAAGCAGTGAAAAATTTTTTCAAATCGGTCAGTAGTTTCAGAGCATATTCAAGACAAACAAACAAACAAATCTTTCCTCTTTATAATATTATATTAGTATAGAAGTATAGATGACAAAAAAATTGTAATATCATGTTGTGCTATGGTCTTGTACTATTATTATCAATTGATGCATGGAATATGTCGTCTTGAAGTGGCGCGAGCGAATAGAACTCTATTCACATTCTATTCTAGGGGTACTACCATTTATCGTTCTCGTCGAAGGGCTCGGCGAGTAAATTAACCCACAGACACAGCCCACTGAGTTTCTCGCCGGATCTTCTTAGTGGGTCGCGTTTCCGATCCGGTGGTAGATTCTGCGAAGCACGGCTCTTACTAGGGTCCGTATTAGCATCACTCCGGTTTGAGCCCCGTGAGCTTACCTACTAGTTAAGGTTACGCTGATATGGTCTCTCTAGACCATCAGCTTAGGAAGGAAAAAAAAGCTACAATGATTAGTTTTGCGCGGTTTACACCTAATGGGGTCCAAATGGTCCACCTTACAGTGTTATCTACGCTGCACTTTAAATAGATAGTGCGAAAGTAATATTTTCAAAAAGTGTATCTCTATTATTATGTGTAAATCAATACTGCAATTCCAAACAGTTGCCCGAAATCCAGTTCAATTGAGATTAGTGCGAAAAACCTTTATTCAATATTTCCTGTTTCCTGGTAGGTACAAGTCAATAATTTAGAATACGGTTAAATAGCTGCGCTAAATTAATCGCTGAAATGGCCTCTCAAGGCTATCACCTTAGGTAGGATAAAAAAAAAAGCAACAAAGATCCGGAGCAGTCATACTGCTGAATTCGTCCAAACATACAAATATCCGAACAGATAAATGCGTAAATATTGTAATAAATATCGAAAACAAAATAGCCTGAATTAATAATAATAATTAAGCAATGGTTTTCGAAATTCAAAACTTCGCTTTGTATTTCTAATGAATAAAATTTGCATACGCAACCATTTTTTTTTTATGTTTTAGTAGATGTCCATTTACTTTACAGCAGCTGTGTTCAGCTTTTTATGTGGCTAAGTGGGTACGTAACAAGAGTAAAAGGGTGTCATTACTCTTGAAATATGTAGGGCAAAGGTCTGTTTTCATTTTCCTTTACTCTGATAGAAAAATTGATGGCCTACCATTGCATAGGTAAACGTTTCACCCTTGTTATTCATATGACGAGATTCATGATAGACTAAATAACATATTATTAATCTATTTTTATTTTCAGAGATAGCTGATATACTAAATAACAACATATAATAGCTTAGATGGGTGGGCAAGCTTACAGCCCACCTGGTGTTAAGTAGTTACTGGAGCCCATAGACATCTATGACGTGAATGCGCCACCCACCTTGAGATATAAGTTCTAAGTTCTCAGTTTAGTTACAACGGCTGCGCCGCGCTTCAAGCCGAAACGCATTACTTCTTCACGCAGAAATAGACAGGGCGGTGGTACCTACCCGCGCGGACTCACAAGAGGGCCTACCACCAGTACAACCAATATCTCGTACAAACCCGTATTACCCGTACGATAGTAGTCCGTATCAATGCTTACCATAATGTCATAGTAGCGTAAGGAAACCAGCAACAAGCGAAGACAGTGACAATAGTGACTGTCATCCGTAAAGTCCTCCGTCGAGCGCGAACTAAGGGTCGCTGGTCAGACCGACGTAGGATAACACGCCGGCTATTTGACGGCGGTTCCTTTTCTAGGAATTAAAAAAAAAAACATATTAGTAGGCAGCGACTTGACTCTGCTCCTCGCATTGCTGAAGTCCATGGGCGACGGTAACCACTCACCATCAGGTGAGCCGTATGCTCACCTGCCTACACGGGCAATAAAAAAAATAAAAAAAGATGTGTGGTGTCGTGGGACACGGGATAGGAACGAAGTTCCTTATTATAAAAATATTAATTTTAAGTTCTATTCGAGGTATAAAGAAAATAATTATTCGGGTCGGGTATACATTTTTTATTATGATTTCTTTATTGATAAAAAAAAAATGTTGTTGTTTGTACGTTATTACAAAGTTAAGTTACACACTGTGTGCATTACTAATGTGTACGTTATTACAAAGTTAAGTCGTACACTGTGTACATTACTAATAAAAATCTTACGTTACGGACTTTTTTCCCGGTTAGAGTATCCCTCCGCATCGTCCCATAAGGAACTTCGTTTAATAAAAAACATTCTAATTACGATTTTATTGGTGGTAAGGCAGTAGTCATTATTCAGTAACATTTAAACAGAAGAATAAAACAAATAGCTATTGTAACAACAGGGGATTTCCGATCATAGTCAGTATTTTTGGTTATTAATTGGAATCAGAAGTAGAAATTCGGTTGTGGCTTCTTGCCTCTTGCTGCTTTTTTTAAATCTTTTAAAGATAACCTTAAATAGTTAAATAATTAAAAAGTTGTCCTCGGTAGAACTTCCCCAGACTGTTTATTTTGTCTAGAGTCGTATAACGTCAAACAAAAGGCAAAATTTGTTAGCTAAATGTAAACAGACATACTTCACTGATCTCGATCGAGCAAGCACATCTAAGAATAGTTTCCAATACAAAACGATATCAACTTATTTGATACGGACTCTTGTACTTAATAGAACCTTATTATGATGGCTCATCATGATGATCATCTTATGATGATGTAAAAAGTCTTAATCATTTAATAACAGTTTAATAATAGTTTCTCACGTAAGAGTCATAAAGTTTAAAATTATAATAATTTCACCAACCTGAATTCTGTTTTGAGTTCCTCGATATCTTGTAGAAAATGCACAAATAGCATATTGTTATTACTAACAGAGGCACGAAATACATCGCGCTAAGACAAATGACGTTATACGCTAACTCTTGCTGATGATTCGAGAAGGCTTCAAAGGAAACGCACTGCTTGAAGTCCGGTATTTGCGGGTGTTCCATTACACGAAATACTGCGCTCTGAAACAAATTCAAATTCAATTCAAATTCAAAATCATTTATTTCAACTTAGATGTCAGTATAACACACTTGTTGAATGTCAAAATATAAATAACAATGTTAACTCTACCACCGGTTCACAGTCCTGAGAAGAACCGGCGAAACAAACTCAGCGGGCTTTTTTTTTGTTTTTTTTCAAATTTTTTTTTTTATGTAAGTAATGCACTTTTTGTCTATTACTTCGTGTCTTCAAGTGCTATGTAACGCATGTAATGAACTATCATGTAATAATAATGAGAAACATATATGTATTTTAGTACAATTTTTTTTCCGATGAACCAAAATAAAATATAAATGTGGAAAGGCTTAATAATTTTTATTTTTTAGTTTACTTATTTGGGGCTTACGACAAAGGGAAGATCTTCCACCGAGCGGGTGATATTGCTCGGTAGACCGACGGTCCGAATGTTGTTGTTCGGAACTTGTATATATGCGCTTTATCTTGAAAATGTCGTAAGCGAGATTCAGGCATCTGTCAATTATCTTGCATTGTATGATGGCTACCTGCCACACTTATGCTTAAGCCTCGCCAGGGATTGATAGTGGGTGTGATAGCTTTTATAATCTGTATCTACTCGCTACAATGAAAAAGAAAAAATAATTCATATTACATTGTTTACTTCAAGTGATGCTGGTTGAAGCCAATCCCACATATGATTATTAAAAAAACATCTGGAATATATGTACAGATTAGCTTAACAAACAAAAATGTTACAAAAGACAACTTTGATTCAAGCACTATTCCGGTCACCGTCCTCGTCGAACTCGTCGATTACGACGAAGAATTGCGAAAAGCGAATGAACTAGCCCATAGATAGGATGCTTTTGAGATGTGGTGCTGGAGAAGAATGCTCAGGATACCTTAGACAGCGAAGAGAAGCAATCTGTCTGTCTTAGATCAACTGCAGATCAAGACTAGACTGTCCACACTCTGCCTTCGCCGCGCACTCGAGTACTTCGGTCATATTGCTCGGAAAACACCGGATAGCTTAGAGAGACTATTCGTGACAGGGAAGATCGAGGGAAAGAGACCGCGCGGGCGCAGTCCGACTAGGTGGTTCGACCAAATCCGCACCACACTCGAGATCCCATTCCACGACGCCCTTCATGCGGCCAATGACCGGAGGCGCTGGCGGGACATTATAAGGAGCAAAATCCTGTCGACATATAATGGTCACGACCCTCAGCAGTGAGGAAACGACGCGAGGAGGAGGAGCCCAATAGACACAAACCACTGAGCCTCTCGCCAGATCTTCTCAGTGGACCACGTATCCGATCCGGTGGTAGATTCTGCGAAGCACTGCTCTAACTAGGGCCAGCGTTAGCAAGCTCTCAGGTTGAGCCCCGTGAGTTCACTTACCAGCCAGAGTGTAGCAAAAATAGTGCCATAAGCTACCAGCGAATTGATATAGATAAAAAAGGCACAATTTTTTTCTCCAAATTAGGAATGACTATCGTAATTCTTTTCACGCCCGACCCATATAACTCAGGATTGATAAAATTCCCCAATTTACGAAGTCAACGTCTCCCAAAGAAAAAAAAACAAACGATTTTCCTGATACGTTTCGAGTGATCGGGAATAAAATATTCGTTTATTTATCTGAAAATTGGTTTCCAGCACGCTCAGCTTTTAATTTATTGCCTTTAGCGAAGTATCTAAAGAAAAACTAACTTCCTTACAAAATACCTTGGAGTCACACCGTGAAATCAATAAATTTGAAAGCTCATTTAAATGTAAATTTCTTATCATCCTTGTTAGTGTTCAAAATCTAACGTTTCATCCAGATCATTTTTTTTCTTCAATACTATTTGTATGCTGCATAATTTTTAATACGCTTTCATTAGCTTCAGACGTATGTATGTTAGTATGTAACGGAATCTTTGAACATGAATTTGATCCCCTTCAAAACGTCGGATTAACTCGAAATTTGGTATACTTATTAAGGACCGATGACAATTTAATATTTAAAAAAATAATTAAAAAAATTGAAATTTAACTAAAAAATGAAAAATAAATTATAGTTTTAAAAAAAACTAAAAAAATACGTGTAATGAATGATTGAATGTCAATCTGTCATATGACAATTGATAGTTGTTTAAATAATTTTTCGGTTAATGGACGTTGTGAAATGTGTGTTAAAGAATTATTGAAGAAAGGGCATTAAATGTTGTTTCTTGTTGTTTAGAAGAAACGCAATTTCGTCTTTTCTTATTTAAACACCGTAATTACTATTATAAAACAACATTTTTGCTAATATATTGAGAAAATGGAGAAATTAAGATTTGATTTTACAATGAAATCAATGGCGGATGGAAAAACAAACGTCATATGCATAACTTCCATTGCTACACCAAGTGGACAAGTTTTTGGAATTCCAGTCGAATATCAACCCGTAAATCTTCATAAGGTGATCACAACTACTCCTAACTACACCAGAGTAAAAAACTCTTTAGTAAAAAGGCATCAAACGAGGAAAATATGGATAACTGTGACGGAGGAAATTTCAAAAACATATTTGGATGAAGAACAAAATTTGCAATTCAATGATTGTTATTTGGAAGAGATTTCAGAACAACCTGTTAGTTATGAATCGACATCTAGTGATTCTAATCACATGCTTGAAAAACTGTTAGAAAAACTACAAGAACAAAAACAGCAGAAACCAGAAAAACAAAATTTAGGGAAAATTGCAAAGGATTTTATTATAGAAAAATTCAACGGCCGTAATTCAAATGCATTACAGTGGATCAAAGATTTTAATAAAGAATGTGAACGTTTTCAAATAAACGAGGATAAACAAAAAATTGAAATTTTGAAGAACTTCTTAGAAAATGCTAGTGTAGATTGGTACAGTTGTATGCTGATGAAGCTTACAGTACAATCAGAATGGAGCAAATGGGAGAAAAATTTTTGTGAGACATTTGCGAACAAAGGATGGTCCTCCACTAGATATGCTCTTGCCTTTAAATATCAATCGGGATCCTTACTTGAGTATGCTTTAAAGAAGGAGAAATTATTGTTGGAAGTCAGGAAGACAGTGGATACCGGAACAATTATTGATCTCATAGCATTTGGTTTACCCAATTATGTGGCGGACAAGATTGACAAAGAAACATTACAAAGAACGGAAGACCTTTACAATGAGATAAGAAAATTGGAACATCTGGTGATGAAAAATAAATATGAAAAAAGGAACAGCTCATATAATTTAGATAATAAAGGGAAAAAGATTGACGAAAAGAAACCATGCCCAATCTGTTTAAATGAGAAAAAAGGGAAACGGTTCCACCCAGAAGACAGCTGTTGGTTCAAAGAAAAAAATAAAAAAGCTGTGGTAAAAACAGTAAATAATTCAGAATTGGAAATAGAACTGAATGAGAAAAACCCAAAAAACTAGAAATACCACCATTAATAAAAATAAGTTTACAAATAAATGACACTTTGAAGGTTTCTGGAATCTATGACTCTGGATCTAATGTTTCTTTAATTAATGCAAGATTATTGAAAATACAAGAGAAACAGAAGACAAATGATATGCAAGTTGTAAACTTAAAAACTATTAATGGTGAGAAAAAAACGAAAGGTATGGTAACGCTAAAAATAAAAATCTACAATATTGAAAGAAATATGGATATTTTTGTGGTGGATAATGAAAATTTTAACTATGACTTCTTAATTGGTTTGGATTGTATAAAAAAATTCAAATTAATACAAAATGAAGAACTTAACATCATACAATATCCCGAAAAGAAAAGCATAATCTCAAATGAACATTGTTCTAATGAGAATAATGTAACAAATGTCGGAATTCCTGATGTACTAGGTGACAAAAATAAAGAACAAACATTTAAAGAGAGAATAGAAGAGAAAGAGAAGATAGAGATGGAACTATACTCTGAGATAGTAAAAAAGGGTACTACTATAAATACCAACAAATTGTGTGAAATTAATTTCAATGAACATGTAAACATTGATGAATTTCAAATGTCTGTAAATCATCTAGATTTATATCAGCAATCAAAAATTGAGAAGTTAGTAGATAAATACAAATCTGTTTTTGCTAAGGACAAATATGATGTTGGCTCTGTGCAGGATTATGAAGCCCATATAGACTTGATGGTAGATAAATACTGCTATAAGCGTCCGTACAGATGCACAATTGAAGACAGAACAGAAATTGAAAGTCAAATATCGAAGCTACTACAGAAAAATTTGATAGAGGAATCTTACAGCCCGTTTGCTGCTCCTGTAACTCTAGCATATAAGAAAGAAGATGATAAAAAAACAAGATTATGCATAGATTTCAGAGATTTAAACAAAATAGTAGTTCCACAATCACAACCTTTCCCACTTATAGAGGACTTAATGACCAAAACAGTAAACTGTAAGTATTATTCTACATTAGACATAAACTCAGCATTTTGGTCGATCCCATTGAAAATTCAAGATAGACATAAGACTGCTTTTGTGACACAAGAAGGACATTTTCAATGGACTTGTCTCCCATTTGGGTTAAAGACTGCACCAGCGATTTTCCAAAGAATATTGAGCAATATTATAAGAAAACACAGACTATCTAACTTTGCAGTAAACTTTATTGACGACATCTTAATTTTTTCTAAAACTTTTGAGGAACATATACAACACATATCGAGACTACTGGAAGCAATACAAAAGGAAGGGTTTAGACTGAAGTTTTCAAAATGTACATTTGCAAGTCACCATGCTAAATACTTGGGTCATATAATAGAAGACAATTCAGTTAGACCTCTGAAAGATTATTTAACTGCTGTCAAAAGCTTCCCAATTCCAGAAACAAGGAAAAATATACGGCAGTTTTTGGGAAAAGTAAATTTTCATCATAAGTTTGTACCACATAGTGCAATTATCCTCGATCCATTACATAACTTATTAAGGAAAGATGTGAAATTTGTATGGACGGCAGAATGCCAGGAAGCATTTGATAAAATTAGAGCATTGCTTTGCTCAGAACCAATCCTAAAAATATTTGACCCAGATTCACCGATAAGAATTTACACAGATGCTAGTATCAAAGGAGTTGGAGCAGTGTTGAAACAAGACGATGAAAACGGCGTGAGTAAACCGGTTGCTTATTTTTCGAAGAAATTAACAGAAGCACAGAAAAAGAAGAAGGCAATATACTTAGAATGTCTGGCGATAAAAGAAGCAGTCAAATACTGGCAACATTGGCTTATGGGAAAAGAATTTATGGTATACACAGATCATAAACCCCTGGAAAATATGAACATTAAAGCTCGAACTGATGAGGAACTAGGTGATTTAACATATTATCTATCACAATATAATTTTGAAATTAAATACAACCCAGGAAAATCAAATCAAGAAGCGGACTGCTTAAGCCGAAATCCAGTCTTAGAAGCAAATGATAATAACGACGATTTTTTAAAGGTCGTAAATTTAATCGACCTACAAGAAATAAAGAATGACCAGCTAACAAATCCAGACCTACAAAAAGAAAAGAATAAGCACATATTAGAGAATGAAGTTTATTACAAGAAAAATAAAAGAAGAAATAAGATTATACTGTCAGAAAAACTTAGCAAAGCTCTAATAAAAAAAGTCCATGACACATACTGCCACATTGGAAGAACCCAAATGACAAATAAAATAACACCATTCTTTTCAGCCAAAAATATTACAGCAAACATTAATAAAATGTGTGATGCGTGTGAAACCTGCATTAAAAACAAGTCCAGGAGGAAGTCGAAATATGGTTTAATGTCACATTTGGGACCAGCCACACACCCGTTTGAAATTGTATCCATCGATACTATTGGGGGCTTTGGAGGATCCCGATCAACCAAAAGGTATTTGCATCTTCTAGTGGATCATTTCACACGGTATGCCTATATTTGTACATCAAAAACTCAAGGCTCCAATGATTTCATTAAGCTAATGCAAAAGGTAACAAAAAATTATGACGTTAATATGGTATTATCAGACCAATACCCTGGCATAAATTCAAAAGAATTTAAAGAATTTCTAAAGAATAATAATATCAAAATAGTTTTCACAGCTGTTGATGCGCCTTTTTCGAATGGGCTTAACGAAAGATTAAATCAAACACTAACAAATAAGATAAGATGTAAAATAAACGAAAGCGATAAGAAGACATCTTGGACAACAATTGCACAAGAATGCGTAGAAAAATATAATGAAACAGAACACACAGTTACAAAGTTTGCTCCCAGGTACCTTCTAGAGGGTGAAAATGTGAGTATTCTACCACTACATTTGAAAACAAGTTGTACAACAGAAGATTTGAGAAGAGATCGAAAATTAGCCTTAGAAAACACAATAAAATCTCACAATTATAATAAAAATATATTTGACCAGTACAGAGAAGGGTGTAAATTGGAAGAAGGAGATAGTGTTTATATGGAGAATGGAAATAAACTAAACAGGAAGAAAATGGATGAATTGAGAACAGGGCCATACAAAATACTAAAGAAGATTTCAGAATCGATCTATGAAGTTGACACCGGACACAAAAAAGCAGAATCAAACCTCTACCATATAACAAAGTTGTCTCCAGTGTCTATCTGATGTGATAAACAATTGTAAAATCATTCACTGCCTCTTACAATTGTCTTTTCAGCGGGGGAGATGTAATGAATGATTGAATGTCAATCTGTCATATCACAATTGATAGTTGTTTAAATAATTTTTCGGTTAATGGACGTTGTGAAATGTGTGTTAAAGAATTATTGAAGAAAGGGCATTAAATGTTGTTTCTTGTTGTTTAGAAGAAACGCAATTTCGTCTTTTCTTATTTAAACACCGTAATTACTATTATATACGCTTTATAGAAAATCCATCTAAAAAATAGAAAATCAATTTTAATTAATTTTAATTAAAAATAGTGTAAAAAAAATTATTTTATTGTAAATTTTTTTTCAACTTTCACTTGTCATTTTTATGTCTCACCTGTGGCAGGCTAAGCAATAAAGCGAACGCCCAAGCTACGTAAAGCATCATCTTGCTCCTTTTTCTAGCGATGGCCAACCTCAATGGATATATTATAGCAAAAAATCTGAAACAAAATTTTCAAACTATACAATATTTAGTGAAAACACTTACTTGTTACGACAACCACAAAAACCTATGCTGAAGTGCTGAAGACAGAACAAAGTTTCAAATCTATCGGACAAAGGGCACGAGACCAAAATAACAAAAATTAACACACACATACTGTTATCAAGTAACACTTCCGGCCTCACATAATAAATTATTTACGAACTAGTTAAGGTACATCCTAATAATTAGGCAATATATTGAAATTATTATTGTCTTATAATATAATTAGTAATTTCATAATCAAGTAAATAGTTGATTCATATTTCTTTATACTTATACTTATACGAGTAATATTTTATTAGCGCCTTCCTCTTGACAGCTTCCGACGCAATAAGCCTTTAATGTTATTTATATTATTTAATTCGATATTATTCTTTTTTATTTTTTTATTGCTTAGATGGGTGGACGAGCTCACAGCCCACCTGGTGTAAAGTGGTTACTGGAGCCCATAGACATCCACAACGTAAATGCGCCACCCACCTTGAGATACAAGTTCTAAGGTCTCAAGTATAGTTACAACGGCTGCCCCACCCTTCAAACCGAAACTCATTACTGCTTCACGGCAGAAATAGGCAGGGTGGTGGTACCCACCCGCGCGGACTCACAAGAGGTCCTACCACCAGTAATTACGGAAATTATAATTTTGCGGGTTTTAATTTTATTACACGATGTTATTCCTTCACCGTGGAAGTCAATCGTGAACATTTGTTGAGTACGTATTTCATTAGAAAAATTGGTACCCGCCTGCGGGATTCGAACACCGGTGCATCGCTTCAACACGAATGCACCGGACGTCTTATCCGTTAGGCCACGACGACTACAAATAATAATTGTACGTAAATAATCAACAGAATAATTAAGATAAACAATGTTTAATATTACCTATTAGGTTTGTATTAAAATACGTCAAGATGATTGTATAAATACCGGCGGTTAGCATATTTCTGATTCATTGTCATAAAACACCCCTGAAGTGCCAGCAACAACAGAGTTTCAATTCAATCGAATAAACCACGCGGACGGACAGAACTTGAATAAACTAAAAAAGTTACAGTTATATTTGTATATAACTGTAACTTTTTTAGTTTATTAATGACGTGTAAATTAATATTTTATTAAAAATATTTTATTAATATTTTATTACTACAAATTACACGTCAGTTGGATTCGACACGAAGATTAAATTAAATTTTATGTACCTTTACCAATTTGGTAGAGTTGCAATCAGAAACATACATAATACAATCAGACTAACTAATCTACGTAGATAGACAGACATTCTACTAATTTAAAAATTGAACACTAGACGATGACCGAGCTTTGCCAGGTATTTTTTTTTATAAATTGTGTTTTTTAGAAATTATATTTAAATACGAATTTCATATTGATAAAATGATGAAATATTCCAAGATGGTATAGGCATTTTTAAGTGAGCACGTGAGTTAAAAAGACAAAAATAATATAAATAAATAATTCATTTTCTTGGTCTAACCTTAAACCAAACACACATTGGCTTCGGGTGGCTTAACAATGCCATCTGCTGAAATAGCTTTAGTGTCATTGTGTCTTTAAAGCAGTTAGTTGCTCTCAATTATGAAAAATAGTATTATTATTCGCCAATAGATGTCGGGAAGATTCATAAAGTTGATTATCGATAAAATTGATTATTGAAAACACGAATAAAACAACATTTCTGAAAATAAATCGTAGTTAGATCGATTTATCGCCCCCGAAATCCCCTGTATACTAAATTTTATAAAAATCGTTGGAGCCATTTTCGAGATTCAGATTATATATATATAGGTATATTATAGATAGGTATAAGATAAACCAAAAGAGAAACGAATCCGACATTTTATTACTGTTGGTAGAACCTCTTGTGAGTCGTCACGGCTAGGTAGGTACCACCGCCCTGCCTATTTCTGCCGTGAAGCAGTAATGCGTTTCGGTTTGAAAGGTGGGGTACCCGGTGTAACTATACTGAGACCTTCGATCAATACTATTATTGATCGAAGACTGAGACCTTAGAACTTATATCTCAAGGTATATGGCGGCATTTACGTTCTAGATATCTATGGGCTCTGGTAACCGCTTAATACCAGGTGGACTCGTGAAATCGTCCACCCAACTAAGAAAAAAAAACATCTTAAGTGAAACAAATTTTATACAATGAAACAAATACACTGTATTACTTCTTTCTTAATTAGCTGAAATACTTTCTAAGACAAGGATTCTCAATTCGGATCTTTTTTTTTTTTTTTTTTTATGATTGAAAGTTTACTGGTGGCCCGAAGGCCTTTCCAGTTTCACCAGGACAGGTGGGCGAGCAAAGGCTCAGCCAAGAGGGGTGGGATTTGCTAACAACTGCCCGAGCGCCTCCGAAGGAGACCTAACAACTCAAGAGCAATTGTTTCGCGAATGAATCTACTACCGGATCGGAATCGCNTACTGTTTCCATGGAAATTATAAAATAACGAAGTCTCACCGTTCAACTCGAGACACACTCGTAAGGGGGAATTTGGTATAATAAGGCTGCATTGCCCACAACAATAAAGTAATAAATAAACAGAATTTTTGTACGGTTTGTCCATGCCAGCTTCAGAATGCCTGCTCTGAATTTCAATGTGGATTTCAGAGACGAAATGAGATAGGAGCTTTTATTACAGTCGAAAAAAAAGAAATGGTAATTTGTATTTACATTGTTCATGTTGTTAGGATATCTTAGAAGGTTTGCACATATTGAATTTAGAATGTTACGATAAAAATGAAAAGATAAAGTTTTTTTCTGTCGTTTTATGATTGTTGAAGTCGTCGTGGTTTAAAAGATAAGACGTCCGATGCATTCGTATCTTGCGATGCATCGGTGTTCGAATCCTGCAGACAGGTACCAATTTTTCTAATGAAATAGGTATGTACTTAACAAATGTTCATGATTGACTTCCACGGTGAAGGAATAATGTCGTGAAATAAAAATCAAACCCGTAAAATTATAATTTGCGTACATTCACAGGACTGGAAGTCGATCGTGAAGATTATTTCAGATATTTACATATGGTTGGCGATAAAACTACACGGTTACATTTATTAATGCTATGCGCTGGGGCTCGAAATAAATAAAAATTCTACCGAAGTATAAATTAACACTGTATTAGCACTTCTTCTTCTTCTTCTTCTTCTTAGTCGAATACTTCATTGCTGAAGGTCGTGTCCTTGAAAGCCCTTCGTGACTCTTTGTACCCTCAGCTTCCATTTGCTTCGGTTTTCGGCTTCTCTGAGGGCGTTCGTAACAGAGAGTCCAGTGAGAGCAGTTATCTGATCCGACCAACGGTTTGGTGGCCGGCCGGCGGGTCTTTCCCTTCTACCTTGCCCACCACAATCAATCTTTCAAGGTTCTTTCACCTTCTGGAAGCAAATCGTTCACAGTCTCGTTTCTATACGAGCATATATTATTATATCATAGCACTTAAGAAACACTTAACGATCACTTTAAAACTCTTGATTTGCTTCTTCCGCTTCGCTTCAGGTGATCCGTTCGCTGCTTCGCTTCGAATAGCTCCGATTACTAACTGACTGCGTGCCATCTCTGCAACGCTTTTATAGTCGATACGACATCCCTAGAATTGTCGAGAACATTCCTCAGTCGAGTATTTTCGATGTGTGTTTCCGCTATCTGACAATAGATGGCGTTGTACTTCTCGAGCGTTCTAGATGTTACTAGACCCTTTGATATTCTTTTCGGCTATTCGGCAATAGATGTTGTTACTCTTACCGGCGTAACATTAATATAAATACAACGAATAGTCTTACCCACTAGACCTCCGAGGTTTCAGATAACATGAAATGCGTTAGCGAAGTGTGCAAACAATCTGTTCTAAAAGTAGATTTACATTGTCAATGACATGGACGAATTATGAAAGTATGAAGTCGTTTAAATACGTATCATAACTCATATATTATCCATTACGATGTTATTTGATCTAACAGACATTAAGTAAAGCCCTTAGGCGGTTTAGCGGTATTATGTGGAAGGATAGTTTCGATTAATGAATCAAAGCAATATTATTCTACGCTACATAAATTTTACTAATTTTGAGGAATAGCGCGACTTCTCGATAAATTTGCTGAAACTGAGGACCATAGTAGCAACTAGATACTAGGTATTATAAACTACTACTACGTGGGCCATAAGTTCGTTGATCCGTCTAGATAATAAATAAATAAATCATCCTGTATAAAATATTTCCTGAAATACACACCTGTCAACAGAAATGCAGACTAACACGTTCGAAGACAGGTACAGTCCAAACCCTCTGAAGACTTGTAGAAATTTGCAGGCGACGTTCCCAGCGAGCCAAGCGTTCGTTTTTCGCCATCCTATCTGTGAAGAAATCATTAGATTAAATATATTTTTTTGGGTTGAGTTTAAGGATTTGTATTTCGTAATTAGAATCGATAAAGGCAGATGCTCCTTTAATTATTTTTTTTTGGGCAGAGCTTAAGGATTTGAAATTCGTAATTAGAGTCGGTAAAATGCTCCATCAGTGGCTGCGTGTTAACAGTTAAGGGAGAATCTAATAAGCAATGGTTATTAATAAAAAACATAATAATCATCATAATATCATAAAATCTGTGACTCGCTGCAACATAAATGATTGCTCTCACTCTGCGAAACATCGTGCCACATGGCGTCGCATCGCGAGAGCATCGGTATCGCAAGATCTGACTGATACATGACCACGACCGCTCTGCCAAGAGTGTACGAATAGGACGAAGAATTAATAAAAAATCGAGTATACAACCCCAGCCTCACTGGTGGTAGGACCTCTTGGGAGTCCGCGCGGGTAGGTACCACCACCCCGCCTATTTCCGCCGTGAAGCAGTAATGCGTTTCGGTTCGAAGGGTGGGGTAGCCGTTGTAACTATACTGAGACCTTAGAACTTATATCTCGAGGTGGGTGGCGCATTTACGTTGTAAATGTCTATGGGCTCCAGTAACCACTTAACACCAGGTGGGCTGTGAGCTCGTCCATCCATCTAAGCAATAAAAAAAAAAGCCTCTTCAATTATATTATTATAACCACCATAAAATTATCATCCCAATGCCTAATTGAATATACGTAGGTGTTGTGATTAATTACGGATTAGTAGCGTTGGTTTTTCTTTTTGCTGCATTTTTTTTCCATAATCTAACGCCATCGATCATCGATTTCAAAAATGGTGGCAACATTTATTTTTATTTCCATGTTCTGGTGTACGCACTTAATGCACGTTGAATTTGCCGACATCTATGTTAACCCAATTTGTTGATAAACGATCAGTTGTAAAATTAATCAGGATATTTACATTTATTGTGTTTTTATTGTTATAACCCTTATTATGCATGTTATGCTGTCTTAAACTAAATTACAACAAAAATATATATAGTTTAAAAACTAACAACACAATTGTTCGTTTGTAATTTTTTAAATATTATAGAAGCATACACACCAAGTTAATAAGATGGTGTTAAAAATATAAATAATATAGCAATTCCACAAGGAATAGGTTGCGTTATAATGAATAATACATAATAAAAAAAACTTTCATCGTCTCAAACTAGGATGGACTGAGAGAAAGAGGATATCTGAGAGAAAGGCGTGAGTGGAAAGATGACGTATCATAGGCCTCAATGAAAAAGATGTTGCGCCGACCCCACATATTGATATAAGGGTAAGAAGAAGAAGCTTTAAAATACTCCAAATTCATTTGGGGTTAAGCACAGGGGGTGGGGCAAGCCTCCTTGTATCTCCCCTATTGTGAGCGTAACCTTCACCATTATGTTTTCATGGTCTAAAAAAGGTTTTGTGGAAATTTTCCCGCGTCCGGCTTTAACAAAACCTGAGAGGTCTCTTGGGTCTCATTTTTTCGGACGATTATTAAGAAATTTCCTTGTTTTCGTCAATAGGCTCCGCGTCCCAGGTCTTTATTTCCCACTTTTTTAATCATTGTTTTGTTTAACCCCAATCGAGGCAATAATATTTTTTTGCTGCGGACGGAATTACATAGGATTCGCGTCCGCTTTGATTTAATGACCTTTGATGTTCTGACCGTACGAGCTCGACCTCTCCTTTTACGTCCTTGGAATCTCGAATTTATAGTATCATCTTTTAAAAACTTGTAAAATTATTTTTAAATACCCACGGCTGTCTTTTATTAACCAACAAAATTAAGTTTTTTATTAAAATGTATTATTTACATGCGTACACCCTTTTTTTTAATAAAACCGCCACAACTTCTTATAATGTAATTTGAATGTCACGAAAGGTCAGTATTCAAAATCTATCCAAACATTTCTGGTCATTATTTGTGATTGAAATTAAATAGGATATACTTATTCAGGACCTGACTTACGACCGATACTATTATCCAAACACACATAAATTCCAGTTTAATATAGTATGAAATGAAATACACTTCCTTGCGATTTTCCGCAAAATCCATTAACTTTCACATCCTTAAATCCTTCCAAGATTTAAGACTTCAAGTCGAAAAGTATTACTGTCGCTACTTAGGGATTAATGTATTGTCACTAAGAGATATCACATGGCCGTGTGGGTCGCAAAAACCTTAGTAAATGGACATGTGAAAGATGACTGCAGTCTATGAAAGGCATGTGATAATAACTGTCGAGGAAGGAGGAAATAGTATACTTGTATTAGAACANCTTAAATCCTTCCAAGATTTAAGACTTCAAGTCGAAAAGTATTACTGTCGCTACTTAGGGATTAATGTATTGTCACTAAGAGATATCACATGGCCGTGTGGGTCGCAAAAACCTTAGTAAATGGACATGTGAAAGATGACTGCAGTCTATGAAAGGCATGTGATAATAACTGTCGAGGAAGGAGGAAATAGTATACTTGTATTAGAACAGAGAAGAAAAACATCTATACTATGAAATAAGACGAGTACCAAAAAGTACATTGAGTAACATTAACAGCTGTGTAAGTTGATAAAATATAAAAGGAAACAAAAAACCCGCCCGGAATCTGTGAAATTAAGCAATACTAGAGGTCCCGCAGTAGTCGAAATTCGACTATAATTAATTGGAATTGTAAGTTTGTACACTATTATGATTGTATTTTATACTTCTATAATCACAAATTTCGCCAAGATTACACTATAAAAATATTAACAAAGACAAACAATATTTAGGCTTAATTTGACAACAGACGTCAACAGATTAGCATTGTGCACTTCTTCTCTATATTCTCTATAAGTGTGGAAAGTTTCATACTCCTCCGTTCGCGCAATTTTCGTAAAAAGGGATACAAAGTTTTTGCTTCACGTATTAATATATAGATACTTGTACTAGCCATTTCGTAACTTTTATGACTTTTATCATCCGTCTATTATGAATGGGAGTTTTTATTTATTTAAACGGTAAATTCTATTCTAAAATATCTCTGGAAATCGGAGCGGCACTTCCTAAGGCTCCTTTAATATAGAAAGCTTAATGTAATTCACCCCTTTGGGTCCCATGGAAAGTTTTCGTTCAAGTCAAACCTCACAACAGGTAAAACTTTCAAGCGGCCATTTTTTCTCATCAAAAAGCTCTTTGGTTGGCACTGAATTATGAAAAGAGCTTTTCTCGGGGGCAACTTACATGATACATTATTTTGTACTTGTAGTTCGAACTCCATAAAAACTTCAGACGATATTAAATAAACACAAAAATATTATAAAGAGGAAAGATTTGTTTGTTTGTTTGTTTCGAATAGGCTCCGAAACTACTGGACCGATTTGAAAAATTTTTTTTCCATTAGAAGCCGACATTGTCCCTGATGAACATAGGCTACTTTTTTAATTTTTTTTTTTTTTGGTTTCATGTGTCTTCCGAAGCGAAGCGAGGGCGGGTCGCTAGTATTAAATAAACACAACAAAAAATATAATACGATTATTCACTAATCTGAAAGAATAATAGTTTTTCCACGAAGGACTTAACAGCTTTCAGTTAGATTTTATTTATCAGACATTACATTTATTTATCATTTCATTTAGACATGTAATGTACCTTCATTTTTCTCATACAGATTATTTTCTAAATTTATTTTTGTCTCTTTTTACATTAGATCAGTAGACGAACTCACAACCCACCCTATGCCGAATAAATCCGGGAGCTCATAGCGAACAAGCTGCCTCGTGACTTGAGATCGAATGGTAAATTGGTTAAGCATTATATTATATTAAATTTATTTCGTTTCTGTATAAAGAAACTTTCAACAAAGTAAATGCGTCGCTCCTTCGCGTTGTAGCCTTCCCACCCTTATTAATCACTATAAATGAGACCTTCTGTGAGGACATTAATCTCAATAAACTTTGTTAGGTAAGCGCTTTAATGAAATAGCTTTCAGGTTTTAAAATAATCAAAGAACCAAATAGAAGAACAATTTAAAATCTTCATCAATAGTTTATGAGTCATGGCGGTTATATTATTATCACATCATTTTATGATCTTAATGTAATTAATGAACTGAGCTCTCGGAGCCATAGGCAATTTATGTTTTTATTAAAACATCCAATTGTTTCATCATTAGACCTTCATGATGTATATGTTTAATATTTTAAACACTACAATATTATTACAATATGTTACTGGTGGTAAGACCTCTTGTGAGTCCGCGCGGCTGGTTACCACCACCCTGCCTATTTCTGCCGTGAAGCAGTAATGCGTTTCGGTTTGAAGGGTGGGGCAGCCGTTGTGACTATACTGAGACCTTAGAACTATATCTCAAGGTGTGTGGCGCATTTACGTTGTAGATGTCTATGGGCTCCAGTAACCACTTAACACCAGGTGGGCTGTGAGCTCGTCCACACATCTAAGCAATATAAAAAAAAAAACAAAAAAAAAACACGTGCACTTAAATCTACAACAGTTTGATTGAAAAGCACTTTTGAAACTGTTCGGCCAATATCTCGATAATAAAGTTACCATTAAACACACTTGTTAATATACTAACACTATAAATCACTCACTATAAACCATTGTTTTAGGTTTTAGGGAGCCTGTCACAACAAATAAATTAATGTTTAGTGTTTTGGCTATTCCCAACATTCCTACTAGATTCCATTAAATAGAACTCCATTTGGAATTTGAAGGAAATTTGGCGAATGGAAAAGAGATTCGGTGCCATTATCTACACTAGTAGGGCTGTTCAGAAAAAGGCTTGTTTTTATGAGGCCCGCGACGCATGTTTTTAACAAAAAAAATTTTGAATATAAATATTTTGCACAATAGAACACTTTGTCAAAACATATAGTTTACATAATTTTGTATACATAATTTTCCTATTACTCTGTACTGTCTTCTTTTCTGTGTGTACATAAATAAATAAATAGTTTGTTCATCATCATCATCATCATCATCATCATCAACAGCCCACAGTCGTCCACTGCTGGACATAGGCCTCTCCCAATCTACACCACAGAGCCCGGTCTGCGGCTCTCCTCATCCACTTCTTGCCGGCCACCGTGCGGAGGTCATCGCACCATCTAGCCAGGGGGCGTCCCACGTTACGTCTTCCGCTGCGCGGTCTCCACTCGAGAACCCGTCTGCTCCAGATTATGGGCATTTCCTCCATGAAATACACACAAAATAGTTTATTATTTGCTATAATTTATCTCTATTCTTGTAATATTCCATTCCCATGATTATGATTTAAAACTGAAGTTATCTTTTACTATTATTGGAGACATTATATTATTACCCTATTTCTTTTTAAGCTATTTTTACTTGAAAACTGATTTTCTTTTTCAGCGGCCCTCCAGCTTTTATAGTGAATTTAATTAGCCTCCAAAGTATGTAGTTTCGGCAGCCCTAATCTACACTACATAACTTATTTGTGGAATTTTAAGCAAATTTGGCCACTACACCATTGTCTACACTACAAAAGTTATTTATAAAAGAGAGACGTAACGATTGCATGTGTACAATCAACAAAGGCATTCGCCGGCATCAACGTTGACAGATGTCTGTACCGAACGGATATTGCCTGTGATTTTGAACAATCTATTGCGTTTTCACACTTGAAATTTCGGAGAGCATTGATCGATCGAAAGGTCGCACATGCAAAGAACTCTGGTTTTTTTTTAGTATGATATGTTTTATGATTACGATTCTCTTGCTTCACGACTCCTTGTGTCGGAGTTTTTTTAGGACGGAGAATTTTTTTAGGACGTGTTTTAGGGCATAATCCAATCCGAGATTCATCACTATTTTTTTTTCTTTAGTCATCGTTCAATAATCTAGTAATGAAGCTTGAACCACAGCTGACGCCGATTGTCGTATATGTGTGTAAAATTTAGAAGCCTGTTTGTACGTAGCATGTTATTTTTCAAAGTTTGCAGTACTTTATTACATGACAAAAATCCTGAAGGGCTTTGATACCTATTTAGGATAATCTTTCTTCTATATATATATAAAAATGAATTGCTGTTCGTTAGTCTCGCTAAAAATCGAGAACGGCGCGACCGATTTGGATAATTTTGGTCTTGAATTATTTGTGAAAGTGCAGAGAAGGTTTCAAAGGCAGATAAATATGAAAATGTTCGGAATTAAATAAAAATAACAATTTTGTTTTTCCTTTGATGTGTCCCCCGTCAGACGGATTCTTTTTGTTTGTTTTAAGTTTATTTTATACAAAAGTTTAGGTCTTTTATTTATCGATTAAAGTACTACGAAATCTGCTGGGTCAGCTAATTCTTACATAATTTCTTTTCTCCGCTTAAATGACATAAAGAAATCAGAAGATCAAAAGCGAATGACCACCGTTGATATATCTTAACCTGATTCAGTAAATTTTTCACCTAATGGCAATTAAATTAATTATGGAACCACATACATACGTTTGGATCTACTTGAATATTTGGAATTAAAGCTAAAGACTTACATGTCGACAAAAAACATTTATTGATATGTAGTATTTTCAATGCACCATTTTTCTTCTTCTAAATAACAAATCGATTTTGACAAGTGAAATTCTCCATGGAAAACGACAAAGGCAAAATCTTTCACCGAGCGAGTGCTTATTGCTCAGTAGATTGACGGTCTGAATTTTGCCGATCCTGTATCTATTATTAGGGTTATTAGGCAATCGTATCTTTAAATAGATGTTTTCGCCATTCATATTTACTCGAGATTTCTTCCTATGTACCTACATTATAGCTATCCCCTATATATTCCAAGAAATTGCTCGATGTGTTTGTCATAATATAGTTAATAATAGCAACATTACGAACAAAATCACTACATAGTATATAACAAAGTCGCTTTCTCTGTCCCTATATCTGTCTGTCCCTATGTATGCTTAAATCTTTAAAACTGCGCAACGGATTTTGATGCGGTTTATTTTAATAGATAGAATGATTGAAGAGGAAGGTTTATATGTATAATAACATCCATTAAATAGTGGAGAAATACTGTTATTTTTTAGGTTTCTAATGTGGTGTCGTAAATAATCAATAATAAAATTTCATGTTTCCGAAGCGAAGCGAGGGCGGGTCGCTAGTTAATAATAAGAGGGAAACGTTTCACGTTTCTCATCTTATAATACTCTGGAAGGTAACAAAGCGATATACGATATATATATATATATACGAGTCCCCAAGTGGACTCAACAATGGAGCCATAAGATAATTTTATCGAATTAAACTTGCAAATTTACACATTATCCTATCCCGGATACGACACAGCGCGTTTTGCACGACGGCTTGCCCGCCACTGTGACGCCTACCGCTTTTGACTGTAATTATTTTCGTATCCATAATAATTGAACCTGAAAAATCAATTGACGTTTGGCATTACTGATGCCCGTGGGCGACGGAGACCTCTCATCCTTATATGGGCCATATTTTGTACTTTGTCTGTCGGTAATAGCAAATCAAAATTATAACTTACTAGCTGACCCGGCAAACTTCGTAGTGCCTCAATCGATAAATAAAAAACTTAAACTTTTGTATAATATAAACTTAAAACAAACAAAAGGAATTCGTCCGACAGGTGACACACCAAAGGAAAAACAAAATTGTTATTCTTATTTAATTCCGAGCATTTTCATAATTATCTACTTTTTAAACCTTCTCTGGACTTCCAGAAACAATTCAAGACCAAAATTAGCCAAATCGGTCCAGCCGTTCTCGAGTTTTCGCGAGACTAACGAACAGCAATTCAATTTTATATATATATATTTATAGCGTGTTAGCCAACTCGAGTTACTTTTATATTTCGATAATTGTCAATAGATGCATTGAATACACAAATGTGATCGATACTGGAAGCTGAACTGCAATCAATCATGAACTTGAAAGTCATAAATCTGCAAAAACACTTTAGCTTTATTATACCTATATAAAGCCTACCTATAGGTCGTCGTGGCCTAAAGGATATGACGTCCGGTGCATTCGTGTCCGAATCCCAAGCGGGTACCAATTTTTCTAATGAAAACGTACTCAACAAATGTTCACGATTGACTTCCACGGTGAAGGAATAACATCGTGTAATAAAAATCAAAACCCGCAAAATTATAATTTGCGTAATTACTGGTGGTAGGACCTCTTGTGAGTCCGCACGGGCAGGTACCACCACCATGCCTATTTCTGCCGTGAAGCAGTAATGCGTTTCGGTTTGAAGGGTGGGGCAGCCATTGTAACTATACTTGAGACCTTAGAACTTATATCTCAAGGTGGATGGCGCATTTACGTTATAGAGGTCTATGAGCTCCAGTAACCACTTAACACCAGGTGGGCTGTGAGCTCGTAAACCCATCTAAGCACCCACTCACCATCAGGTGGGTCGTATGCTCGTCTGCCAACAAGAGAAATAAATAAATAAATAAACTGACAGCACGCCCGCCTTTTGCTATTACTCTTGTAAGACTGTTACTCTAATGGTGTGCTCACCTGTCAGCAATGTGCACAACCTGCTTTCAGACTACGCTATAATTAATAGCACATACTCGTAGTATATAGCTCATAGCACAACAATATCAAGCAACAGACATTGTTATGGACACGTTCATACTGTACTGTACTATATATTATTGACTAAGTATACGCTGCTATAATATATGGCACTATACTATAGCGTAGTCTGAAAGCAGCTTTAGGAATAAGATCGGCTATGTTAGCCACACATGAGCACGCCGTGACATTAGAACCGGAGTTGAAAAGGTCGCTTTGGCCAAAATCGGCCGCATTATTAGATGGATTGGGCTTTACTTACTCATAAAAATGCAAAAACTGTAGAATCATTTTTTTCAAGCGAAAATTTACGGGCCTCCTGCAATTAAGGTCCAAAGTTGATATTGCGGAAGCAACCAAATCACGTATTACCCGAATATTCTTCAAGCGCTCTCCAACGACATAATAAGCAGTTTTGTTAAAAAATAGAAAGTTTTTATCGTAACGATACCACCCACAATATGTTTTTATGAACATTACATATCACACGTGTTGTGGACGCCAATGTTGCGGAATTAATACCAGAAGTATTATGACGTATGTTTACCACGTATCTGAGAAGCTATTTTGAAGTAATATTAGTTACACTTCCGTTCGTATATATATAATAAATCGAGATTTGATTTTCCTTGCCCATAGACTTGAGGTTGAAGTCTCAACTGTATTATTCAATCCACCAATCGATCCGGAACGCAAGACTGCTTCACGGCAGAAATAGTAATGAAGTAACACCACAAAAAAAAAACGCATTTAGATTTACTATCCATATGCTCGATCCTATTATATACCCTGAAAGTTTTGCAATGCTAATTAAAAAGAAACGTTGTGTAGATATTGAATAAATATTATTTTTTTAGATGAATAAAATAATACTATTTTAGAACTATATATTTTACTGACTACTTTTTTAATATGTTTGGTAGACAAGCATACGGCATACGGCCCACCTGATAGTAAAATGGTTACCGTCGCTCTTAGACGTCAGCAATGCCAGAGGTAGAGCTAAGCGCTGCCTACCGTTAATAAAGTAATATTTTAGATGGTGACAGGGCGTCTTGTGAGCCCGCGCGGGTCACCACCACCACCATCAACATCACTACCACCCTACCTATTTCTATCGTAATGCGTTTCACTTTGAAGGGTGGGCAGCCGAGCCGTTAAACCGAGATTTAAAATTCATATCTCAATTTAAGTGGCGGCATTTACATTTTTGATGTCCTTGGGCTCCTGTAACCATTTAACACCAAATGGGCAGTGATTGCGTGTGCTAATCTCTTCTCTTCTTTTTCTCCACCTTATCCCACTAGGTGGGATCGGCACAGCTAATTTTTGTCTTCCATTCTCTTCTATCAGCCGTCATCTCAACACTCACTCCCCTCTCTCTCTCATATAGTCATTCACACACTCTCGTCTTATCGACAAACATGTTCTTTAATGCAACAAGTCAAATAGATATAATATCATTCCTCTGCCCTTCTCCCAGTCACCTGGGGTCGGCGCAACCTGTTTTCTCCTACCATACTCCTCTATCATATACCATTTCGTCACTCACTTCACTCTTACACATGTCTTTCCGCAATTCATCCATTTTTCTTAGGTCCGCCTCTTCCTCTATATCATAGTTAACAATCTCTTACCAACCTCATTTTCATTTCGTCTCATGACAGGTCCATACCAAACACGCACTTCTCAACTGGTCACAGGTGCCACTTTCAGACTTCCTCTAACATGTTTATTCCGTATTCTATCCGTTCTTGTTACTACACACATCCATCGCAACATTCGTATCTCTGTTGCATGCAATCGCCTTTCGTATCAAGTCAAGTATATAGGTAACTATACGAATATTACGAGGACGCATATGTCGGCGCTACGCCCGGGTTTTCACACATAAGGTCTTTTACAATGAAAATACAATACAATTCTATAAAACTTTAACATTACTTGTTTACAACAAAAAGCCACGCCTTAGTTATTCAGTGGTTCTTACACAATTAGCCATTTTGTAATTGATGGTTATAGCAACTACAACTTCTTTTATACAAACAAATGTAATTATTGTGAAACAATTCACAAAATATAGCTTCATATTCAAAATACATATTTTAGTGATTTTTACATGACTAACATTTAATTTATTTTACGTGAATTACTTTTAAGTAATATTAACTAACATTGTTATTATCCAGCCTAATGATAGATGGCGCCAACAACATCATTGCATAACATTTACAATACTTAATTATTACTGTTAATTATAATATAAATTATTATCAATATTTATGCTTTATTCATATTTAATTATTTATACAGTCATTTGTGTTTTTAAACAATAATATACACATTAAAAATATTATGAACATTTTCACATCAAAACAGTGTCTGCTAATTATTAAATATGGTAGAATAACAGTTTCATCTTGCTAATAATAAATAAATATTAACATAAAATTAACTAAACTATATATTATTATGTTAATTATTGCCAATAGTGGCGTTTGCGCCCATACATACTATGATAAATCTAAAATGTTTCATCGGCCTATATCGAGAACACAAAAAAGATTGGATTAAAAAAAAAATACAAATGATTCTGTTGAAAATAATACAACCGAAACGGATTCCTTTATAGCTGTAAATGCTCACGCACATCCTCACGTGATATTCTTACCGGAACGAGCAAAGTAATAATATTCATGTCCGACTTAAGCGTCCTTAATTCTAATAATCAACTTATACTATAGTACATATATTCGAGAGGTATTACAAAGCTTGTTTTTCCCAGTTCCATAAGTAATTTTAATGCTATCGGGTTTACTGTTTCATTCTTCTATTGGTTTAGCACCACTCAAAACTTCCTCATGGACAGCGGCAAAACATAAGCGGCCAGGTTCTTAGTAAAGTCCATACGTACATTTTTTTTTATTGCTTAGATGGGTGGACAAGCTCACAGCCCACCTGGTGTTAAGTGGTTACTGGAGCCCATATACATCTACAACGTAAATGCGCCACCCACCTCGAGATATAAGTTCTAAGGTCTCAGTATAGTTAGAACAGCTGCCCCACCCTTCAAACCGAAACGCTGCTACTGCTACTGCTTCACGGCAGAAATAGGCGGGGTGGTGGTACCTACCCGTGCGGACTCACAAGAGGTCCTACCACCAGACCATGTGTTTAAGTCCATGTGTTTAAATGTATGTTCCCTATCTCGGCACCCCCTAGGACAATGTGAGGATTTTCATATTCAGGGAATCACCGATTGTCGGAAGTTTGGCTGCGATCGGATTTCAAATAGAATGCGAAGTATAATCAAATCGTATCGTATTCGTAACGAGCGATGCGACTGGCCGCTGTTTTTATATAATTTATATTAAATCAATATTTCAAACGAATTACGAATTCAGGAAATATTCACTAATGACTTCCACGAAGAAGAGATCACATCGTGTAATAACTAAATATATTTTCCGTAATTACTATACTTATATAAATGAGACATGAAGCTCGACACGAGGTGGATTGCGCCATTGGCCTTGTTATGTCTATGGATTCTGGTAATAATCACTTAGCAACACGTGGGCCATGAGCTCATTTACCCTAGCTATAATCAAAATGTTATTATATTTAAAACGGTCGTCAATTGACTTGACTACAGAAACTCTATTGTAAATTGATTAAGCATATTATTTTTTTATTGCTAGATGAGTGGACGAGCTCACAGCCCACCTGGTGTTAAGTGGTTACTGGAGCCCATAGACATTTACGACGTAAATGCGCCACCCACCTTGAGATATAAGTTCTAAGGTCTCAAGTATAGTTACAACGGCTGCCCCACCCTTCAAACCGAAACGCATTACTGCTTCACGGCAGAAATAGGCAGGGTGGTGGTACCCACCCGCGCGGACTCACAAGAGGTCCTACCACCAGTAATTACGCAAATTATAATTTTGCGGGTTTCATTTTTATTACACGACTAGCGACCCGCCCTCGCTTCGCTTCGGAAACATTAAAACACACATGAAACAAAAAAAACAAAAATAAAAAAATAAAAAAAGTAGCCTATGTTCATCAGGGACAATGTCGGCTTCTAATGGAAAAAGAATTTTTCAAATCGGTCCAGTAGTTTCGGAGCCTATTCGAAACAAACAAACAAACAAATCTTTCCTCTTTATAATATTAGTATAGATGTTATTCCTTCACCGTGGAAGTCAATCGTGAACATTTGTAGAGTACGAATTTCATTACAAAAATTGGTACCCGCCTGAGATTCGAACACCGGCTCATCGCTCAACACGAATGCACCGGACGTCTTATCCGTTAGGCCACGACGACTTTGCTTTCAGGGTCAGTGCAACGTGACTTCCACAGAAAACATGATTACACTGAAGCGCATTCTGTTAGGCGTAACTTAAAACTATTATTCACCTTGACTTTCCTTTTATTTTTCTGTAGACCTTTTAAGTTAGCAGTACTGATTAATCATCGCAGCACACTTAAAAGTCTAACTTGGTGCGACCGGCTAAGTCTAATCTAGTCTTAGACCAAGCCTATTGTCGTAAAAGCACTAAGTTATTTACCGAATATTAGGAAGCAGCAGCATTCTCTGAGTATTAGGTCAATGTACTGCGATCGCTAACCGGCATTTACTGGTGGCAGGAAATATTTTAAATCCCTATGGTAGTTACCACAGCCTTGCCTCTTTTTACGCGAAGAGGCCATGCGTTTCGATTTTAGATTGTAGATGTATATGGGTTCTAGTAACCATTTAACACCAAGTGGGCTGTGAGCTCGTCCACCTATATATAAAAAAATAATGTAAAGTGAGATTGGCTATTCGCTATATATTATAGTGACTGTTTTACATCAGATGGGCTGGGAGTTCGTTTACTTATCTACACCTATTTTTTTTGTATCATTGATATGAATATTCCATAAAACCGAATATCATATTCGAGGATCGGTTCTATTTTTTTATTTGTGAGTCATTCAGAATTAATCTCAAAAACGCCTCAAAAAGCTATCATGAGCTTCATAGTGTGTTTCCAGAAATCTTTTTTGGCACGTTAGAATGAATTACCCTCTTACGCGTTTCCTGACCGCTATAACATGTCCTTCAAACGAGGCTAGCGGAGAGTACTTAGTCAAACTCTGATATCCATAAGCGACGTTAACCACTCACCACCAAGTAGACCGTATTGTCGTCAGCCTACAAATCCAATGAAAATAAGATTATGAACAAAAGTAAAAAAAAACATACCTCCAGAGGAATAAAGTAGAATATGACGATCATATCTGCTATGACGAGATGCGTCATGAGAAGGCTGACCCTGGACTTCCTTCGCCTGTTTCGAAGTAAGGAGATCAGCACAGCCACATTTCCAACAGCTCCAATGACTAACAGTATGCTATATACTCCGATAACGAAATTCTGCTCCGGAGTGGATGTGGTGTCAGAGCACGTTGTGTCATTACAAGCTGTCACATCCATTTGCGTCGATTCATCCATGGTCTCTCACCGCACACAGAATCCAAACGTTTAGATGCAATTCAAAATTTCACTATTCAAAATTCTTAAGTTCTTTTTGGAATTTCAATTTAAAAAAAAACTATTTTATTAATTTTTAGCACAACTGTTTTTTTTTTTTTTAATAAGTTTATACTGCAATTCCGTAGCTTTCGAGAACACGTCTACGAGCTCTACGCAAAGGCTAACAGTGCGACGTGTAGTCGTCGTAGTGGCGTAGCACCAACTGATGTTGCGGCCTACTGAATCTTCTTACTCTTAACTAAGAGACAGTTTTCTAAGACTCATAATAAAAAGCAATTATTCGAGTATTAAATTAAATAAAAAAAATACAAGAACATATTATTTAAGATTTAAAATAATATTTCATTAAAAAAACCTGATATGTTTATCATGGAAAATTCTATGCATTTTTTCTCTTTCTTGTTAGGTCATGTTTACTGTATGTTATATTATTTTATCGTAAACTTTCAGAAGGAATATCTACTAGCTGTTATAGACATAGATGTTCAATACAGAGACGATTTAATATAAAGCCGAAGGTGCTTTTTTTTTCTAAAAAAGATGAATGACACGGAACCATTAGAAAGGCAGGGATCAGAAAGTAACCGCCCTCTACGAGTCATGAGGTCAAGTGTCATTTACCTTGAATACCAAACCTGCAAACGAGAAGACTTTAATATTTTTATTCGTACATGATTATTTTCGATATTGTTCGATCTTGGGTGCGGACGATCACAAAACATCCGAAACACTAAATTTTGATAAATAAGATAGTGCTTATAATTAAATTAAAAGGCTTTGGCGCGGCTTGCGATTTTATTTGTTGTTTGAGAGGCTTGGTGAATTTTGGTTTTCGAGAAATAAAAAACTGTTTTTTTTTGTGGCGTATTTTTCTACAGTTATAATGTTAGGTGTCTATTATTAAAACTTTTCTACATGATTGAAATGGTGTGTTACACGAATCAAGGATTGGGGGGTAAGGGGAACAATATGGACGACCAATCACATTACTACAAATTTGCATAATCATCGTCCTCTACTCGTCCACAGAATGATGTCATCACTAATACGAATACGATCTCGAACAGGCTTAGTAGAAAAAAAATTTTTTTGATTAAAAGCTTCCTTTTAAAAAAAATCCTCCTCCATCTGAAGCAAAACATAAACATAGGTACGAAATATGAAAGGCGTTGGTAAAACATAACCTTTGTCATTACATACTGCACAACACTTCCTCGTTTTGCGAATTCGGGAAACAATTTCAGTCTGATTGCGGATATAATTCATCAAACACGTGAATTTAATTCCAAAGTCAGCGCTATACACGTGGAGTAAAATATACTTACATAAAAAATTTAAATTGATAGTCAATTGTTTTTGCGCATTTTCCAAACGATTGAGTATCAATTTAGCAGTCTTATCGGTAGAATTACAGTGAGAATTTATCATTAAATTCAACAGATGTGTATTTACGTATTTTGCGATTGGTTTTTTGCGTCAATGGATGTAGGGAGGAATTGACCCGGATGTTAAATAGCTACCGGAGTTATTATAAATTATAATATAAATGCCGCCACCCATCTTAAGAGTGATCTAAGTTCCAATTGCATTGTATATCAGTATCCCACCCTTCAAATTCAAAAGGCATGAATATTCCGCACTATAAATAAGTTGAACCATCGCACCTACTCGTGAGGGCTTATTTAAGTACTTCAACCCCTAAAACTCGGAGTAAATTCGTTTTGATTCCTTTTTTTTTGTCCTACCTATGCTCATAGCCTTGAGAGGCTATTTCAGCTTCACCCTAACGTTTGTAGGTGAGCTCGCGGGGCTCAACCGGAGTTACTAACACTGACCCTAGCAAGAGCAGTGCTTCGCAGAATCTACCACCGGATCGGAAACGCGACCCACTGAGAAGATCCGGCGAGAAACTCAGTGGGCTGTGTCTATGAGTTAATTCGCTCGTCGAGCCCTTCGTCGCAAGCGACGGGTTCGACGAGGACGGTGACCGATGCTTGTGGTGCCTAAAAGCACTGTTAATGGATCAGGAGGATCCGTAATGACGTGCTTTGGGCGACGTCGACGGTTTACCATTCGGTCTACTGGGTCGGGTATGTAGTTTCCAGCGGCCACGATGAGAGGGTTCTCATGTAGTGCCGCTTTCTCAAAATGGCGCAGCGATGCCGACTGTAGATACTTACTAACTGAGTCGAGCTCCAGGTCATCGTGGAGATCCACGTTCCTCAGGAACCATGGTGCTCCGACGGCTATCCTGCAGAATCGGGTTTGAATAACCTGAAGGGATTTCAAGTGGGTGCGAGCTACGTGAGCGAACACTACGCTTGCATACGTCATGACGGGGCATATACAAGTTTTGTAGAGAGTTACCTTACTACGGAGGGACAGTTTGCTTCGACTACTAAGCATTGGGTAGAGTCGTCCTAGTATAAACGCGGCGCGGTCGCATACCGTTTTTATGTGGGGACGGAATGTCATCCCTCTGTTGAGGGTGACGCCTAGGTATTTGACCTTCGAGGCCCACGGTATGGGCTGGCCAAAGAGAGTGATGGGGCTAACGGCGGAGGTGTTTGCGCGCCTATTAAGGAGTGGGATGCTCGAACTGGTGTTCGGAGGGCGACCCCTTTTGAAGAGCACCGCTGTGCTTTTCGTGGGGTTAATGTCGATTCGCCACTTCCGGAACCACTGTCCCATGGTGGCTACTGCGATCTGGAGTCACCGATGAAGCAACGACATCTTCCTACACGAGTAGTAGATAGCCGTGTCATCGGCGAAGAGCGCTAGATGGGTCTCCGGAGACCGGGGTATATCATTGATATACAAACTAAATAATAACGGGGAGAGCGCGGAGCCTTGCGGGACTCCGGCAGTCAGATGACGGGGACGAGAGCGAGTTCCCTCTACTCGATATCGAGTAGAGGGAAAAGAAGTCTCGTATGATGAGCACTTGATACAATACTAATCTCATATTTTACCACCTCAAGCTAAACAACAATAACAAAACATAATATAATCTGTGACTTATAATACGTAACAATGTCCACCTAAGTTCACAATGTTTTTGTGGCATATTAAATAAATAAAAATACCCGGTTTCCTGTTGAGGTTCCCGGACAACTATTGTTGAAACCACAATGAGATTTCTCACCAATAGTACCATTGTTTGAGAAAATAAAGCGAGGTGCTAATAAGTAAGAAACGGAAAATACACAATACGATCAAGAGTCTAAGTTGATAATCCAATGCGAGATACAAGGAAAGAGAAGTGTGGAGAAGTAGAATATCGTGGCCCAAACACTTGCGTCTCAAGATTGGCCCAGACGCCATTTTTTATTTAGAACTCTTCTAATAAAGGTTGAAGTCGCTTTAATGAACGCAGGCCGTCAATAGAAGACAGTTGACAGAGGCAGGGGTAGGTAGGGAGTGCTCTGAGAAATTGTTCGAGATGACATCGCACCGCCCGCCACCGGAGTAGAGTTCATCCATACTACCTGGAGCCACTGCGGTCATCCACAGTGCGTTTCCAGAAATCTTTTTTGCCACGTACCATCCGACTATGGAATGAGCTCCCCTCCACGGTGTTTCCCGAGCGCTATGACATGTCCTTCTTCAAACGAGGCTTGTGGAGAGTATTAAGCGATAGACAGCGGCTTGGCTCTGCCCCTGGCATTGCTGAAGTCCATGGGCGACGGTAACCACTCATCATCAGGTGAGCCGTATGCTCGTCTGCCTACAAGGGAAATAAAATAAAAAAGGTTCCACCACCTGCCTATTTCTGCCGTGAAGCATTAATGCGTTTCGGTTTTATGGGTAGGGCAGCCGTTGTAACCATACTGAGACCTTAGAACTTATATTTCAAGGTGGGTGGCGAATTTACGCTGAAGATGGGCTTCAATAACTACTAAACAACATGTGGGCTGTAAGTTCATCCACCCGTTTTAGTAATAAAAAAAAATCGGTGCTTGAAATAGAATATTTACAGCGAAGCATAATATTGTTTACATAAAATTTAATATTCATACTAAAATATTACAAATGCGAATGTTCGCATATTTGGATGTTTATTACTCAATCAAAAAAGATAGAGCTTACAACCTGGATTAACACATATGATACTTGTACTAATATATAATGGTAAATGATATGACACGACAATGCCACATACATATTATCAACTATGATATATGCGATAATATGTTACATAATTACAGTCTAGGGACCAAACGCAATGTGTTTCATTCTTTCTGACAAAAAAATTTAAAGCAAGTAAAACCGCAGCGCAAGACTAGTATTTTAACAAACCATGTTATTATATATATTTATAATATATCTTATCGGCAGATATCAATGCCATTCAAATTTTAAAAGTAAAGTCGCGCAATCTAATCTATTAAAGAGAACATAAAAATCTTTATGAGTCTATGCGTCATTGAATAATTATTTATTCGACAAGCATTGTAATTGTGTATTTTTTCAATTTAATTAGTGTTTTAATTAGTAATAAATAATAGTTTCAAAAAACTAACAAAATACGCTTTTATAGAAAATCCAACTAAAAAATAAAAAATAGAAGATTTTCTATAAAAGCGTATTTTGTTAGTTTTTTTAAACTATATGTGTTTTTTAGTTGCATTTCAATTTTTTAAATTTTTTAAATATTGTATTGTCATCGGTCTTTAATAAGTATATCAAATTTCGAGTTAATCCGACGTTTTGAAGGGGGTCAAAATCATGTTCTTGTCAAAGATTCCGTTTCAAACATACATACGTCTGAAGCTAATAAAAGCGTATTAAAAAATTACATACGTATTAATCACGGGTTTTGACATACTCAAAAACAAATTTTTGAGTTTTGAACGAAACCAATATTGAATTGCAAATAATACTTTACGTTAGTGTATTTTATCATATTCGTGTTTCTTGAAGTAGTTATATGAGTCGTCTATTATCAAAGGTGGCAATCTGTGCATTTTGACAAAAAAATGTTATTGATATGGCGATACAGATTGAGTTGAATATAATCGTCTCCTTCAAAGAATACGGCTCAAAACCTGCATTAAATAAAGTACTAACTTAACCTGTTATTTATCTAAGATGTCGTTCAGAAGAGTTTTGTGACTGCCAATGGAATACAAAGTCAATAATTCGTTTTTCTGATTTACCAATAATTGTCCAAAAGTCACATTGCCGGCTTTGATAATAGTCGACTCATATAACGTCAAGCTAAACGCATCCTTGTTCTCTGAAGATCGCTGATTCGATGCGTCTTTCGATTTTAAGCACGTTACCAGGCTACGAATTCTTTTATATCTTAAATACCTACGTTGCGCGTAAGGCTACTGCAGTGGCTAAGGTCGACTTAGTCGTCTATTCGACACCATATAGAACCCCTTACATATAACCCTGTATCTAGAGCTTTAAAAACGGTGAGAACAGAGATATATAAAGGCTTGGTCCGTGAAACACAATACATAATGCAATCTAGATACGATCACCAGCAATAAAAACCAGGACAAAGTGAATATGTTACAGAAATACAACGCAAAAATATTGATAGAACTAGCTGACTTCGTAGTGCCTTCGTAGACTTAGACTTCGTAGTGCCTCAATCGATAAATAAAAGACATAATCTTTTGTATAAAATAAACTTAAAACAAACAAAAGGAATCCGTCCGACGGGGAGACACATCAAAAGAAAAACAAAATTGTTATTTTTATTTAATTCCGAGCATTTTCATATTTATCTACCTTTTAAACCTTCTCTGGACTTCCACCAACAATTCAAGACCAAAATTAGCCAAATCGGTCCAGCCGTTGTCGAGTTTTAGTTAGCGAGACTAACGAACAGTAATTCTTTTTTTTTTTTTTTTTATGATTGAGAGATTACTGGTGGCCCGAAGGCCTTTCCAGTTTCACCAGGACAGGTGGGCGAGCAAAGGCTCAGCCAGGAGGGGTGGGATTTGCTAACAGCTGCCCGAGCGCCTCCGAAGGAGACCTAACAACTCAAGAGCAATTGCTTCGCGAATGAATCTACTACCGGATCGGAATCGCGACCCNCAGAAACTCAGAAGTGAGCTTTGGGTGGCGAAGTCGGAGGAATTCTGAAAATAAAGCTTCCATGATGTCTGACCCAGGTGGGGCTGTCCCGGGTCTTAAACACACTCGCCTTGCGGCGAGGCCCCAACTTCTCGGTACTTAGCGGTTCGATTGAACACAGGTGGCGATGCGGCACAATTACTGCAGGAAAAAGAAAGAACAAAAATAAAAGGAAACAACAAAATAAACCAAAACAAAACAAACACTTCCAGGAACACACTTTGTCGGCAGATGTGCCACGAACAAAAGCCGGGTGAACAAAGGCCGGGCTAACAATAAAACCAGGCGAACAATGGCCGGGCGATTGAGTGGTCGGTGAGCACGTCCGCAGGCGGCGGGTGCTTCTGTCGGACTCGGAACAGTAATTCATTTTTATATACCTATATATAGATAAAAATTCATCATTGCAACTTTATGTGTTAGCGACAGTTAGCGCTATCTTATTTATCGTTTTCTAAAAGCCATTTAACACACCTTATAAATAAAGTACTTGAACTGTCTGGACGACCGACTTTGAGTGTCGATTACTAAAAAAACTGGACGTATGTTCGAATATGTATGTACATATTTAACTTCATAACAAGGCAAGATAACATTATTATGTGTAATTAAATCGATAATAGAATAAAACGTATATATAACGATACTTATCGTCAAATTTATCAATTTATCGGTACTTAACCGAGATAATACGTAAATAATTTTGTTTTTTTTTTTTTTAGAAAGGAACATTGTTGTGATTTGCTTTGCAGGAAATTCGTGATTTTATTGTGTGCGATTGTGAAATGATATTGAAATAATACTTGATTCAATTTGTGTGGTTATAATTCCTGTGTAAGTAATGCCTACTTTTTTACCTTGCTCGGTTATTGTTTTTTTATGACATCATACAATTCTGGAACTTTTTGGAAGTGGACATTTTTTTAACGAACTGTAATTGGAACCTGTAACTGGAAACTGGAATTCTTTTTGACGAAGCATGTTGCTGATAACTCTATTTCTGTAATCTGACGAAGCGTGTTGCGGATAATAACATGTACTTTTAGGTTATTAAAATAATATTTTGTGTATTAACATTCACTGGTGGTAGGATCTCTTGTGAGTCCGCACGGGTAGGTACCACCACACCGCCTATTTCTGCCGTGAAGCAGTAATGCGTTTCGGTTTGAAGGGTGGGGTAGCCGTTGTAACTATACTGAGACCTTAGAACTTATATCTCAAGGTGGGTGGCGCGTTTACATTGTAGATGTCTATAGGCTCCAGTAAGCACTTAACACCAGGTGGGCTGTGAGCTCGTCCACCTATCTAAGCAATAAAAAAGAATAAAAAACTGGAACTACACAGAGTGTTCAATGTCTACAATATGTGTAGTATGTATATAAGTTGATTTGCTGTACGTTTTATTGTTTTATGAAATGAGGAGCAAAATTACGGATCAAATATTGGTATGGTATGCTGTTCATGTTCATTTGCTTTTGCAAGAAAAGTTTTAATATGCACGAATTCAAATCAAATTCATCAGAACAAAAACTTTTCGTGGCTTAAAGAATAAAGCGCCTAGGGTACACGTCACGCGCTATGCGACTATGCACTGCAAAATCCTACAAGACTAGTCAAATTTTCTTGGAAAAGAAAATATGCATGAACCTAACATGTATCCACGAACGACTTCCATAATGAAGAAATAGCATTGCATATTAAAAACCAAACTCGCAAAATTTATGGCTAATTACTAGTGGCATTTTTTTTATGATTGAAAGATTACTGGTGGCCCGGAGGCCTTTCCAGCTTCACCAGGACAGATGGGCGAGCAAAGGCTCAGCCAGGAGGGGTGGGATTTGCTAACAACTGCCCGAGCGCCTCAGAAGGAGACCTAACAACTCAAAAGAAATTGCTTCGCGAATGAATCTACTACCGGATCGGAATCGCGACCCACTGAGAAGAGCCGGCGAGAAACTCAGCGGGCTGATGCATGGTTAGGTTGCACGTCGACCTCTTTGTCGAGTTCGACGAGTACGGTTACCGGGGTTCCTCAGCCTGCTCCTAGTGTTAGAGCTGAAGGTATCTAATGCAAGAGTTATTGGATCTGATGGATCCGTAAGGACGTGTCTAGGGCGACGACGGTGACTTGCTCCTGCGTGATTAGGATTCGGGGAGTAATCAGCGGCGGCAACAATAAGGCCATTATCATGACGCATAGCCTTATCGAAGTAACGTTCCGATACTGACTTCATGTGTTTGCGGACCGATTCGAGGCCCAGGTCGTCGTGTAGGTCGATGTTCCTCACGAACCACGGAGCCTCGACGGCTAACCTGCAAAAGCGGGATTGTAGGGATTGGTGGGTGTTTATGTGTGTGCGGGCCGCGTGAGCGAACACCACACTCGCGTAAGTCATGACGGGCCTTATGCAAGTTTTGTAAAGTGTTACCTTGTTCCGAAGGGACATTTTACTCCGCTTACAGATCATGGGATAGAGTCTGCCGAGAATACTAGTGGTATTATAAACCCGCACAAGTAAACACAAACATGCCACGTCGATTGAATCTAGCATAATCCCTCGAGGCTACTAGCAATATCTAGGAAAAAGAAAAAGAAAAAAATTACCGCCGATCAGTCAGTATTCCGGTTCGAAGCATTGAAATATCATTACTTTAGATACATCAAGACCGTATTCTGTAGAGACAACACGCGGTCGTCTTTGATAAAGTCTTTGATTAAGCATATCGTCTTCTCGCATTAAAACTGTATAATCTCAAAACTTACTAATTTTACAGAAGAGTGTTTTAAAGGTTACATGTGATATTTTTAATATTAATCATCTTTGCAACATTTTTTTTTTATTGTTTACATTATCTGTCTTTTAAAGTAAGATAAATTATGCATTAATTTTGTTAATATTAGTCAAAACATAAGTAAACTAATAAATAAAAACTAAAACTAAACTACGCTCTTTTGACAGTATTTATGAGATAAATACTGGTGATACCAAATGATACCGCATATTAACTCAATTTCGAATAGTTTTTTAAATTGTACACTTTTAATGCAAAAAGGCGATATGGCTTAACACAACGAAAATAGAATCAACGCACACATTTAAGATAGATATAAGAAAAATTGGAATATTTCAAAATAAGATATTCGTTGAATTTTTCAGATCTAAACAGAAAACAAACATGAAAGATGATACCGCACGCACCAAAACCTTTGAACGAGACTCAAGAAGATGATTATGAATTTGAATACGAGAAAACTAAACGTGAGCAAACTTGATTAATACACACTTTTATTGAACATAACAATATAGCCAGCTCCGTCTGTATGTTGTGTTTTCACGCACACACTATAGAATCGATTTTGACGAAATTCGGTATGAAAATCGTTCAAACCCCGCGAAAGAAATATTTCATCTTAAGACTCAATCCACACCATACAAAGTACAGTTCAAAAGGGCGAAGCTACAAGCGAAAAGCTAATCTGTGAATATCGTTAGAACAAATCAAACAAAATCTTATTTCTCTATTATCCCAGATTAGCACACAGCATTCATAATGTTGTGTGGTTACAGGTTCGGCGATACCTACCTTAGGCTATAAAATCCAGGTCTCAATTATATCGGTTATATATATTAAGCCGGAACGATGTTTGCTTGGCGGCCAAAATGGGCGGAACACTTTCCATTAATTTCCGCTTTCTTAGGCTTGTTTTCTAGGCTTTTTGCTGGTGGTAGGACGTATTCGTACGCTTTATCTTATCTTATACCTTTAAACGAGCAATTCTTGTGTATAAATATATATAATCTGAATCTCGTAAACGGCTCCAATGATTTTTAGAAAATTTAGTATACAGGGGATTTCGGAGACGATAAATCGATCTAGCTACGATTTATTTTCAGAAAATGTTGTTTTATTCGTGTTTTCAATAATCAATTTTATCGATAATCAACTTTATGACTCTTCCCGACATCTATTGGTGAATAATAATACTACGTTTCATAATTGAGAGCAAGACTCAATTACACTAAAGCTATTTTAGCAGATGGCGTTGTTAAGCCACCCGAAGCCAATGAGTGTTTGGTTTAAGGTTAGACCAAGAAAATGAATTGTTTATTTATATTATTTGTGTCTTTTTAACTCACTTGTTCACTTAAAAATGCCTAGAGGATCTTGGAATATTTCATCATTTTATCAATATGTAATTAGTATTTAAATATAATTTCTAAAAAACACAATTTATCAAAAAAAAAAACCGAGCTAAGCTCGGTCGTCGTCTGTACATATTGAATTGGCTATCTTTTCTACTATCTGAAACGGAATCCTAAATATTCAAACTAGACTACAAAATTACGTAGTCGTGCTTAGAAAAGTTAACTCACCGGTGTGCTTAGTGCGAGTTTTTCAACATCTCCATAGCGTAATAGTTAACCCAAATTTGTATGCAGTTGGAACGTTTGCCTACGTTTGGCGCTAGGGGCACTGTTCCAACTTCGTATAAATTTGAGTTAACTTTTACGCTACCGAGAACGTTAAAAAACTCGCACTACACCCTCGGGATACGCCCGCACGGGTGGATAATACAATCACGTAAATTTCTACGAAGCAGTCATGTCTTTTTTAAGAGCGGTACAGTCGTTAAGCAATCCTATCCACATTCAAGTTACGATAATTTGGTAACCACTTACCGTCAAACGGGCAGTGAATTCACTCACCCATCTATGCAATGAAAATTTGAAAGTGTGGAATAGAGTGTTTAAATGTGATTATTTGAATGTGTGCTATTATATTTGTATCAGGTGCTTAAGAGTGCTAAGAACATATATCTACATATTATATGTATATACATATCGACGCTTGAAAGGCAAACGTGATTAAGCGACAACAACTGCTATGTACATAAATGATAGGCAATAACCATATTCGATGCGCAAAAAAAATATATTTGTAAGTCTATTAAAATCATTTCAATCCTACAGCTAGATTCGTTAAAATAGAATTTTTTTCAGGTATTTCAACTTTAAATTAGTCTACTGTAAAGTTCACGCATTGTCGCTTAGTCACGTTTGCCTTTCAAACGTCGATATGTACATTACGGTTTTAATAGGTATGTGGTTTAAAATCTGGACTCGCCAATATAAGGTTGGATCTAGTTTTAAAATCTCCATTGTGATTTTTGTATTTTTCTGGATGTTTCTGACGTTCGAACCATAATTTTTAAGTAAACTTTATACAGAAAGTACCATTCTGAAAACCTTTTCGCATTATTATTTTTTCTAATTATATGTCATAGCACTCATGTAATTTGTGACCAGCTTCTTACTTGTGCCATATAAATTTATAAAAGTCAGTACAGGCTAGGCAATATAGGCTACAATCAAAGTATCTTGACATGTACTAATTTTCAGATTACCTGTAGTAAATCGTAAATCTACCTCCAGCATTAATTTATAGTAAATTTTCTCTAAAATATATAATACTAGCGACCCGCCCTCGCTTCGCTTCGGAAACATTAAAACACACATGAAACCAAAAAAATTTAATAAAAAAAAAAAATTTAAAAAAAGTAGCCTATGTTCATCAGGGACAATGTCGGATTCTAATGGAAAAAGAATTTTTCAAATCGGTCCAGTAGTTTCGGAGCCTATTCGAAACAAACAAACAAACAAATCTTTCCTCTTTATAATATTAAGTATAAGTATAGATAATATGTAGACTTATTTCAATAACTTTTGCATTACTGATGACTTTGTACTTTGTTGTTTCAGAGATCAGATGGTACGATAAAATTTTGCTAAACAGACCAATTAAAGTGATATTAGTTTCGTTGGTAGTAGCCGTTGTTGCTCCAGTTTTGATCTACCGATTCCTATTCTTCACCAGCATTGATTTACCTCCCACAGATGGTTTTTCATTTGGCTCCTGTCTCGTAGCCAGACCTTTAAGACTGCCGTGCGGCTATGCTAATGTGAACTCCGAGCAATGCCATCCACATTGCTGCTATGACTTTAGGAGCAAAACTTGCTTCCATAGATTCCCATCAAGGTTTTCCTACGTCATGGACCGAGTGTGGGACGAAGATGTCGTCTTATCAGCCAGAGTAGCGACCATTCCGTTCTCGTTTCAGAATAGTTTACCAAGAATCAAACTGTCAATTGACGAGGTATCCAAAAGTCATTTATCGTTAAACTTTTACAATCCAGCATTAGTCGAAATACCTCACGGTAATAGATTAGAAGAAAAGAATTATTTTTACGATGTTGCTTCACCAGAATTGAACGTGGTAGTAAATTCTACTGAAAGAATGATTTTCAATACGAACAGAGGTCCTCTTGTTGCATCACAAAACATATGGGAGCTAACATTTTGGTTGACAAATGAATCTATGTACGGTCTGGGCGAAATACCATTGGAAAAAACAACTAAAGTTCTTTACAATCATAACGGCGGAATCAGTGGGATTCCATTAATTTTCGCAAAGTCAGGTCATAGTTACCACGGGATATTGATCGAGGCAGTAGCACCCACTGTTATAACAATTCGAAAAGAAAACCAAATCGTACTCCGGAGTATAACAAGTTTGGGAGTGAAATTACATTTGTTTGTGGGTCCGAAGCCTGCGGACATAATGCGAGATGTAAGGAATTTACTCGGAGTAAATAAACGAATGGAGTATTGGATGTTCGGAGCCCATATCTGCAGGTGAGTTTTTATACTTTAAAATATATTTACTGATGGTACGTCTTGTGAGCTTGCACGGGTAGGTATCACCACTACCGCCCTTTTTTTCCGTGAAGCAGTAATGCGTTTCGGTTTGAAGGGTGGGGAAGTCGTTGTGTAAAACCGAGACCTCATGTCTCAAAGTGGATAGCGCCATTAACGTTGTTGATGTCTATGGACTCCGGTATCCACTTAACATCAGGTAGGCAGAGAGCTCGTCCCCCCAATCATTAAAAACAAAACATATTATTATATCCAGATTTCATAGTACAAAAACAAATATTTTAAACCAAATACTACGGAAATACCGATTTCAAGAATGATAACGAAAAGTAATTCCTAAAGCAACAACGGCTAATGCAATAATCGTCAGGTTTTAATTAAAAAAAACAAAGAGCATCGATTATTTATTTCGAGTAATACATTCAAAGATTCACACCAGATGAAAGAAATTAATGAATTAATTTATGCAATGCTTATGAACTGAAACTAAAAGGAGATAAAAATAACTTTGGGCAGTTCTTGAAAAGTGAGCTTCGTAAAGGTCCGTATCTACGTTAAAGATTGAATTTCAAAGAAACTAGAAAGGTTATTTATCTTGTTTTCTCTTAATCGTACAAAATATAACCGAAAATATCCCAATTTTAATATAAGCCATTGAACGTAAATACGTTTTACAAACATAATTCTGATTAGCTTCGTACTCTGTATTTTTCTAGAACGTGCCAATAGAAGTCTAAAAAATAGAGACTTAATTTATCAACTTTAAAGGCACATCTCAACTTAACTCAAGCTTAATAAATATGTTCATTATCTTGGTATGGTCATGTGTAACATTTGCTTTCATGGACTAGACTTTATCTTTCATAGTTTTGATACATAAAGTATAACTTATTTTTAGCAGAGCAGACGGATCAATCTTATATGTTGCCGCCCTAAACACGTATCTCGTAATAACTCTTGTATTAAACGCCTTCAGCTCTAAAACCTTAGGAGCAGGCTTAGAGACTCTAGTCTCTAGTAGACTCTAGTACTCGTTGAACTCTGTAAAAATTTCGACAGGCAACCTAACCCATATACATCATCAGCCCGCTGAGTTGCCCGCTGATTTTCTCGCTGAATCTTCTCAGGGAGCGGCGATTCCGATACGGTAGTAAATTCATTCGCGAAGCAGTTTCCATTGAATTATTAGGTCTCCTCCGGAGGCTCTCGAGCAGCTGTTATCAAATCCCTTCCCTCCTGACTCAGCCTTTGCTCGCACACCTGTCCTGGTGAAACTAGAAAAGCCTTCAGGCCACATAAGATCATCAGGACATTTTTGAAGTCGTCGTGGCTTAACGGATAAGACGTCCGTCGCATTCGTGTAGAGCAGTCTTTCTCAAAGTGGGCGATAACGCCCCCTTGGGGGCGTTTGAAACCTAGAGGGGGGCGTTAAGGGGCCCAGGAAAAAATGGGGGGCGTTGATGTGGGTTAGGGGGGCGCTGTAAAATTTTTAATTTCATTTACTTTATAGTATTTTAAATTTCACTAAAATTAAAACTCACCTACTACACAATAACGAATAATTAGCTTATATTTCTACCCTGTATGATGTTATAAAAACTTAAAATATTTAACATAGATTTCGTAGGATAGCCCACACACCGTACGCAATCAAGTTGTAACAAGTTTCTGCGGAACATGATCGATGATAGTTAAAAAATTAGAGCAATTTTACCTTAATTACATTGCACCAGAAATTATTTTAAACATTAGAAAAAAACTACCATGCAGAGTTTTAAAATATTACACATACGTAAACTAACACAAATTGAGGTTTTCTTTATTTTCTTTCTTGTTTTTAACATAAGGGCATTTTACAGCATTTTCTTAGCATTTTATGAGAAATTACTGATGTAAGAATCATAATTTTTATATAAAATGGAAATGCGTATATAATTATTGTTTAAAACTTGTCTTAGATTATTATTTTTTACAATTTACCCATTACCTTCCAATGGCAAATAGTATAGTAAGCCTAAACAGCTAACTTATTGTAAACATTGTTTACTATTTTATTTTTATATAATAATAGGTTGGGGAAAAAGTTTCTTCGTATTTTTTAAGAAAATTCACAACCTTTTTTAATATAGTTTATTCACATTTAACTAAAGTACGTCGGTACCATTTTGTTCGGTAACTTTTTGTCATCCTGTAGGTAGGGACATGATCCCATTGTTATAGAAATTTTAGGGCTTCTGATCAAAATACTGCGACAATTGGTTTTGGCAGTCCTCTCGTGATGTTAACCTGACACTGCCTAAAGAATTCTGAAGAGACCAAAACAGGTAGAAATCTGAAGATGCAAGGTCAGGACTATACGGCGGATACATTAACACCTTCCAGCCAAGCTCTCTTAATTTTTGCTGAGTGGCTAAATATGTGTGGGGTCTAGCGTTATCGTGATGAAAAACCACACCCCTTCTGTTGATTAATTCCGGCCGCTTTCTCTCAACTTCTTGTTTTAATCTCATCAGTTGTTCGCAGTACAGTTCAGAATCGATGGTCCTGCCTGGTGGTAACAGCTCATAATGTATAACGCCCTTCCAATCCCACCACACACAGCATCACCTTGTTGCGAGTTAGCCTTTGACCACAACCTTTCTCGTACGTTCTTGTCGTACGTGATCCACTTTTCATCACCAGTTATCAGCTTCTTCACAAATGGTTCGGTTTCATTACGTCGTAATAAAGAATCACAAATGAGTACACGGTTCATTAGGTTTCTTTCAGTGAGCTTTTTTGTGTACCCAGTTTTTTTCAAATGCGCCATAACTATTTTGTAGTCAATTGCCAGTTCTTCAGTTACGTCTTAACTACTGATATGCCGATCTTGCCCCACTTTTTCAAAAATGGCATCGATTTTATCCGTAATAGGGCGACCACAGCGAAGTGCGTTTTCGACATCAAAATTTCCGGATTGAAAACGCTGAAACCAAATTTGTGCTACTCTCACAGACACCGCACTAGGTCCATAATATAAACATCACAATTTTTTTTCACGGCTTGCGTTGCTTTTTACCTTTTTTGTAGTAAAATTTTAAAATGTATCGAATATCTTCATTAGATTCACTCATCTTGACAGTACGAAAAATAAATAAAAATCACACATCTTCCTAATTTTAATTTGGAATTATCTTCTTTCGAATTTAAACTTTTAATCATACCAAAACCAGCCAGATACAAATAGTATAGCCAAAAAGATTTTATTACAAGTTCATACATTTTTAAGCTATTGCATAGCTTTTATCGCGGGCTTTGAGCGCGGCGACCGAATCATGAAATTCCGTAACAAAAAAACTTTTTTTTTTTTTTTCGGGTAGAGGGCCGAACCTCCTACGAGGTCCCCACGCAAGAGGGGCGCGCAGGGTATGTGAGACTCAACGGTCTGCATGGTGTTGTGAGCAGACCGCGGGCCCAAGGATTTTAGGACCCACCTACTAAACGATTCCCCTGCACTCTTACACCCGACGTCCGATCCCCTCCGAGGTCAGAACTCGGATGAGGTAGGGGGGCTACCGCAGTCAACACTACAACCAGACGGCGCAGCTCACCCCAAGGACGCCCAGCCGACAGAGCCTTCGAGGCGAATCGAAGGCTCTGAAACGTCGGCCGTCTCGGTACGGCAGCCCGTCGGGCCGCCCAGACGGTGCCGCTGGTGTCCTGGAATACCCCGCTGGACCAGAACCAGCCTGCCGGGTCGGGACGCGATACACCGTCGACCGGTCGCTCTATTCACTCCACGGCAGCGCGCTAGAGTGCTGGTAGCGCGCCGCACGGCCTCACCCTCTCAGGTCGTCCCGGGGCCGCGACGTACGGGCGTATTCCCGCCTCCGGCCCCCGGCTCGACGGCGACGGATCGGTGCGGAAAGGGAAGAGCTCTCCCTCTCTCGCTCCGCCGCCTCCTTCTGCGAGATGGTGGACTCGCAGAAGTCGAGCATCGCCTTCCAGGACGCGTCACTGCCGAGCATTGTAGCCACGACGCGCGGCAGTGAGAGGTCCTCTCCTATGACCGCGACGAGGGCGGCGCGTTGCTCGTCGAATCCAGAGCAACGCGCCAGCGTGTGTTCCGCTGTGTCTTCCTCGTCGCGGTCCGCGCAGTGGTGGCACTGCGCCGTCGGTTCCCTTCCGGCTATCTTGAAGAGGTACCGGCCAAAACACCCATGGCTGGTCAACATCTGCGTCAGCCGGAAGGTGAGGCATCCGCGGTCGCGGCCCACCCAGTCCGCGAGGACCGGACGGATCGCCTCGACGGTACGGAGGCCGGCCGACGGGTCCGCCAAGCGGCGAGACCACGCCTCCAGCACGGACCGCTGAGAGTGGAGCCTCCGCGCTCGAACTACACCTTCGCTGGGGCGCCCTTCCCCCCTAGAGCGGAGGTCGCTACGCCACCTGTAATCGGCAGCGAGCGCCTCCGCCTCCAGGTCCCAAGGTGGCGCCCCGGCGAGCAAGCACGCCGCCTCGAAGGAGACGGTGCGGTATCCTCGGATCGCCCTGACCGCGATCGCACGCTGCGGACGTCGCAGAGCCGCGACGTTCTTGCGGGTCAGGGTGCGGCACCATACGGGAGCCCCGTATAGTGCCATCGACCGCACCATCCCCATGTAGAGGCGGCGCGCCACCTGATCGGGACCCCCGACGTTTGGAAGCAGCTGGCTCAGAGAGCCGGCCGTCGCCATCAGTCGAGGGCCGAACTTCTCAAAGTGAGCGCGGAAGTTCCACCGACTATCCAGTTCGAGGCCGAGGTACCGAAGACCGGTCACCCTGACCCCCACGCGGACGCCTCCGATCACGAGGTGGGCACCCAGAGGCGGCGCTCGTCCCGGCCCGTGAAACAACAGGGCCTGGGTTTTGTCGAGCGCCACCTCGAGCCCCAACCGTCGGATCCTTGTGACGACGTGTGCCACGCCTGCGCACGCCAGACGGGCAGACTCCCGGTAGTCCCTCCCCGGAGCCACGACCAAAGTGTCGTCTGCGTAACAAATTACGCTGAGTCCGGGGAGGGGACCCCGTACGACGCCCCGCAGGACTCCTGAGCATTTTCCTCCAGCACCACATCTCAAACGCGTCGATGCGTTGGCGGTCGGCTTTCTTGAGGGTCCAAGTCTCTGCGCCATAGAGAAAAATGGAAAAGACGAGGGAGGTGACGAGCTGCTTTTTGGTATTACCCGAGGTGTTTCTATCAGCCTAAACACGGTCCATTTGGGACATAGCTCTATTTGCCATACTGATTCGCCTTCTGAGGTCCTTTTCGGAGGATCCATTACTAGCTATGACGGAGCCCAGATAAATGAAATCCTCTACGACTTCCAGGTTTAGCTTATTCGTAGTTTAATAAGTTATTATTGTTAGTAGTATTATTTACTAGTCGAAATATAAATTTTTAATTATCTTATGATGAGAATCTTATATTAATGAGAAAGATNCTGATTCGCCTTCTGAGGTCCTTTTCGGAGGATCCATTACTAGCTATGACGGAGCCCAGATAAATGAAATCCTCTACGACTTCCAGGTTTAGCTTATTCGTAGTTTAATAAGTTATTATTGTTAGTAGTATTATTTACTAGTCGAAATATAAATTTTTAATTATCTTATGATGAGAATCTTATATTAATGAGAAAGATATCCAACAAAAATAGTTTCGTTCTAATAAATTAGCATAGTAACAGTACAGTGAACTAGCAATTTATTTTGGTAATTCTGAATTTAAGCAAACATATTAATGAGAAGAATGCATTTTTACTTTGCAAATTTGTAAATAAACGCTCTGTAGCAATGTACGGACATATAATATGAAGAAACAATAATAGCATCTACAAATATATATGTACTACGTGGTACTACATTTTCTAAAATTAATACAACATTTATTAATAAAATTGTGGTTTTAAAGTTTAAAAAAAAGGGGTGTATAAAAATGGGGGGCGCTGAAAAATAATTGATTTTCAAAGGGGGCGGTAAAAGAAATAAGTTTGATAATCACTGGTGTAGAGCGATGCACCGGTGTTCGAATCTCAGGCGGGTTCCAATTTTTCTAATGAAATACGTACTCAACAAATGTTCACGATTGACTTCCACGGTGAAGGAATAACATCGTGTAATAAAAATGAACTATACTGACATCTTAGAACTTATATCTCAAGTTGGGTGGCGCATTTTCGTTGTAGATGTCTATGAGCTCCAGTAACCACTCAACACCAGGTGGGCTGTGAGTAAGTCCACCCCCATCTATGCAAAAAAGAATTTTTTTTAAATTCCATTTGTATATTTCAGTGAAACGACACCAAACACAGCTCTGACCGTTACCCAGCTCAATAACTTTATAAATACCCTCGGTCGTCAGAACGTGCCCTTCGATAGTCACTGTGGTGTTTCTCCGATCATATGGGATAACGATTGCACTCGTGCGAAAATCACTCTCGTCAACAACGGCGCTCGAGCCGTGAGGAACGCCAGGAAACGTTTTATTCCACACATGAAGCCATACGTGCGTATGTTTGATGTTTTTAAAAAACTGCTACCGAAACGCACCTAACTACAAAAACGGGCGCGATTTTCGGCACATTTTAAGGCTATTTTCTCTCTTCGGTTTGCTGTATCAATTTAAAAAAACGTTTACGTTTTAAAATTAGTTTATTTAAGATATTCCTCTAAAACTAGCACTAGCATATAGGATGCCTAGTTCATTCGGAACGAGTAACACTTTTTACTGGTGGTCGGACCTCTTGTGAGTCCGCACGGGTAGGTACCACCACCCAACCTATTTCTGCCGTGAAGCAGTAATGCGTTTCGGTTTGAAGGGTGGGGCAGGCGTTGTAACTATACTGAGACCTTAGAACTGATATCTCAAGGTGTGCGGCGCATTTACGTCGTAGTTGTCTATGTGCTCCAGTAACCACTTAACACCAGATGGGCTGTGAGCTCGTCCACCTAAACCTAATGAGATTTGTTTTGTTTAGATAATGTATCACGAAGAAATGGAGCAAGAGGAAGAAGAAGAGCCAGATATAGTACTCCCGAGAACAGCCACACGACCCCCTGCCTGTTTCGATGTAAGACCATTTAGAAGTATGATGCTTCAAAGCAATTCTGGTGGCTTCTACAAAGGATTGGTGAAAGATGAAAAAGTAATTTATCCAGATTACAAAAATATTAGTCTAGAATTCATTCAGAAAATGTGGGTGTACAATCTACCAATAGACGGAATGCTATTAGAAGATACATGGCCTTTGGATGAAAGTGATAAAAAAGTCGATAACATGCAGAATTACCTTCCATATTTTAATAAGGTAAATATTACCGTTGTGTACACTAATAACTTTCTTTTAAAATTTGATGATAAACAAATATAAATGCTTTTTTTCCAGTATCTAGAAGCTGCTTTTAACCATACTCCAAAATGGAACGCAACTCGCACGGATGGCAAAATATACATGCATAACCACAATGAATACGGGAACTATTACGTTGATTCTCTAAAAGAAGTTCTAGGAGAAGTTCCCACGTTTACATCCAGTCAATTTTTAAGCGGCAAAATCATAATTAACCGTCAAAATGTCTCCACTACTTGGTCTGGTCTACATCGAGAAATCACAGAAGCAGCCTTGGGAGGTGCATCAGGCAATTGGTTATGGTCGTCTCCGATTTGCGGGGACACCGAGCATTTGGAAATCAACACACACAATAATCTGTGCGTGAAATGGTACATGGCAGCAACTTACATGCCAATGATAAAAATTCATTCCAGGGATGGGGGCAGAGACCCATTATCTTTTGAAGGGACCCATAGGACTTTGATGATAAATGCCATGAGAACAAGAATCAGTTTAGCCCCTTACTTCTACACTGTATTACAGAATGGGCCTCTTCTCAGGCCAATGTTTTTCCAATACCCAGAAATAGATCAGCTAAAGGATACCAGCACACAGTTTAGTGTTGGGAATGACTTGTTAATAGTTCCGAATTTGCAACCATCACAAAGTCACGTACATGTTTGGTTGCCGTCCGAGTCCTGGTATGAGCTATGGAGTGGTTTAAAAATTGAAGGTAACGTAGGAGACGCAGTAACTATGACAACAACAGAATCTGACTTCTTAACTATGGTACGTGCAGGATCTATCATCGTTTTGCAGAAGGTGAGTTTATCCCAAGAGTTATTCCCAATACATGTATCAAAAAGTTTCTAACACCTAGTTAAACATATTTAAAAAATTTAAGAAGACTCGTACAGATATAACCGGGAAACGATATCGAGACAAGTACTCCGGTTAGCCTCAGGCTCAGCCTTCAATCACTCACTCATTGATTAAGTTATTGACATTTTTGTCAATTATTATTTTTTAATTGTCACTTACCAGCTTTGGAATCAATTGTGCATATACGACCCAGTAATCGCGGTGCCATAAACGCATACATAAGTAGAGGTACTCACTCAAGAGAGGTACTAAACTCCGTTGAATAATTAACGACGAAATTAAAACTACGCTGGTGTTGTGGATAATCAAGTTTCACGCAGAGTAATATTTAAATGAAGAATTAAATATATTTTATTGACAGCCAATTCCTTGATTTTCTCTATAAGCTCAGTTAAATCAATTCGGAATATTTTGGTTTTTTATTCACTATTATATTAAAATAGACAAATCCAATCCTTCTAGCACGTCGCTCAATTCATCTTTAAGTAATAAGATTTTCTTTGTTGACACTACGTATATTAAGAAATATCAAACTAACCTTAAATGTATATTGAAGTAAACTTTAAAAACTTTTAAATCACCTGCGTATGAGTTAAAGCATTCTTAAAGCAACCTCAAGCCATCGTCAACAAATGAAATAATTTTTAATTTACAGGATGTAACACTAACTGCTGTTGATACGCGCCTTCGTTCTCAATATTCTCTTACAATAGCTCTTAAATGTAGCAATGAAACATTAATCGATGAGACAGAAGAGGAAGAGGAAGAAAAAGAAGGGGAAGACAAAGTAGACGAAGGTGAAGAAACAGTGAGGAAACAACACAGAATGAAACAAAAAGAAGTCATAGAGGAAGAGGCCGATGAAGATGAAGAAGAAAAAAATACAGAAACTGACATAAAATGCCATGCTAAAGGAGAATTGTTTATGTCTGAATCAATGACCATGATTTTTAAGGCCGATGACAAGAGCCTTACAATACAAGCAGAAGGAGAAGATTTTGATATTCTTTGTAAACCGAGTGGTGCATTATGGGCTAATGTTATCAGAGAAATCATTTTATATGGTTTAAATGAAGATTTGAATAATTTTGATAATTTTAAACAAATAAGGACCTCTATAAATTTATGTCAATTGCAAACCGAAACTCAAATTGTATTTTATTACGATGACTAATATAATAAACATGTGTGATTATGAATCTAACTACGATTTTCTTTTCAATTATGATCATCTAATGCTGAAAGTTGTTTGTGAAATGAGAAATGTTGATGAGTTGTTAATTAAAAGCATTAGCGTTATAAGTAATATGTCTTAAAGACATGCATTNTTAAAGAAGGACATGTCATAGCGCTCGGGAAACACCGTGGAGGGGAGCTCATTCCATAGCCGGATGGTACGTGGCAGAAAAGACCTCTGGAAACGCACTGTGGATGACCGCAGTGGCTCCAGGTAGTATGGATGAACTCTACTCCGGTGGCGGGCGGTGCGATGGTAAAAACGAGATGCCGGTATCATCTCGAACAATTCCTCAGAGCACTCCCCATGGAACATTCGGTACAAAATACAGAGGGAACCGAAGTCCCTCCGCAGACCCAAAGGTTCCAAACGATCCGCGAGAATGGGATTATCGACGATTCGAACGGCCCTCCTCTGTATGGAGTCAAATGGAAGAAGCTTGTGTTGTGTATTAATTATTTGTAGAATTTATACTTTAATATGAAGTAATTACATATTGCACACAAGCGCACGCATAAGTCTGCGAGCACTTACCGGAGACCAGAAGTATGCCATTGATTTCATGAACAACAGATATCTGTTGAATGCACGAAGACAGGTCAAAGAAGATATTAAAATAGCCCAATATAAAGACTTCGGGTGTGATGGCTTCAGGTTATCTAGTGATAGAGGAAATAGAATCTGCAGTTAGGCTTAATACAAAAACAATACGTTCTCAAAGTGTTCGGAAAATATTGTCGATACTGCGAGTGTGTAAGGTCAGGTCAACTTATCGAGTTCCAGCGGTAGCACCAGACGAACTAGAGAGGGTAGAAGAGAGGTCTGCTCACTCTGCTCCTAACATGCCCCAGTCGTCAGTCTGCAAGCGACCACGGCGCTTGGAACACCTCTTAATCCGACGACCCGTGAAACGTCAGCGTAATGTCGCTACTGGTCAGGATATTAGAGCCAAGTTATAAAATTATTGTATCACCATAGGTCCTCCGGTGAAGGTGTTCAAAGAATTTGTACAAACGTACATACAAAGCTAATGAAAGCATGTTACCAAACTTATAAAGCAAGAGTTTCTGAGTTTCTCACCGGGTCGCGATTCAGATCCCGTGGTAGATTCAGCGAAGCACTTCTCTTAATAGGACTAGGTTTAGAAAATTAAGATTAAATTTTTGTGGTATTTATGATTAGTGTCATGCTCAATAGATTCTCACCGAAAAATGGTGTCCGAATTTACGGAGTAGTGCTCCATAATCAATTTAAATATATTTAAATAATAGTTTTGGGGCATCGACTTTCTTGGGTTCCTATAAATTATGTTTTAATTATTATTTTTGTATGTTTTAAGCGGGGTAGCATGATAAAATAAGAAATTTTATATAAGCAATCATATTAAATCGATATCAAGGTCAATAAATAATGTACAACCCAAAACAGACGGCTGAACTGACTGACAATGATATTTGGTGCACCAAGCATGGCGGATTTTCGGCCTTATTAGGTATTTACGTATATTCATGTTTCATTTTATGTACGCACTGAAATACTGTTATATTGTTTTCCTGCGAGTTACAGTGCTGAGTAAGAACGAGATAGATATATGTGTGTGCCTTCAAAATGGCTGCTATTTATATAAGCAATTGTACGTATTTTATAAAATTACTTATTTTATCATGCCTAAAACATACAAAATTGACCTGACCTTACACACTNAAATAGCAGCCATTTTGAAGGCACGCACATAAACATATTATATCTATCTCGTTCTTACTCAGCACTGTAACTCGCAGGAAAACAATATAACAGTATTTCAGTGCGTACATAAAATGAAACATGAATATACGTAAATGTCAAATGAGGCCGAAAATCCGCCATGTTTAGCGCACCAAATGTCATTGTCACGTCAGTTCAGCCATCTGTTTTGGGTTGTACATTATTTATTAACTTTAATATCGATTTAATATGATTGCTTATATAAAATTACTTATTTTATCATGCCTAAAACATACAAAAATAATAATTAAAACATATTTTATAGGATCTCAAGAAAGTCGATGCCCCAAAACTACTATCTATATAAATATTTAAATCCATTATGAAGCCCTTATTCGAAAAATCGGACACCATTTTTCGGTCGGAATCTATTGATCATGACACTAATCATAAATACCTCTTTATAAAATATGTCATCAAAACATATTTAGACATTCTGTTTAGATATTTCGGGAAAAAGGCTACCGAGAAAATCTCTTCGGAACTATTTAAATAAAATAGTTTTATTCCGTAGTGAGTAAAACACTATTGCAAATTCGTTAAATATTTAATAATTAAGTGATTTTAGAGAGGAAGTCACAAGGAATGACGTTTGTAATTAATGAATAAATGTTCTGTAGGTGTTTTTTTTTTATCACGCGGTCCCTTGATAACTTTAAAATTTGAATCACTCTCAAGTGATAGTGATTCAAATGGTGCGGCGCACCTTCCTTGATGTGCGCTGTGGTAGTGTGTTACGGACTTTAGAGTCAGCAAAACAATTAAAATAGATTGTAATAGTCTAAGAAAAACACGTAGGTACTCAAAATACGATAACATTTAGCATGCTAGAAACGGGCAGATGGCACAGTACTACGCCATATCTTTATGTTTTGTGGCAAACGACAACTTTATAAAATCAGTGTAGCAAATTTTAAAAATCGTCATATCGTTTACTTGGCAAATTTGAAACACGAACTCGTCTTAGATTTCACATAATATCTAAATCACATCATCTTTGCACATAACAATATACTTACTTCCTATTAAAGTATAAATTCTACAAATAATTCATACTCAACAATATTTAAAATAAAATGAGCCAAGAACGTTTATCGATAAAACCTACTAACATTAAAATCTTTTGTACAGCACTAAAACCGCCATGTTTTGTGGCCAGATGACGTCACAGTGGCACGAATTTTTTGTTGACGTTTCATTTCCATAGGTTTCATACTTCAGTGGTCGCGTCCCTACTTTAAAGGTCTATGATCGCGAAGCAATCCAATGTTCTGCTTTGAAGTATTATGACAGCGGCTGTACAAAAAAATTAAGACTTAGACCTCATTGTTGACCACGTGGTGACATCGATGAACCATGGAACACCAGGTGAACCATGGGCTTATACATCAGTTTTGTAAAATAAATGACATACTTATCTATACCAGATATATTTACAGTGTAAAATAAACAAAATAATAAAACATTACAATAATAAAAATATTTTAGTCGAATATTATTGTTTACCGATTGGTTGGCTGAAAAATGATGAAATAATAAAATAATTTAACACGTCCCCCGACCTTCTTATCTCCTCGCAACAATACCGTTTGTTACTAAATAATCTACCGCAATTCCAAGAAACCATTATAGTTAAATTCTGTATAAACTACGCTGTAGCGTGCAACATTCGGTTGCACTCGGGCGTCATCGGTCGCGATCGGAGTTCCCGAACGCGCAGGTGTCCCGTGACGTCACACGGCGAGATTCGCGCGCGTCGATTTAAGTTCATTGTAAAACGTATTATAATTTTAGTTTTAATTTGTGCCTTGTAGTGCCTAGCGACTTGTTTACTCTTTTTACGTTATAATAGAACATTGTACACATATTACATTATATATATTGTTTAATTGGTGTGTTTGACTTTTATGTGTTCGGAGCATAGTATCCCGAGAACACGAATAACAAACCACAGTGGTGACCCCGACGTGATTCAGTGTACAAGTTATAAATATATTAAATCGTTGCATTAACAAGTGATGACTTCAAATAGCGGCAAGATGGACAGTACGAGTGAGGTTTGTCGTGTTGGTGTAAAAGTCCCGCCATTTTGGCCCAATGAGCCCGCGTTGTGGTTTGTACAATTGGAAGGACAGTTCGCGCTTTCAAATATCACGGTTGATGCGACAAAATTTTACCACGTCTTGGCAAATCTAGATTATAAATACGTGTGTGAAGTTAAAGACATTATAACTAATCCGCCAACGGAAAACAAATACGAGAAGATAAAAACGGAGTTGATTTCGCGGTTATCTGCGTCCCAAGAACAACGAGTGAGACAGCTTCTTACACATGAAGAACTGGGCGACAGAAAACCGTCACAATTTTTGCGACACTTACGAAATCTAGCTGGATCAGATGTACCTGACGAGTTCATTCGGTCATTGTGGACGAGTCGTTTACCTAGTCACGTACAAGCGATTATAGCAGCGCAAGTCGATCTCCCTCTAGACTCAGTCGCTCAAATTGTTGATAAAATTCATGAGATTACGCTCCAACCTCAGAATCAAGTGGCTGCAATGTCTACGGCAGTTCCCACAACCGAAGTTTCTTCTTCTGCGTTTACTATGGAACAACTGACACGCCGCATTGATGATCTCGCAAAGAAGATGGATGAGCTGTCGGCTATTTCCCATTCGCGCTCGAGAACTCGAGCACAGTCCCCGCGCTGGCGTCAACGATCCCGAAGCCGCTCCAGCGTAGATACAAGGCTCTGCTGGTACCATCGACGTTTTGGTAACAAATCTACGAAGTGCCGGGAGCCGTGTTCCTTCAGAGAGGGAAACGAAACAAGCAGTCAGTGAAGACGGCGACTCCTGACTGCGGTAGTGTGACAGCTGGCCGTGTTTTTGTAACCGATCGTAAGACAAAAGTGCAATATTTAGTTGACACCGGTTCAGACTTATGTGTTTACCCGTATAAGTGCGTACAAAATCGACAATGTGTGAAAACAGACTATAAACTGTATGCAGCAAACGGTTCAACCATAAACACGTTCGGTTGGATAAACATTTCTTTAGATTTTGGACTTAGACGTGCATTCTTTTGGCGTTTCGTTATAGCCGACGTCGGCAAGCCTATTATAGGCATAGATTTTTTGTCGCATTATAACTTATTAGTGGATGCTAGACATCACCGTTTGATAGACAATATAACGTCGCTCAGTGCTCACGCTCAACCTGCGTCAACCGATTTATATCAAATTAAGTCTGTTACAGGTACTTCACGCTATCATGATTTGCTTTCTCAGTTCCCGGACATCACTCGTCCGGCTGGGGACCTGTCTAAGCGTAAAATTAAACATAATACGTTTCACCACATCCGTACCACTCCAGGGCCACCAGTATTCAGTCGTCCTCGTCGTCTAGCACCGGATCGACTCCGAATAGCCACCCGTGAGTTCGAGGATATGGTAAGAGCAGGTATTGCAGTAAGATCAGACAGTCCATGGTCATCGCCATTACACTTAGTTCCGAAGAAAAATAATGAGTGGCGCGTGTGTGGCGACTATCGGGCATTAAATGCGCGTACAATACCTGACCGATACCCGGTCCGCCATATAGGCGACTTTTCACATAACCTTTTTGGGTGTACCGTCTACAGCAAAATCGATTTGATCCGAGCTTATAATCAATTACCAGTAAACCCAGCAGATATAGCGAAAACAGCTGTTACGACTCCTTTCGGATTATTTGAATTTCCGTTTATGAGCTTCGGTCTTTGCAACGCAGCTCAAACATTTCAACGCTTCATGGATGAAATCTTGAGAGACCTTGACTTTTGTTATCCTTATATCGATGATATTTTAATAGGGAGCCAGAACGAGACATTGCACCTGGAACATCTGAAGAAAGTATTTCAACGTCTCCAGGACCACGGCGTTGTTATTAATGTTTCGAAATGCGTGTTTGGTGAGCCCCAGGTAGATTTTTTAGGCTACGCCGTATCATCTTCGGGCACCAGACCGCTTCTTCAGAAAGTGGAGGCGATCCAGAACTTCCCGCAGCCGAAAACTATTAAAGAATTACGAAGATTTCTGGGTATGGTTAATTTCTATAGACGTTTCATGCCTAAAGCTGCAAATATCCAAGCTCCGCTCCATAATGTTTTATCCGGCCCAGCTTTAAAACCCCGTACGCCTATTACCTGGTCAGCTGAACTGCTGGAAGCCTTTATCGCTTGTAAGAAAAGTTTAGCTGAAGCGACATTGCTAGCTCATCCTAACCCATCGGCAGCTTTGATACTCTGTACGGATGCTTCTGATAATGCAATCGGTGCCGTACTACAGCAAAAGACAGATGAAGGACAGCAACCACTCGGATTCTTTTCAAAAAAATTGAATAAAGCTCAAAGAAAGTATAGCCCATTCGATAGAGAGTTGTTAGCTATCTATGAAGCAGTAAAGCACTTTAGACATATGGTGGAAGGCAGAGTTTTCACTGTGCTTACCGATCACAAACCAATAGTCTCAGCATTCAAAAAAGCATCAGAAAACTGTTCTCCGCGGCAATTTCGCTATTTTGATTTTGTGTCACAATTTACAACCGATGTACGACATATTTCAGGAGACGATAACGTAGTGGCAGACGCTCTTTCCCGCACAGAAGCAATTACGAGTGAGCTTGATATGCATGCTTTAGCATCTTCGCAAAAAGACGACCAAGAACTTCAAAAACTGCTAGAATGCGGCTCTTCACTTGACCTGCAGAAAATCAACATTTCTGGTTCGGGTGAGAGCTTATATTGTGATACTCGTAGCCCTTCTCCTCGACTTTATCTGACGTCACAGTTTCGTAAACAAGCGTTCGATAATATTCACGGGTTGAGTCATCCAGGAGTAAAAGCTACTGTAAGATTGATGACACAGAAATATGTCTGGCCTAGCATTAAGAAGGACTGCAGCAACTGGGTACGCACCTGTCTCCCATGCCAGCGCGCGAAAATCACACGGCATATACAGTCTCCGGTACATGCGTTTATTCCTCCATCTAATAGATTTAGTCACGTTCATATAGATCTCATTGGGCCTCTGCCAGCTTCACACGATTTCAAATACTGTCTTACAGTAGTGGACAGGTTTACACGTTGGCCAGAGGTTATGCCGCTCTATGATATCAAAGCTGAGACAGTGGCAAGAGCTTTCGTTACGGGCTGGATATCACGTTTTGGCTGCCCAGAGAAAATTACGACGGACAGAGGTAAACAGTTCGATGCACATTTGTTTAAAGAACTTTCTAGATTAACAGGAACCCATCATATTCAAACAACAGCGTACCATCCAGCCGCAAATGGTATGGTCGAAAGATTCCACCGCCAGCTCAAATCGGCAATTATGTGCCACGAGAACGATGAATGGTATGAGGTTCTACCTTGGGTACTTCTCGGAATACGTTCGGCATGGAAGGAAGATGTTGGTTCGTCATCTGCAGAGTTGGTGTATGGAGAGCCCCTACGATTACCGGGTACATTTTTCAACACCTCGACAACAGAAGTCGTAGACCATAATGATTTTCTTTCCCGTCTAAGAGCCTACATCCGAAAGATCAAACCAACGCCTGTGATACATCATGGTACTTCTCCAGTTTTCATAAGTAAACAGTTATCATCTTCAAATCAAGTTTTTCTCCGCCAAGACGCTATTAGAAAACCTCTGCAGCCGCCATACACAGGACCCTATACGGTACTAGAACGTCGAGATAAATATTACAAAATAGATATAAAAGGAAAGTCTGCCACGGTATCATTAGACAGATTGAAGCCGGCGTACATCTTAAGCGACTCGGAATCTCACTTTGCTGATTCATCTCCAAGCATTTCACGTTCAGTGCAAAGAACGAAATCTGGACGTCAAGTACGCTTTCCCGATTTTTATCGACCGTAACGGTCTCCGGGGGGGCTGATGTAGCGTGCAGCATTCGGTTGCACTCGGGCGTCATCGGTCGCGATCGGAGTTCCCGAACGCGCAGGTGTCCCGTGACGTCACACGGCGAGATTCGCGCGCGTCGATTTAAGTTCATTGTAAAACGTATTATAATTTTAGTTTTAATTTGTGCCTTGTAGTGCCTAGCGACTTGTTTACTCTTTTTACGTTATAATAGAACATTGTACACATATTACATTATATATATTGTTTAATTGGTGTGTTTGACTTTTATGTGTTCGGAGCATAGTATCCCGAGAACACGAATAACAAACCACAACGCTACTCATTCTTCATGGAATCTCACTCTAAGTCTGAAACTACTGACAGTTTATGTGTATACCGAAAAACAGAAATCACAGAGCAATTTCCGCTACCCATCGTAACATGAGGTGAAAGTCATTGAACATCATCATTTCGCTCCAAAAACAAAAACCCATCAAGAGGCGTACTCTCGTAAAATCAAGAGATGTTAGAGGTGAGGTCCAAAAAATTGGAAAGAGGTAATTGAGGATAGTACAAGTACAGTTATGAAAATGTAATTTCGTGAAAGCAGCTGAGGTGGATGGAGCAAGTCGCATACTTATAATTATACTTATAATTTTCCCGGGACAAACAATTGTCTCTGGCCTGAAGAGTCTCTGATCCTTCGATCTAAGTAGTTATCATCTTTCAATTAATTAGAAAATAACAGCAAATTGTCTACTTTTCAAAATATTGTTACGATACACATCGTGAAAGTTTTTAAAAGTTCATGATTTCGCCACAATAAAATGGTGCATACAAAACGCAAGTAAAATGACATTAATTTCAATTAAAATTATTTTCCGTACAGTTATATAATGGATAACTATAGCTTATAAGCTATGTTATGGAACTCTGAAGCGATACCTCAAATCTCAAGATGGGCAAGATGGCAAGATGGATTAGCATTTACGTTCTGGTGCCAGTGGATTCCGCTTGCCGGGGGCAATACAATGATTTTAGATACATTAGACCAAATGTCAAACCCATATAATTGTGTACTGTGCATAACGCTAGTAGAATTCAGCATAGCCTGCGGTTACTTGTAATGAAGGAACTTAACTGTACTAAGACATTAAAACTTCTTCGAAATAATTTTGAAGCAAACAAAATACTACATTAAACCGCCAAGTAGTTGTGTAGGTATTTGTTAGTTGGTTTAGCTTAATATAGGTATTTTGATAATTATAAATCAATTAGTAAAAAAGAATTTTCAAAAAAATGTTGTTGTCATGGTTTCGTTATTTGTAACCGTGGCAATCGTAACATTTGTAAATGGCCGTCGGTATTAGGTTATTATTTTGTAAAGTTCGTGTAAGTTATGTTTATTAAGTTTAAAGATAAACTTCTTTACGTTAAGAAGTAAGTCTCTATCAAGACAATATGTTGACTTTAAACAAAACACTATTATTTACTTCAACAAACAGAGATAAGTAACAGTACACTTCCATTGCAGGGGATACGTAACTAAGTGACCCCTCCGCGAACCTAGATAATTTATTGTTATTATAAGAATATAACGTAATTTAACTCTTAATTGAGATCTGACCAACGAAGTGACCGCTTCGTCGTACACTATATAAATGCAATTTGAAGAAAAACAAGTGAAAGAAATCAATAAAGAAGAAAAACACTTCAACAACCCAAGTGCCAGAATGCCGAACATAAAAGTGTTTACTGGAAGCTCTCATCCAGACATCGCGAAAACTATCGTCGCAAGGCTAGGTCTAAACTTGGGCAGGGCCACCACTAAGAAGTTCAGTAACAAAGAAACCAACGTTGAAATCGGCGAATCCGTTAGAGGTGAGGATGTCTACATTGTTCAAAGCGGCTGTGGGGAAATAAACGATAACTTGATGGAACTTTTCATAATGATAAACGCGTGCAAAATTGCATCAGCATCGAGAGTAACGGCGGTTGTGCCCTGCTTCCCGTACTCGAGACAGGACAAGAAAGAGAAAAGCCGGGCGCCGATTACGGCCAAGCTACTTGCTAATCTGATTTCTGTAGCCGGAGCTGATCACGTCATCACAATTGACCTACACGCGTCACAGATCCAGGGCTTCTTCAATATTCCCGTCGACAATCTTTATGCTGAACCAGCTATTACCAAGTGGATCAAAGAAAATATCCCAGAATGGAAAAGCAGCGTCATGGTGTCTCCAGACGCAGGCGGGGTGAAGAGGATGACCGGAATCGCTGATCGTCTTGATATCGATTTCGCCATTATCCACAAAGAAAGGCAAAGGGCTAACGAAGGAGATTCTACGGTTCTTGTTGGGGATGTGAAGAATAAAACTGCAATCATGGTTGACGATTTAGCTGATACATGTGACACAATACTCAAAGGTGCTGAAGCGCTCCGCGAAGCCGGCGCCAATAAGATTTACGCGTTCTTAACCCACGGAATATTTGCCGGGAACGCTATCGAAAAAATTAACAATTCGTCCTTGGAAGCAATCGTGGTGACAAACACCATACCGCAAGAAAAAAATATGAAATTGTGTCCGAAGTTACAAACAATAGACATTTCTGTGATGCTCGCGGAAGCCATAAGGCGTACTCATTATGCCGAATCCGTGTCGTATCTTTTTACTAACGTGCCATATTAATAAGGTTGTTTGTATGAACAGATTATCGGTAGTATAATGGGATCGAATGTGTAGCCCTTGCTTTACTGATATTCACTATAGACGGTGATCATGGAACATCTTGTAGAACGTAAGCTTATCGAACAACCATCATCAATAACTTGAAAACTAAATTCTAAAAAAAAAATGATTATTTGCATGTCATATTCATGTTAAGGAACTTTGTAGAAAACGTGCCGCTACGGGGGGAAAAAGTATAAACAATCACTATGCTTAATTTATAACACACATGAACATGTAACATGACTTATGAATCTATTAAACTCATACTAATTTCATTCGAAATATTTTTGGATATTGATATTTATGGCTTAGCCAGTAACTACATCAATACATAGTAATGATTTTTTAACATCATATTTTTTTTATTTGACTATTGTCTTAAAAACATTTCAAATCTTCAAAATTCATGTTGACTATTTCAAAATCTTTACTAATTGGGTCAAGATCTGAGGATGTCATGACCGCAATCATAGAATATCTACCAATACAGTCCACAAGCATAGACCATTATATCTATATTGTGTCTAACTCGTAATCTAAAAGTTTATCCGAATTTGTGCAGCGAAATATAAGCAATTATAAACTTTAATCAGAATTGGGAACGAAGATTAAGCAATTATAGTTTAAACTTTAATCGGAATTGGTAAGAACGATTATCTCTTTAATTATTAATACCTTTTAAAGAACTTAACATATAAAATCTATCTAATATATAAAATTCTCGTGTCACAGTTTTCGTTGCCATACTCCTCCGAAACGGCTTGACCGATTTTGATGAAATTTTTTGTGCTTATCCGGTATCTATGAGAATCGGCCAACATTTATTTTTCATCCCCCTAAATGTTAGGGGTAGTCCACCCCTAAATTTTTTTTTTTAATTTTTAGACAAAAATTTTGTATTTTATTTTTTTATGATACAGCATACAAAAATACATACAACCCTAAATTTGTACCCCTCTACGATCAACCCTTATTTTTTATTTGCTAATAAAAAACTTTAAAATTTTTTGCGAGAATTTTGTTTTTATTTTGTCATGACGTAGAATAAAAAAAATCATATTACTCTGAAATTTTCACCCCTCTACGATCAACCCCTATTTTTTATTTGTTTATTATAAACTTTCATTTTTTTTGCAAGATTTTCATTTTTATTTTTATTTTGTCATGAATTAAAATAAAAAATCTGATGTTACTCTCAATTTTTCATCCCTCTATGATCAACCCCTATTTTTTGTTAATTATAAACTTAAATTTTTTTGGCAAGTTTTTTATTTAGTTTTATCATGACTTAAAATAAAAAAAATCATATTACTCTCAATTTTCACTCTTATACGATCAACCCCTATTTTTCCATCCGCAAGAAGGTTGCAAGATGGCAATCAAATATTATATTTGTAGTACGATAAATTCTTATTCAGAGTTTATAATTTCAAGTTCCTTTAATTATGATTTTTTTTAAATTGAATTTGATCTTCCGCGCTCGCCGGTCGACTACTGATCAACTATCAATCGATCAGCTATCCCCGCCAGATGTCACCACTGATCCAGCAAACATCACGTAGTAGGGATGGGGACGAAGCCGGTCTCCTGTCTTACGTACTCACTATACATCATAGATTATACACTTAATATATTTGAGAGCTATACAATACTATACATGTTTCAGCCATGTTTTGTTGGTTTTATTTGTGTATCAATAGTATGTTCAGTAGGTCTGAGAATCGACTACTATCTATTTTTCATACCCCTAAGTGAAAAGGGTTGTCCACCCCAAACATTTATTTTTTATTTTAATTTTTTGGATATATTTTTTTTGTTTATAATGAGGTATTATGTGGTTAAATGAGGCTTTTTTTTCTACAGTATAATTTCCCTAGAAATCTTATTTAAGGCAACACAACGTTTGCCGGGTCAGCTAGTACTAATATATAAATCTACAGTGGTTTTTACGGATGTTCCGTTATAGCTACCGAACCATGCATCCGATTGAATTGAAACTTGCCATTCATGTAGAAAATACATGCACAATGGATAGGCTAATATTTATATGAGTGTTGGACTTCCTACACCAGTTGCGGGGGCGTTAATGATGAGAATCTTTGTGAGGGTGTGAAATAATAATGTTAATTTTAAATGCCCAGCGAAGCGGACGGGTACAGCTAGTACTATATAAAATAAAATAGTAAGTCGCTTTTCATTAACTTTCACAATGAATATTTTTCGCGGAAAAAAACAAAACAAGAAGCATAGCATTAACTTGTATTAAGTGGGAGCTGTTTGCTGTCGTCCAGCGAGAATACGTAATGAGGTAAAAAAACTTTCATTATAACCCCTGCCTAAGCCACCCTCAACGTAATTAAGGAATGTAATAACTGTTGCAAAAAGTTTTAATTAGGTACCTACAAATTACCTATTAGATTTCCATTTATTACTATTATATTACACTGCTTCTTCAGGTGTACTGTTACTATTGCCTAATTCGTAAATACGTTCGAGGCGATTCGCCCGGTCCTTGTGGATTGGGTGAATCGTGACAGAGGACGCCTCACTTTCTGGCTCATGCAGGTGCTCATTGGGCATGGTTGTTTCGGTGAGTTCCTGCACCGGATCGGAGCCGAGCCGACGGCAGAATACCACCATTGTGGTTGCGACTTGGACACGGCGGAGCACACGCTCGTTGCCTGCCCCGCATGGGAGGGGTGGCGCCGTGACCTCGTCGAAAAAATAGGAAACGACTTGTTGTTGTGTGTGAGTGTTGTGGCATCGATGCTCGGCGACGACTAGTGGAAGGCGATGCTCGACTTCTGCGAGTGCAGAACCCGCCGCCATCGAGCGGGAGCCAGCGAGGTGGATCTCGCCCAAGCCCTGAGGCCCTCTAAGTGTTTCGGGTTCTCCTGACATGTCGGTCTTGAGATCGACGAAGGTGGTCTAAGAAGACGACGTGCAAGCTGCTCTGCACGCGTTTTAGGGATTTTATGGAAGGCCGGCTATCCTCGACCCACGCTGGTTCTGACCCAGCGGGGTATTCCGTAGGATAACCCATTCGTACCGGAGCCATCTAGGCGGGCTTCGGATAGCCTGCCGACCGAAAGGGCGCCGACGACCGCCGGTCCAGCGTCCCGGGGCAGCGAGGGGGAGAGTGATGTGAGAGATGTGCTCCACAATAAGCGCTTCACTTTCCCCCCTTTGCCTTTTCATGAGTTCTGTCTCATGAGAGGTCCGGACGTCAGTTGTTGAGCGACAGGAGGTTTTAGTCAGTTCGACTCCGACATGCCCCGCCCTCCATCCAGGGGAGGGCGGAAGGCCGGCGATTTCCTCCTGACCAAAAAAAACATATATATAGGTATATATTCGTAAATACATAAATTAATGCTTACTAATCATCGAAATTCTATAATAATCATTGGCCTGAAAATTTATTTTATTTATATACATGAATTTTCTCTTTTTTAAGTAGTATTGACATTTTGAAAAAAGGAATAAAAACCATTTAATTTTTTTTGTATTAATAACGCGTCAATAAACAAAAAAAATAAACATAGTAGCAAAATGGTTCTCAAGTCTTTGTTGCTATTGGTAGCTGGTAGTACCTAAATACTTCCGTAGACATTTGACATTCGTAAGTTTTTTGTAGGTTCATATAGCTTTCTCATAACAGCAAATGTAGGGACAAATGGTTTTTCAATGAAACCTGAACTGAAAGACCTTGAAGCCTAATAAAATTACACTCGCCTCTTACATCTTACATTTTCATCTTACCCGAATGAGAATATTATCGTGAGCTTATCTTGAATACAAAAATTCATAACAAATTTACACATCTGCTGCTTACATAAAATAATTACCTATGTCGAATAGCGAAATAGCAAATAAGTGCAAAAAAGTAGTAAGTATTTTAACAAACATCACACCCAAGTAAATTATTCAGACACAATAACTAAGAAGAAAACATAATAATAACACAATGTTCCCATTTACTTGGATCAAACTCAAGTTATGTAGGTATAATAGCCGGCAAACTTCTTGAGCATTTGTCGACGTAGTGGGGGTAAGTTCGCGCATGGTACACTCACGTGCAAAAACATTATGTACTCTGCGTCATAATGCTATTAAATTATTAAAATCAACATATTATGTATTTATTTATATATTTATTAGAAAATCAACAAAAAATATAGGTTAATAATTGTAATAATTTAATCTTGGGGTAAAATAGATATTCCTTCTATTAAGTCAAAACTAGAGCTGTTGCCAGGTCTTCGTTCAGTTGAAGCGAAGCTGGTATTTGTAATTTGTTTTTCGTTATCATAATCTTGACCATCATCATCATCACTGTTTTCATCACCCGAGTCGCTATCATCGTGATGAGTCGACATAGGGCTCATCGGTGTAGTTTACAACTCGGTCGGTTCGGTCTTCTTTTTTGTCTATAATTAATTATTTTTTGAAGATATTCGATTCATAGTAATCGAATGTTACTTTTTTCAATTACCAGCTTCCGATTACTTTCTGTTTTTTTTCCATCTGAAGCCTAGCTCTTTCATAATTCGTCGTAAGCTTCATTCCGAGCCATTAAAATTTATATCTTCTTTAAATTTTTCGAAACCTTCCTACGGTACGGAGTTTCGCTGCTTGTTATGTAGTTATTATGATTACATCTTTTTATTACAGATTGAATGAAACTATCCATTCCGGTAACTTTCTTCTTCCCTGATCTTTTCTTACCCGGAGTCCGAAACACGGCGAGCAAGCCAGAGCCTTTAGCTTCGTTAATAATGCACCTAACAGTACTCACTGATGTTTTTCTTGCTTCCGAAGTCTGTTTTACTTTTTCCATATCATTCTACCCCTGTTTTATAATGAAGCAATATACGTCGTACACAAATTTTCTACCCTTTCTTTTGAATACTACACCAGTTTGTCGCGGCATAGTGTATTTTTTAAAAAAAATCAACAAACACTCAACATATAGCAATGGCAACAAAGTCAACAAGCAATTATAACAAATAACTTAACGATTACATAATAACGATAGACTTTTACTGTACGCAAGCGTACTTTTGGGAGCAAGCGGAACGAGGGCGCGGTGCGGGGCGCAAGGTTCGACTGATCTACCAATAACGCGCTCGATACGATTTCCCCTGCCGTCGCGCCTCACCCTCACCACCAAAGTGATCTAAAATTCGGTTCTGCGCAGTCAAGGTCATTTGCTCAAGAAGTTTGCCGGTTACTATACCTGTAATAAAAAAAACAACATCGTCCTCACTGGAAATTAATAAAGGTCCTCATTTGGTCTCGATTTGGCTCTTAAACATAAATTGAGTAAAGCGACATCTATGAGAAAATCGTTTAATTAATATCTTATCTTGGACATAGACCTCGAATGGTACTTTGGACTTTAGTTTGAAGAAGCAAGCGGTCAAGGTGAATATATCAAGTTTAACCTAAAACGAATTACTTAACATTATAATTGTATTTTATGTAAATATTGTGTTAATATGAGAACAAGCTTGTCACCCGTCTAAGCATCGTTACATATTTATGAAACTAAGTCGCTATTATTATTAAAATCATTTATTTTAAATACTTCCACTTTTATTTCATATTTTATAAATCATTTTACCTAATGTTTTAGGAATTCTAATTTAGAAAATAATACACGTAGGCTAATAAAACAGGATAAACACAAAATTTGAAATATAAATTGATAAAATGACTCCGATATTATACAAGACTGACGCCAGTCCGCCTGCTAGGGCTGTGATGATGATTGTTGATATATTGGGACTAAAAGTTGACGAGCAGGAACTGAATCCAATATTACGCCAACAAGACACACCGGAATTTAAAAAAGTAAGTGCAGATTTTTTTTTGTAAACAATATATTAACTGTTTTTTAATAAAGTTTTTATTTTGTACTCCAGAGTCTCTAATAGATTATAATACCAAAATAATTAATTTACATACATACTGTTTCCAGAAAAATCCAATGAGAACTATTCCTATATTAGAGGAAGGAGATTTCTACCTCGCGGATAGGTGAGTTGTTAGGCAAAGTGATTTGTACAGTGGTCATAAATATTTGTAAAGGTCTACCAATACATCAGACACTAAGTGTTCGCGCAACGGTGATTAAGTATGTCATTTGATAACAATTACAAAACAATTTATAAACCATACTCGTAGTTATTTTTAGTCTTTTCAATAAACTCATTAGTCTCGTGGTTATCTTTTGCGGTGTCCGGATTTTATTTCCGATATTTAGAGACTGGGTGTTCGTGTTCTTATCCTTCTTGTTTCCGGCATGATAAAAACCTTATGTCCATTATGTGGAACACTAATTAATTTGTTAATTTTCCAGTTTTTTTAATTGTCCGTCAATTTTGCACCCATTTCAGTCACGCCATTATGTTGTACTTGATCGATAAATACGGTAAACCGGAACACGCTCATCTCTATCCGAGCGAGAAAAGGAAACGAGCTACAATAAATCAACGACTTTTCTTTGACTGCGGAGTGCTATTCCCTAGATTGAGGGCCGTTATGGTAAGCCGCGCTCAACAAGAATATTAAAAATCTTATTTTCATTTCTATTAGTATGATACTAAAGATCTTTCATATAGGGTCTCTTTAATGAAACATAATTAACTATATAGCGTCTTTTATTTATGTCCTCAATCAGTTTTTATAAAGCCCGTTTTACATTTAAATGTTCCTCATCCTTATTTTTGGCAAAAATATTTCATTATTCCATTTCTTTTTCGACTTCCTCTTTATAGGTTGAAATCTTTATACCTATAGATGTGGCAGTGGCCTTTTCATTCACCCCCAATAATAAGCATTATTAAATTGAAAGTTGTTTGTCGTAGGTACATAGCTCTGTCATATTTTCAGGCACCAACGTACGCAGGAAAATTAGCGGAATTGAATCGAAACATGATCAAGAACATCGAGGATGCTTATTCAATAATGGAATCCTATCTAACAGAGAATTTGTATCTAGCTGATGAAGTTGTCACTGTAGCGGACATAAGCGCAATAACGACTATTTCGTCTTTGAACGGCTTGTACCCGGTAGATGAGAAAAGGTTTAAATTTTACTTTTTTTTTATTGCCCTTGCAGGCAGACTAGCATACGGCCCACCTGAAGGTAGGTGATCACCGTCGCTCATGGACGTCAGTAATGCCAGGGGCAGAGCTAAGCCGCTGCCTACCGCTTAATACTCTCCACAAGCCTCGTTTGAAGAAGGACATGTCATAGCGCTCGGAAAACACCGTGGAGGCGAGTTCATTCCAAAGCCGGATGGTACGTGGCAAAAAAGATCTCTGGAAACGCACTGTGGATGACCGCAGTGGCTCCAGGTAGTATGGATGAACTCTACTCCGGTGGCGGGCGGTGCGATGGTAAAAACGAGACGTTGATATCATCTCGAATAATTCCTCAGAGCGCTCCCCATGGAACAATACACAATAGAGTATATCTTTTTGGCTCTAGTTCGGCAGTTGAGCTGACGACCTACCTGGTGTTGGATGTGAATGACACCAGTAACGGTTGCAACTGTTGGCTACCCCAAACCGGAACGAATGACTGCTTCACCGCAGAAAAATGCACGATGGTGATAAGTAAATCGTCTGTGCATTAAATTCTAAAGTTTTGCCGTACGGACAAAATGGACGATAGTTCGATTGGTATATAGGGCACTAGTTTACTACAGATCATCTGGTAAGCCATAAGGCTCATCTTGTCTGCCTGTTAAGAATATACAAACCCGGCTTCATAGAGTTACAAATTCTCGATCTGTCCCGTACTAGTGATACCTTCCTTGTTTATTTTCCTACTTAACGCTAATTCCTATGTTGAGACCCTTGGTAGGACATCTTGCGAGTCCCCGCACTTTGGCTATCAATCGTCCCTATAAAGGTTCCGTATCTGCTCTGAATTAGACACTATTTCAATGCAACAGATTCTAAGAAAGCGACGGGAATTCCAATAGGACTATGGCCCCGTCTTTATTGCCATGATAGGCAGATGAATATACAGTCCTCCTTATGGTAAGTAGACACCGATGCTCATGGAACAATTCTAGGGGCAAAATGCCGTAACGACTTACTGCTGAGAATTCACCTCAAATCTCGTTTGAAGAGGGACAGGTCACAACGCTTGGGGACACTGTGAAGGGAGTCTGTTCGAAAAGAGGATAGTCCGTGGCGAAAAACGCGTTAAATGTGAACCGGTTCTTTTTCAATTATTTATCAAGCAAGCATCTGCAAACTATACCTTATTATGTGCAAAAATAAAAACAGAAAAGAATCCATAATCCCTCCAAAATGGCGGAAGTCATAGATTACAGAGAGCGCGCGCATTACCGTTGACCTTTACATATTATTTTGTCAAATATATAATTCAAGAATAGAATCAAGTTAGGAAATATCCGTGAATCTTATTTTCGTGTCAAAATTTGATTTCGCAAACATAATTTTTTTAGATATCCAAAACTTAGCAAATGGATAAACAGAATGAACGATAAAGAATATTGTAGAAAGATCAACACTCCCGGAAGCGAGCTACATGTGGCCGGTTTGATAGCCTTAATGGACAATACTAAACACAATCAGCAATCAAAACTTTAGGTAAAGTCTTTTACTTTACTATTTAAAACTACTTTAAGCTTTGGCTATTTTATTATTTTTAAGAAAATTAAATTTTCACGTTTTCCTTTAGAATCACGTTTTTTTTATTGCTTATAAGTCACGGCCCTGCCACCTGGTATTCATTGATTACCGAAGCCCATAAACATCAACAACGTAAATGCCGAAACCAACCTTGAGAGAAGAGTTTCAAGTCTGTTTTTCCAGTACAATAGCTGCCCCTCCCTTAAAAACCGAAACGCATTACTGCTTCACGGCAGAAACAAGCAGAGTGGTAGTACCTACTCGAGCGGGCTCACACGACGGCTTACCACCAAATAAACCGTCGTGGCCTAAAGGATAAGACGTCCGGTGCATTCGTATCGAGCGATGCACCGGTGTTCAAATCCCGCAGGCAGGTACCAATTTTTCTAATGAAATACGTACTTAACAAATGTTCACGATTAACTTCCACGGTGAAGGAATAACATCGTGCAATAAAAATCAAACCCGCAAAACTATAATTTGCGTAATTACTGGTGATAGGACCTCTTGTGAGTCCGCACGGGTAGGGACAACCGCCCCGCCTATTTCTGCCGCGAAGCAGTAATGCGTTACGGTATGAAGGGTAGGGCAGCCGTTGTAACTATACTGAGACTTTAGAACTTAAATCTCAAGATTGGTGGCGTATTTACGTTAATGTTTATGGGCTCCAGCAACCACTTAACACCGGGTGGGCTGTGAGCTCGTCCAACCATGTAAGCAATAACAAAAATAAAACAAAAAAAATTACCTTAGCAAGCAAAGGGATATTTCAGTTCCGCGATGTACAGCTCATAAAATTTAAGTTTGTTGACCCCAGTTTTGTTCGCTTTACATCGCGGAACTAAAACATCCGATTTCCGTTTATGGAAAAATAATGTATTTATTTCGTTTCGCTCATAAGTCTATTTATCAATAAGGTTTCAATCATACAAAAACAAAACAAATATAAAGAATCACAGGTTTTTTTTCATTTATTTCAATAATAACTAAAGAAATGCAAAGATCTTATCAACTTTACACTCCAGTAACTTCTAGGGCTACCATACGGTTAACGTTCAATGAGAAATTAATGATTACAAAAAACGTTACACAGTAAACTTTAATTTTTCTTCCTATAAGTCTTGTATAGTCTTTCGTTAACGCCCCGCACTTGATTCAGAACATTACCACTTACAATAATACACGTACAATACTCGCAAAACGTCCATTCATATTCAGCACATACATAAAAACGAGTCGCGCATACAGACAGACAAACGTTATGGAAATGTTGACGCGCAGTCAGCTATCACTCATATTAACATGGTAGTTACGTTGGGCGTAACAAATCGTTACACAGCGCTCCGCAGTTCCAATTACCCATCCTCTTTCGGAGGTGTGAACCAGCCTGAAAATTAGATAAATATTAGTATGAAACGATTACAACTCTTACATGAATAGGGGCTTCGTCTATCTATACATATAAATAAAATTGGAGTGTCTGTTTGTAATAGTGAAATAACCGCTTTTTACTACATGCATATGAATATATATACGGTACATACACTAAAATAACATTTTTTACAATTTTTGTCTGTCTGTTTGTTTGTTCCGGCTAATCTCTGGAACGGCTGGACCGATTTTGACGAGACTTTCAGTAATAGGTAGCTGATGATATAAGGAGTAACTTAAACATTTTTAGAATAGCTTGGCCCCGCGGCGTCGCCCGCTGTACTACAATAACCGCGGGTAACATCGCGGGACTCAACTATCAATAATAAAATTTAATATTTCCGAAGCGAAGCGAGGGCGGGTCGCCAGTACTAATATATAAATCTACAGTGGTATTTACGGATGTTCCGTTATAACTACTGAACCGTGCATCCGATTGACTTGAAACTTGGTATCCATGTAGAAAATACATATACTTAAAGGATAGGCTAATATTTATATGAGTGTTGGACTCCCTACACCAGTTGCGGGGGCGTTAATGATCAGAATCTTTGTGGGGGTGAGAAATAATAATGTTAATTTTACCCAGCGAAGCGGACGGGTACAGCTAGTTTGTTATAATGTACGTATTTACGATAGTAATTATGTTGTTGGAAAACAGAATATATTAAACATTCATATATTTTTACACAACAGAGTTTATGTTAAAAATATGTACTAATCATGTTTAGTTCGTATTCAGACATTTCTTCAATAAAAAAATACATTAAATGTTGTTTTTATTAATTTGTTCATTGTATTTGTAACTAACTATAGTCAACAATTATTTGGATTTAAAAAAGCTTTTCAAGAATGTAATTCAAAATAATATCATATGAACGTACTCATTAAATTTATTAATAAACTAATTAAGTGTCTTTTTATTATCCCATCTATCATTATTACACTCTGACCACAATACATCATCACAGCTTATTTGATGCAGTATAGTTATCAGTATCCTAAGGTGAATGCTAATTAGCAACCTTCAATTATTTTTGGGTTGGATTGAGGATTTGTTATATCACAAACCACATGACTTCTTCATATCCACTACAAGATATAACATGATAGATAGATGGTAGTGCACTGTGATAGATCAAATACAATGCAATCTAAATATATTAGACAGCACACAGCTCAACACCAGTCTTAATGATATTCAATAGCCAGTTTAAAAAAAAAACAAAAAGTAAAAGATAAGTTTTGGTTAAAGTCATTTTTACATAGATACATAATAAACTGCTCACCATTTTTCTCATGTATCTGAACAAGACATTTGAAGCTCTGCTGTGCACGGGCCAGACTGTACTGAGTCTGTGAAACAACTTTGGTGGCACTGAACTGGATCCGAGCCTTGCCCTTCACCAGGGTGGCGGCTATCTGCATGATCACCGCTTCCACAGTGTACGCGGATGACCAGCCTTGCTTCGTTAATAGCTCCATACATATCGCACCTCCGACTAATACATAGCCTCCTGAAAGTTAGAAATTAAGGTTTTGTTAAAAGGAAACAACAGAACACTATAAATAAAAATAAATAAACTAGATTTCACTTAGATCAGAGCTCTTGGGATTGAGTTAGTTGGTTCTAATAAGCATTCATTAGAAGTCAATAGAATGTATTTTATATAAATAAAATATAAAATATGTACACTAATATTTATTTAAATATACAAAAAAATAACTATGATGTATAAATTCATTAGAAGTCAATAGAATGTATTTTATATAAATAAAATATTTTGTATTTTATATAAATAAAATATAAAATATGTACACTAATATTTATTTAAGTATACAAAAAAATAACTATGATGTATAATAATGTTAAGTTATTTTTATTTTATTTTTTACACACAGCTGTTAGAAGAAAGACGACAATAAGGATACAGAGTAAAAGGGCACTACTTATTTTGTGTTGAAATCTCTTCCAGTAGGCCCGCAAAAGGAAAGAAGAATAAGAAACACAAACCTAGTGCATACAGTAAACATTACATATAATAAATAATATATACATATTACAAGATACAAAATATTATATATACTTTTATTTAATATAATAATGTTAATTTATTATTTTTTACCTGTAGGCAGTTAACTTTTTTTCACATTTTATCTTTATAGAGAACATACCTGAGATTATAGGATAAACAACACGCACAAAAGGCGGCTCGAATGGATAAGTTTCCTTGAATATAATGTTGAGAAGAATAGAGTCTTTTCCCTCCTTTTCTTTCAGCAGGAGGAGGTCGTTGTGTAGTGGACTGTCAGGATCCACAGAGCGCAGTCTGATGTTCCATTCATATAGTGAGTCGTTTACTAATTCTGTTAAAATATATTAATTTTATTTGAAAGGAAACATTTATTAGTTTTGATAAATTAGAAGAGTTTCACAGCTCAACTGGTATTAAGTAGTCACTTGAGCCAAAATATGTGAATTCGATATCTAAATCGTATGGTTGTCATAACCTTCAAACGGAATTTTTACTGCTGTGCGACAGAAAGACGTATATATAATTTGGGCAGTATCTATTCGTACAGACCCACAATAAGTGAACAGTAATAGCAGTATTTTTTTTTTATTGCCCTTGTAGGCAGACGAGCATACGGCCCACCTGATGGTGAGTGGTTACCGTCGCCCATGGACTTCAGCAATGCCAGGGGCAGAGCCAAGCCGCTGCCTATAATGGCGTGGCTCCTGAACAACGCAGGTGAGAGTGGTACAGCAGTGGGACACTTAGTGAGAGTTTTTTAACGTTTTCGATCGCGTAAAAATAAAACTCAAATTTGTATGCAGTCGGAACAGCGCCTCTAGCGGCAAACGCAGGCAATCGCTCCAACATCATACAAATTTCGAGTTAACTTTTACGTTATCGAGAACGTTAAAAAACTCGCACTAAGCACCCAGTTCATGATTTATTACTACGCACCGCACGCAACGTCTTTACATCAAACGCGTCAAAACAAAATGACGCGCGGCGTCACTGGTCTTCTACGAGACGGTAGGGACGCTCGCAAAGGTTCACGAACCGACGTAACGTGAACACTTTATACCTACAAGTATTTAGTATACTATTACTTTTTGAGTATAAAAAACGTTGTCCTTACACACTTTTTTTCGCTGCACTATCTATTTAAAATATTATTCTTGGTATAATATAATCTACTGTTTTAATTGGATCATTCATTCTTCGTCATTAGTATCATCTAGTGCTCTCTATTTTATGTTTTGCTGTTATTACAAAGAATATCACTAGTAATGTTAGAACCATAGAGAAACAAATAAAAAAAACAATATAATTTGTCCATTATCACTGCACATTATACTAACTTCTAAGACTGATTTCAAGGCCTGTATTCAATAACTAATGATAGTATATCTCTGGCTATGAAATGAACGAAATAATTATTTCTACCATGAATCAGTCATGTATCGAAATACTGGTTTGAATGGTAACAACTGTTCCACCAATAGGTTAAAACTTCCACCATCTTAAGGCACCACCAGGCATTAAGTGGTTAGTGGAATCCATAGACATTTAGAGCATACATGCCACCGCCCAGTTGACATCAGTTACCGTGAGTTGGTCTACCCTATGTGACTGGTAAGTAAATATAAGTAATATATCTAAAATGCATACCTAAGGATTAACTTCCTTAGGTATGCTAAGCTTTAAAAAGTCAATAAATGTGGTGAATACTAACCAATGGAATACATATTATTCTTGAAAGAGTGTGAACGGTATATGTCCCGGAGCTCCTTCATGAGTCTGTCCGTGGCTTGGAGACTGCCAGACACACTGCCGGATAGATAGTCCTGCCTTTGGTTCTGTCTCAGTCGCTCTAGTGTCGCTAAATGTTCAGTTTCCATGTCATCCTGTAATTTAAATTGATTTTCATTATCTAACATGATACAAGAAATTCAAACAACTCAACTATGATTAATATGAGTGAAGTAGAGATGAGAAGTCCAACTGATGAATACATAATTCAAAAAGAAAGTTTAAAATCATAGTTTAATTCCTATATAGTAACAAATATATATCAAAATTTATTTATTCTTTTTCATTTAATTCATTCATTTTTTAAACAAGCTAAAAATTATTATGTGATCATTGATTAAAATTCAAATTAGTAAATTAAACAGCGGAAACTCTTTCACGAAATCTGTCATGAGGCCTAGTAAGGCTATTAAAAAAAAAGGGTGCGTGTACTTATGTACGCGCGTAAGAAGTTATACTTTATTTTTATTTTATTTTTTTAAATATTAAATAATTAATAATAAATATTTAACGTTAATAATTTAATAATATTTAGTGTGAGTTATATTAAATAATAATATTGTCATTTATATTACTAAAAAATGAATGCTAATAACACTTTTTTTTACGAGTGTACATGCGCGAAAGTTCACCTGTGGCTATATTCAGACTCGCCAAGTTACGTCGATCGTATTGTAATGAGCGATTTAGTGGGCAACTTCAATTCTGTTAATTTTGTGTCACGGTGCGCGCGCATCGTAAAATTTCACTCTCATCAATTTTTCATAACGCGCCTAAAGAAGTATAACTTCAAAAGTTTATTATTTTTTGTTGGAAAAGGGTGGAGCCTTATTCATTGTATGAGTACTTCTTGAGTTTTACGATTGGACCTCATTATGGATAGCACAAATCCATTAGTTTTTCTCCATTAGGCCATGAACACTATGAGTTAGGCGCATGTGTTTTTGTCTAATAATTAATGTAATATAGTCAGTCACCACCAATACATTGTTCAATTCAACACGTTATATTACAGTACAGTATGTAATAAATAACTCCATAAAAATCATCAAAAAAAGTCAAAGATGATTTTCCCTGTGTCACCTCACAAATATGACAACTAATTCAACAGTTATATTTTAAATATTTAAGAACATGTACATATAAGAATCAATTACATTTTTATCATATTATTGCTATTCCTACCTTGTTGCTACGGCCAGCATCTTCAACCATCTCAAGTGGCAAGTCATCTTCTCCTTCAGAGTCATCTTCCTCAGCTGCCATTTCCTCATCTTCCTCTGTACCAGATTCAGCACCATTTGATGTGACACTTGGTACTCTGATAATGATAAATTAAATATCAATTAACTATACATTTTGTTACAATTAAATAATAAATGTAAGTTCTATATTTATTTATACATCAATGTAAATAGCATGCAGTACAGTAAGTATAAAATCAATTGAATAAACAATAGATACAAACAGAGGTCTTTTCACAAACAGCAGTGTTATCACAAAAAAGCTATCTCTTCTAGACAATTAGATGAAGTTTTGATCAAAACACTGACACTAAACACGAAATGGCAGTATTGAAAAAATCTATCACTAAAGGATTTGCAGTGGCTCACTGCACACACACTTTGATATAATTCAATTTTAAATTAATTGATAAACATGTTGCACAACAATTAATATCACAAGATATAAAACAAAAACTAGCATAGTTAGCAAATAGTTTCAATGAAGAAAAATTAATTTAGGTACAGCACAATTCCAGAAGTATGTAGATGTGAAATGGAGAAAATGAAATTATAATAACAATCAAAGACATAAAAGATTAGTTTCTGTACCTATTGTAAAAATATTTCCATACTACCATATTGATAAACAAGTTTTGATATTAGAATGATAACTGCATAATTTATTTATTTACATAAGTGTACAAACTATTAATATATGATAAAAAACAACATAAGCTAAAAACATGTAATGGAAATTAATTGTAAGGATTTTAGGAGTCGTTTTCTTAAAATCAATTATTTATTATAGATCAATTCTACATAATAGCTGATTTTTTGGGCCTTTTTTTATTGCTTAGGTTGGTGGACGAGCGCACGGCCCACCTAGTGTTAAGTGGTTACCGGAGCACATATACATCTACAATGTAAATGCCGCCATCCACCTTGAGACATAGTTACAGTCTCATTACAGTTACAACGCCTGCCCGCACCCTTCAAACCGAAATGCATTACTGCTTCACGGCAGAACTAGGCAGGGTGGTGGTACCTGCTCGTGCAGACTCACCAGAGGTCCTACCACCAGTAATTACACAATTGTATACATTAACAACATTGATGAATAGCTTTGTTTTCAGAAATCCCTAATAAAACCATCTGTTTTCATTTGGTAAAGGTAACTATTGGGTTTTAATAAATTTTAGTAACCTGTGTTGAGGGGGCGCTGGATGTACTGGCAAGGATAATGAATCTAAGTCTGGGGGTTCTGGTACTCCATGTAGTTTGCATAGCTCTCGCAGCAATATCCCAACCTGAAATGAAGAAAGCATTTTAGTAATAATAAGTTTATCTGACATTCTTTGGAACCAGGGTCAATGCCTTCGACGTGACTATCAATATCACTACATAGTATAAAACAAAGTCGCTTTCTCTGTCCCTATATCTGTCTGTCCCTATGTATGCTTAAATCTTTAAAACTACGCAACGGATTTTGATGCGGTTTTTGTTAATAGATAGAGTGATTGAAGAGGAAGGTTTATGTGTATAATAACATCCATTAAATAGTGGAGAAATCAATAATAAATTACAGTTTCTGAAGCGAAGCGAGGGCGAGTCGCTAGTACTTGTTAATGAGAAATATTCTTTGTTAACATTTTGTAGTTTTAATTTACTTGTTTCAAGGAGCGTGGTGAATATGGACACAGGCCCCAATAGGGAGATAAGAATGCGTGACAAGTCACTCAAACAAAATTTCAAGTTACCAAGTAAGGATGAAAGTCTATTGTTACAAAGTTCTAAAACGACAAATAATTGTATTTTTTCTGACAGATATTGATTTAGTCAACCAGCCCGCCAGCTAATACATAGAACTTCTATTATTCTAATTGAAAAGGGGTTGACCAAATCCATTACACACCCAATGATGAAAATTTGTTTATAATATTATGTATTCTTTTTTTTGTTACTACCATATGTCTATATATTTTCTTGATACTTTAATAAGATTCCTAAAAGATAAACAGTAAAATAATTTAAGACAATAAATACATCCAACTGTAAGAAATTAAAATATTTACTGTTGCTTTATGTAAATTCCTTGTTAAGTTGACTATATCAAGATGTCCTAGGTCCTAAACATACCTAGGTCTCATAATTGGCGAGCATTATGGTTAATGGTTATTATGATAATGAAAACCAGTTGAATTTTAATCATTAAACCAAATCAATCAAAAATTAATCAAGTGAATTATTTGCTTCATAGTTTCCAGATTATTACCTATTACCATTTCTATTCCTTTAACTCACACCATTATTTTCTATACTTGGATAGTCTGAATATTGTTTGGAAGTGAAATTTTACTCCAGGTATACAAACTAATACTACCCTCTAATCAATGACTCATCAATAAATATTTTATAGTTTTTTTTTTGATAATACTGTTTGGTTTGGAGCCTTCACCAGATACTAAATATGTAACAAAATATTAATTAATAATACAAAATAAAGATAAAATATAAATGTACAAAAGAATCAAAAGATGCTCTCAGTAGCTTAAAGCTGTATTTGAATACCAGTATTAAATATTGAATAGATTTTTCTCATTTATTGCTACATAAAGACAAATCTTATGATTATAAGTTGATTAGACTACTTTATATTTGAACTATTCTATATATTCTATAGTTGAATAGACTATTTTATTTTAATACATCAAACAAGTTTAGACAAGAATTAGACAGGCTTATATTAAGCCCTATCGTAAGTAATCAATAAATTCTGAAAAGTTATTAATAATATACACTGTATTACCTGGTTTATTACATGATTGTCTCGTCCTTGAGTGTTAGTGAGTATCTGAACAGCATTTGTCACAATTGGATCCTCACTTTCTGCAAACCAGACTGGTGGTGTGGTGGGGTATGTTTCCTGAATTATTACAAAATTAAGACTTTGTTCTATTTTTATATACACAAACTAAATTGTAATCAATAACACATGATCAAAAACAACATAACATAGTACAGGTATCACTTTTACTTTTAAACCATTTCTTCATTTCTTGCCTTCCTCAAAAGTGACAAACCATACTAATTGTAAAAATTAAATTATTAGATCACCTTATTCTCAATAATATTAGAGTTATTTCGGTTTTGATAATAATATTAACACTGTTTTATATACCATTACATTTATTTGTTTTAATAAAGATTGTATGAATGATATTTTTAATATGTAAATTTTTTTGGTTTTATTACAAAACTATTTCAATGCTTAAAAATGTTTTTAACATCTAAACACAGTTCAAATGTTAATATTTTATTAATATAAGACAATATCTACACAAATTTAATAAAAAAGGGGAAACTAATTAAATATGTACTTTACTTAACAACTGTTACTGATAACGATTGTCTAATAGAATATAACTTTCAATTGATTTGAAATGTCATTTATGTTTGGTTTTCATTTAGAGCACATTCAACTTGTCATTAACAAAGTATCGCTGAGAACTGATGCAATTAACACTTTTATTGTGTACATGACAAAAAGCAGGTGGTGTGACTAAGCAGGCTTTGGCCCAAAAACTATCCTGAATACCGTTACATAAACAAAAAAACTTTTTCTGTATGAAATAGTCATGATTCACATGTATTGAAATATTCAATCATATGAGTAGTTATTACAATAGTATTCGTTTTCACTTCCTGTACAAAAATAGCCGCTGCTAGATAAAATGTTAAGTGACTGCACATGCAGAAATATTCGTTTGAAATGAGGAAATGTTCATTGCATTTCCGTAAACCTTTTGTTGACAGCCCTGCCCTCATAAACAACGACCCTTTGTCTACTTCTAANCATGTATTGAAATATTCAATCATATGAGTAGTTATTACAATAGTATTCGTTTTCACTTCCTGTACAAAAATAGCCGCTGCTAGATAAAATGTTAAGTGACTGCACATGCAGAAATATTCGTTTGAAATGAGGAAATGTTCATTGCATTTCCGTAAACCTTTTGTTGACAGCCCTGCCCTCATAAACAACGACCCTTTGTCTACTTCTAAAAGTAATCAATAACTTATCTTTATCACAAATCCCCCTTTAAGAATAATAGTAAATTATTGTGCCTAGATATTACTTACAGTTATGTTTGCGTGTATTTCATATTTCTTTCCATTTTTGCCAACGAACCTGCAGGTCAGTTCGTCGACACTAGCTGACATTATCTGAAAACGTTCATGGTTTTTTGGAAACACTTGTTCTAATGTTTTAATTTCTAACTTAAGGGTATTTAAGCAAGCCATTAGTGTGTGTGAACACTAATTTTTATTATAAATAGTCTCTATCCACGTTAAAATACATGGAATTTATTTTACGTTCACTCCTCTATCAAGCAAAATGGCGGAACACATTGTCGAAAATTGTAAAGAGCTTACTTTTCCGACAGAGGGCATAGCAGTCAACTACATAGAGTACTTTGGATTGGTCAATAGTAGTTACCTAGTTTTTTTTTGCAAAAACAATACCTCGAAGCGGGTAACTTTGATTTTCAATGTACGTAATAAATTATCTCCAATAAATGATATTTAAGCTGTTGCTTTAGACAAAATGAAAAGTTTTTTATTCATTTTGAAATTGAAATGTTCTCAGTTACATGCAATGTATATTTTACTGATCTTTATGCCTTCACGCTACTTTTTTACATTAACTTCAAACTACTGAAGCATTTTTCATTCCATTTCTGTCACTGTTTAAAAGCTTTCAATAAATTAAACGATTCAGTTTTATAACGGTTTGATAAAAACGACTAAATAATGAAAAAAAAAACGTTCAGAGTAAACAATAGACTACAGTAGGCTGAAAAATTACAAAACCTTCTAAATTTAGCGCAGTCTAAGATGAACAATAATTACTTGTATTGTTGATCGAAGAGCGTAGGTAGTTAACGTTAGTAATCTATGCCGAGGTGATCCTACGTTCTTGACAATAACTTAAAGGTCCTAGTTACCAAGTCATAAAATCCCTTAAAAAAACGTTCTTGACTGAAGATGGGTTAATACCGATATTTGTCAATATTAGCTGATACGAGTATATTCATGATGTAATATTATAATACCTTAACTAATACGTGAATATATCCTGATATCTTAACATACTTCGATAAAACGGGTAAACGAGTTAAACATAGTACGGTATTCGTGAAATAAGTTAATAATCATAGATAATACACATAAATTAGTTATTAAATTAATATAAATATGGTATGGTATATTGTATCCAGGAATTTGACTTCATACTAAATACTTTACAAGTAATATTATGTACATTAATATGAATATTATTATTAAATTAGAATTTGGTCAACATTGTACATTAATAATAAACAACAAGTTACTAATATTATTTATTTCTTATTGGTGCATAAAAACATCAGCTTTTTTACTTTTTCTACCGAAAGACTTGGGATTTTCGAAAAAATTCTCTGACACGGTACTGAGGTGGCTAGTAGGTACACAACAGTTATAATATTATAATCCATGAACAGTTTGGTTAGAAAGTTATTTCGATTAAAAAATCAAACTTTTATATAAAATTTGAGAAGTTCTTAGAAGATAAATAAGTACCACCGCAAAAATATATTGTCATCATAATTTATTACGTAAAAACACTTAATTTTGTTGTAGCAGTATTACATTTTGTCTAAAAATATTTTGATTTATGAAATTGGTAAACATTGTCAGCTACCTACTTTCGTTTTTCAAATCATCGTTTTAAATCCAACTAATTCGAAGGAAACAGAAAATAAAATTAAAATAATGAAAATAAAGCTCACCGATTTTATTCCAATAAATGTGAAAATGCAATATTTTGTCTTGAGTAGAATCTTTAGTAGAATCAAGAAATGAAGGTTCAAACATAAAAAAGTAGTGCATTTGAAAATTCCCACTAGCATTTTTGACATGTAAAAAATGCAATACAAAATAGTCCTTAAACTCAAAGCGAAATGTACTTATTTTCATTCCTCAGTATATAAACATATAGATTATTTCACTTACTCTTAGCACGTGCAGTATTGATATGAATGTGATAGACAGATATCCGCGAGACACGTACGGCGTATGCCAGTATATTTTCGTGTGATAGATACTTCACTAGAAGTAACAGTGTTCTGTGGATAGATACAACCCGACCGATGTGAGTTGGTTAATATTATGAATAAGTGAATACGGAATATTAGCATATCAGAATTCGACGGATTACCGATACACGAATACAAGCTGTATTACGAATATCTTAGTGAATACTAATATATTGGTATCACCCTTATTCTTGACACTGACAACAAAAGATGCTGTCAATGCGTAGGTACCGCAATCAGATCTGTCACAAAAATCCAAAGTTTGTTATTAATTGATAACGATTAATTTAATAACATACCATTTAACATATATAATTATCAGCAATGACCATAACTGACAAGTTTCTGTTTCCACACACCAAATTTTTGTTTGTTTGATAAGTTACGCCCAATTATAAAAGAAAAAGTATTGAAAACAAACAATATGAGAAGATCTCCAAATTTAAAAAGACAATATGCATCAAAAAGAATTAGAACACCTTCTCCTGACCATGAACGATATCGGCCAAGAAGAAGAAGTCCAAGTCCTCTAACTCCTCTAAATGAATTTAGTTTCTTGGACTATAAACGAGATTTAGAAAAAGTAATGCTTTACAGCAACGAAAGCAATACTGTCGTGAATAGTTTGAGTGATTTTTGGATATTTCTAAAGAAGTATGAAGCCACTTTAAAGAAGTCAGGAAAACCTTTGCTAGAACCCAACTGTGGCAAAGATATTATAGATACAAACAGTGAAAGATTCTCAAAATTTCATTGCATTAATTTTACTTCTTCTATGAAATTTATAGACACAGTATGCGAGTCAGGAAGTCGTAAAAAATTAAACAGAAAAATATTTGATGCATTTTTGGAGATAGTTTCGATTTATTTAGATTTTAAGAATAAGGAAAAATTTGAGAAATTGAAAAAGCTGAGACAAACACAAAAAGAGTTACCTGTTGCTAATTATAGGTAAATAAATATTAGTATATTGTCATCGTCGTGGCCTACAGGATAAGACGTCCGGTGCATTCGTATCTAGCGATGCACCGATGTTTGAATCCCGCAGGCGGGTACCAATTTTTCTAATGAAATACGTAGTTAACAATTGTTCACGATTGACTTCCACGGTAAAGGAATAACATCGTGTATTTAAACTCAAACCCGCAAAATTATAATTTGCGTAATTACTGGTGGTAGGACCTCTTGTGAGTCCGCACGGGTAGGTGCCACCGCCCCGCCTATTTCTGCCGTGAAGCAGTAATGCGTTTCGGTTTGAAGGGTGGGGCAGCCGTTGTAACTATACTGAGACCTTAGAACTTATATTTCAAGGTGGGTGGCGCATTTATATTGTAGATGTCTATGGGCTCCAGTAACCACTTAATATCAGGTGGGCTGTGAGCTTGTCCACCCATCTAAGTAAAAAAATAATAATAATAATAATAATAGTAAATTGTAGCATTTGTAGTTGCTTCTTTGTATAAAGCTTATTTAAGTACAGCAAGAAAGTAACTGAATATAAGGGGACTAGGAAAATGACATACTTTTATAAAATTGTTTCAGGCATGAAATTGTGTCAGCAGTACAGAATGAAAGGGTAGTCATAGTTGCTGGTGATACAGGATGTGGCAAGTCTACACAGGTGCCTCAGTACCTGCATGAAGCTGGTTTTCAAAATATTGGTAAGATTGTGAGAAAACTTTGATGTTCAATATCAATAGTACTTTATAACAAAATATTGAATTGGAAAGGACGTAATGTATAAATGCGGTCTTACATCATGTCCTTCCACTAATAAAAGTTCAAAGCTCAAAGGAATTTAACACACATTATTTTTTTAAAAACCTAAATCGTTTGCTCTATAATGTGAGGAGAAATAGTTTAATGAGTATTAAATTTGTGATTTTAAGCCTGTACACAGCCAAGAAGGATAGCCTGTGTGTCCCTTTCAAAACGAGTTGCATATGAAATGTTGACCCAGTTTGAAAGTAAAGTTGGCTATCAGATACGTTTTGAGAAGAGCAAAACCTCTGATACAAAAATATGTTTCATCACCGAAGGCTTACTTCTAAGACAGGTCAGGTAATTTAATTAATTTTGCTAATATTGTATTCACTTTATTAAATTAAATTAAGGAAACAATTAAAATGATATTATCATTAGGATTTGGGCATGTGAAACATTAAGGGATTCAGATATGAGTAAGAATATTGGCCATAATGTAATTTTTTTAAGGAAACATTTCATTACAGATGTCTTCAGAAACCTTACCTAGCTATGATGTCATTATCTTAGATGAGATTCATGAAAGGCATTTAATGGGTGACTTTCTACTGGGTATTTTAAAATGCTTGGTACATACTAGAACCAATATTAAATTAGTGTTGATGTCTGCTACAATAAACATAAAACTGTTTGAAGAATATTTTGCAAGTGAATCGGCTGTTGTTATACAGGTAATNATGTCTTCAGAAACCTTACCTAGCTATGATGTCATTATCTTAGATGAGATTCATGAAAGGCATTTAATGGGTGACTTTCTACTGGGTATTTTAAAATGCTTGGTACATACTAGAACCAATATTAAATTAGTGTTGATGTCTGCTACAATAAACATAAAACTGTTTGAAGAATATTTTGCAAGTGAATCGGCTGTTGTTATACAGGTAATTTTTTGATTGATTTTATATAATGATTGTGATCCTCTGCTGTAATTCTACCAGGAGAAGAGAGCTTCCGTTTGCTCTGGCTATAGAATTGTACTTAGCCTGTTTTTTCATGAGACAGTGAATAGTTAACCAACAAGTCCAATGAAAAGCTGAGTCAAAACACCTAATACTCAAGTGCACTGTAAGCTTTTTTTAATTCGATAAACAAATAAAAAATAGTTATTATGAATTACGATGTGAAATATAGACTAAAACACTGTTTGGGGCATTCTCTGTGGAATATAAGGGTAGTACAGTAGAGAGAAAAAATCTTTTTAGATCCTTGATAATTCTAAAAGAGTTGTGAAATTGAGTTTGTAGTGGTATTTTCATGTAGTAGTGCTTGTTGGAAACATGTATATGCAAGACTTCTTGAAATCATCATTGTTTATGACAGTCTTATTTATTTTAAGGTACCGGGTCGACTTTATACAATTGAATTAAATTACAAACCAATATTTATGGAAGAAAGACCGACGAGAGATGACAGACTAGATCCTCAGCCTTATGTGCAAATAATGCAGTTGATCGACAATAAATATCCAAGTAAGCTGTGACTACAGTCGACTATAGTTTGCTACAGAAAATTCATTAATACAACATGTATTTGCCTATTTCTTTCTGCCTATTTCTGCCGTGAAGCAGTAATGCGTTTCGGTTTGAAGGGTGGGGCAGCCGTTGTGACTATACTGAGACCTTAGAACTATATCTCAAGGTGTGTGGCGCATTTACGTTGTAGATGTCTATGGGCTCTAGTAACCATTTAACACCAGGTGGGCTGTGAGCTCGTCCACACATCTAAGCAATAAAAAAAAATTGTATTCAACAAGCAGTATTCTCTTTGCCTTATAAATTATTTTAACTAATGAAACCGGGCTATGGTCTGCCGCTACTATTATAAGTATACTATAAGTATAAAAACCACTCAGTGCTTAAAAGCTCTTAAACGAACGATAAATGTACAGTATCAAAAAGTACAAACAATAATTTTACCAATATGCGACCGATTAACCGATGTTCAAACAAACAAAATCATATGTAATAATTATAATAATGAGTACTAATAAATGAGATTAATTTTATGGACAAACGTGCTCACTCTAGCTTATCCGAGGCCAGTACAGCCTTCACCTTCCGCTTTGAGACATAAAGTGAAAATTTTGGATATGCATCAATGATAATAAAAGATATAAAGATCTATTTGATATCTTTTTTTTTTTTGCCCTTTTTGACAGACGAGCACACGGCCTACCTGATGGTGAGAGGTTAACGTCGCCCATGGACTTCAGCAATGCCAGGAGCAGAGCCAAGCCGCTGCCTACCGCTTAATACTCTCCTCTTTTCTAGAGGATGAACGAGGTGATCTCCTAATATTTATGTCTGGAGTTCAAGAAATTACAGCGATATGTGACGCGGCGCAACAGTATGCAGAAAAGACGAAAAATTGGATCGTCCTTCCATTACACAGCGGTTTGTCACTTGCCGAACAAGATAAGGTACGTGCAACCGTGGTTTATGTTATTAACCATGTCAATGTTTTCTTAATCGCAGCCTATCGTGAGCACGTGTGACTTCACATTCGTATGCAGGTCTCCATTTTGTTCTTCGATTGTGTTCTTCAAAAATAGGCAGGTTCTTGTTACCTACCCGGGCAGGCTCATGAGACGCCTTACCATCAGTGATATGCAAATTATAATTTTTGTGAGTTTCATTTTTAATACAGTAAGATGCTATTCCTTCATCACGGAAGTCATTCGTGAACATATGTTAAGTACGTATTTGATAAAAAAAATTGATGCCTTGCGGGATTCGAACACCGACATAGTCGTATCGCTCAATACGAGTCCAATACCAGGCGTCTTATCCTAGAGGCCACGACGACTTTGTTTTCTAAATACGTGATAAAATTTGCACAGGTTTTCGATTATCCGCCAGAGGGCGTCAGGAAATGTATTATATCAACGAATATAGCAGAAACCTCTGTCACAATCGACGGTATTCGTTTCGTTGTGGATTCCGGAAAGGTTTGTTCACACTTTTTACTGTTTGCCCAAATCATATACCATAGCAAAAACGTTGATGATGAAAGACCTGAAATGACAATTGGCAATTGTCTATACCCTTCAAATTGGAATTCATAATAACTTTAGAAGCAGTAAGTCGGATGATAGTGCCACAGGCTTTAAGAATACCCTGCCAGTACATTTCTATCGCTTCACAGATAACCTTTCATTTCCAACTTTGTTAAATTGTTTTTCTAGATAAGGATAAATAATGCACTAGATGATGACCGAGCTTTACTCGGTTTTTTTTTGATAACGCCATCTTGTTGTGTCTATATAGCGGTTAGTTGCCCTCAATTAAGAAAAATAGTATTATTATTCGCCAATAGATGTCGGGAAGAGTTGATTATTGAAAATACGAATAAAACAACATTTTCTGAAAATAAATCGTAGCTAGATCGATTTATCGCCCCTGAAATGCCCTGTATACTAAATTTTATGAAAATCGTTGGAGCCGTTTCCGATATATTAATATACAAGAATTGCTCGTTTAAAGGTATAAGATACACCTAGATATAGTCTCATGGAGACATTATGTCGGCTCTTGTATTGTGATTTAAATTCAAAGGTAAATCTGTGTTTTATGGGAGCCAGTCGTACCTTTGGCGATGCCTAAGTCAACGGTTAACGGCGATATTTTTTATAACATGGTATCCATGATCTTCTAAACAATAAACTAAATTGGAAATATCTAAATAACTTGCCAACTCGAATCAAATTTATGATTGGATGAATTAAAATGGTTACAAGTTAGATTCAATGATAATTGTTAGCCAAGGTAAATAGATTGAGAATGACAAAGCAAAGCGTATTTTGTAGGTAAAAGAAATGAGCTACGATCCGACATCGAAGATGCAGAGGTTAAAGGAGTTTTGGATATCGAAGGCCAGCGCCGACCAAAGGAAAGGTCGTGCCGGAAGAACGGGTAATATAATTTGATGTCTTATATAAGGGGGGTCCATTAATTACGTGAGGTGTTCTAGGGAGGGAGGGGATCAAGCGAAATCTTTCCGAATCTCACTTAGGGAGAAATATAATTACGTGATATTTGCCAAGACCCCCCTGTCTTGGCAAATATCACGTAATTATATTTCTCGCAGAAAACTGTATAAAATTGCGTGAAAAATTATTTCTAGAATAAAACATTGTTTGTTTGATTGTTTCATTATTTAATTTTATGATTGTGATTTTAAATTACGGTAATATTCACAAATACTATTCTTTGCTAGTCTTCAATAAAAGTAAAAGAGCTCAATTTTCTCAATAATCCAACACGTTTACCATCCAAATAGAAGTTTGAAGCATCTCGCGTGAGATTAGACGTTTTAGTTGGATTTTCTATAAAAGCGTATTTTTTTAGATTTTTTTAAACTATTTTTTATTTTATAATTTTTTCTGCAATGTCGTTTACAAGTGTAAAGTAATAAAAACACATATAAAAGGACCGAAATTATTAGGATTACGAATTATCATGAGTTTCATTGTCGGCACAGGTCCCGGCGTCTGCTATAGGATATATTCCGAACAACAGTACACGGATATGGAGCCGTTCAGTACTCCAGAGGTGTCCAGGGTCCCGCTGGCCTCTCTGCTCCTGTTGATGAGCTCTTTAGGGGTGAACGACGTCAGGCGCTTCCCTTTCATCGATACTCCACCCGAGGAGAGCATCGAGAATGCGCTGTTGGAGCTCAAACAGCACGTGAGAAGGTTTTTTTTGGCTTAGTTATTAAGCTGTTTGAAAAGGGTTAGAGTGTGGTTAGACCTTTAGTTTCCTGTAGAAGGTCGAGGTTGCAACGCACCTCCTCAGACACAGCCCACTGAGTTTCTCGACGGATCTTCTCAGCGGGTCGCGTTTCCGATCCGGTGGTAGATTCTGCGAAGCACGGCTCTTGCTAGGGTTCGTGTTAGCAACGTCGTCAGGTTTGAGCCCCGTGAGCTCACCTACTAATTAAGGCTACGCTGATATAGCCTCTCAAGGTTCTCAGCTTAGGTAGGAAAATACACCAAAAAAGAGCAACGCACTCTAGCGCACCGCATAGTGGACAAAGAATCATTTTTGGCTTTTTGGCAGGAACGCGAGGAGTGAAGTTGTGTGATTTGTTTTATTTTGTCTATTTAATGTTTCTTCAGGTTTAAATGTGTAATAACGGTGGTTTATTAACTGTTGTATCTGTAAAAGCGAACAAATGTGGGAAAATGAAACAAAGCCGCTGGACCTAGCTTCTCGGGATCTTCCACTGAGAAAGTCTCAGTAAATGCTCACCATTTTACAGAGATTATATTTCATCCCATATCATCTCATCTCATTTAATTTCATTTCATCACGTTTCGTAATATTAATCAACTTCATTTCATTTCACTTCATATTATCATTTGCGGAGCTAATTACTACATTAATCAAATTACTTTCTCAACCTAATTTATCTATAACGTCCCAGGCTGCTAATTTAATTCATACTTACACTGATATTAAGAATGGCCAACATGGACAGCTTCCTTCGTTTTTTATTATTCATAAACTGTAAATAATTAAAACGGCGAAAAAATCTTATCACTTGACAATGGCTAAAGCACAAACTGTATGAGTCATAATTAAAAAAAAGAAGTATTTTCGCTGCATTGGTCAGGCATTTTCGACGGAATATTGCAATTGTGCTTCCAATCTCCTGGTACCATCCCGGGCAATATACGCTTAGATATAGGTTATACAATAAATATCGTTCTTAGGCAGTATATTTGTAAAACATACTTATTTATTTATTTATTTAAAAAAAGTACTGCCACATCACAAACATTTAACATGGAAAATAACTTAAACTATTTAATTTGTGGCCTGATGTATGTGACAATAATGGCGTACATAACATTGGCAATTCATCGGCTCGAAGATGCAATACAATAAAAAATGAAAAGAATACCTAATGAAAACATACTTTGAAATTCAAATTTAACACGTAAAACAGTAATAATTGTTGAAATATTAATATGAATGTCTAATAAATGTCATGTCATATCAAAAAAAAAAAAACAAGAAATGTCAATATAATATCAAGTAACAACAAGTCAGCTATAAAACAACAAATGATTAACGATTAAAGTTCTGGTGCGTTTTTTCTTTCTTTTTTTTATTTTGTCCTTAAATACACTTATATAATAATACGTAGCTAGTCGAGTCAGGGTCTTCTTATCCTTGTCTCATATTTGTCTCTGGCAAATATAGTAGACCTATCAACCATTACACGGGGCGATCGGGTCTTAAACTTCAAGGATTCTCTGTCTCAGGGGCGGTGACATTAACGTTATCATTTCTATGGCCTCCATATGTCATCCTCTGCGTTACAAATATTTCAGTATGTCTAAAAGTGTCGACTAAAATTATATCGAGGGGTGAAAGGCTATTTGGTTTAAGCGACATTTTCAAGAAAAAAACTTCTGCTATTTAAGTTTTTACTGTTGGAAGGACCTCTTATGTGTCCGCACGGGTAGGTCCTATTTCCCAGTCCTATTTCTGCCGTAAAGCAGTAATGCGTTTGGGCTTGAAGGGTGGGGCAACCGTTGTAACTATACTGAGACCTTAAAACTTACATCTCAAGGTGGGTGGCGCATTTACGTTGTAAATGTCTATGGGCTCCAGTAACCACTTGACACCAGGTGGGCTGTGAGCTCGTACACCCATCTAAGCAATAAAAAAATGGAGTAAATTTAATTTAAGTTCAATTAAAAACATCGAGCTGTTGATTTTAATTGCAAAGATAAATGTCGTGTATTAAGCGAAATGTCGCTTAAAGCTTTAAAGCCTTTCACGCCTCGATATATTCTTGTTGTTCGGGAAATCGTTACAATAACTTTATTTATTGCAGGGTGCTTTAACCTCGAACGAGAAATTAACAGCGCTAGGGAAAGCTTTATCGAATCTGCCAGTTGAAGTTTCATTAGCGAAAGCCCTGGTCATCGGGAGCGCAACTTTACAGACGCACAAGAGAGACTCTGCTCTCGCGTTGACCGCCGCTTTAGGGATTCGTTCCATTTTCACCACTAGAGCGCACCGAGATTTCGATTGTGAGGTAGGTGTGAAAAAATTATAATTAACGGCCGTCTGGTGTAGTGGTAAGTGACATGGTTACTACACAAGGGGGTTGCGGGTTCGAATCCCGCCAAGGGAAGATATTTGTATAATAAATATAAATGTCTTTTCCAGGGTTATGGATGTATATTAAATATATGTATGTGTATAATAAAAAATCTTACATTTATTTCAGTTATCTGGTACCTGTAACACAAGTTCTTTACGAACTTATCACGGGACCAGTTAACGTGGCGTGATTGTTAGTAAATATTTATTTATTTATTTATTTATTTAATTTGCGTAATTACTGGTATTAGGACCTCTTATGAGTCCGCACGGGTAGGTACCACCACCCCGCCTATTTTGCCGTGAAGCAGTAATGCGTTTCGGTTTGAAGGGTTGGGCAAGCGTTGGAACTATACTGAGACCTTAGAACTCATATCTCAAGGTGGGTGGCGGCATTTTCGTTATGGATGTCTATGGACGCCGGTAACCACTTAATACCAGGTGGGCTGTGAGCTCGTCCACTCATCTATGCAATAAAAATAAATATTTTTTTTTTTTAAATACCCTCTTAAGATTACGAACGATTTTCACGATCTAAGAATAACACTAGCGTGTAACAGTAGTAGCGTCTTGCAAGTCTTAACAGATAAGAACAATCCTGCCCATTTCTGTCGCGAAGGGCTCGACGGCTGCTATACAATAAAATTGAAGATTCGACCTCACGTCGTCACTATTCACACATGTTGTCACGGCTACAAGCTCCGGTTACCACTCAACACCAAATAAACCGTGAGCTATACGTGCGTGAGCGTGAGCTACCGTGAGCTACACATCCATCGATTCTGATGTCTAGAATGCAAGGAAGCCTGATGAATCAGACCACGGTGACCCGCTGACATTACTGTCCTTGTACTGCGCTTGGTTGCGTGTCAAAGCCGAGGAGCGCGGCGGGAGAAGCTGGTGCAAGAGGCGGGGCATCGAGGAACAGCGACTCTACGAGCTGACTAAATTGGCGGCACAACTAAGGGGCCTCTTGCAGGTAAGGTATCCAAATTGAGGACTTGATGTACGGCATAGGCAGACTAGATTTTATAGCGAAAACGGCATTAATTTTTTATTTATTTATTACTTAGTAAAATTGAACGACCTTTTGACAGTTGTCATACAGTTGACAGATACCTGAATGAGTTTAGTACGTAATGTCATTAGAAATAATTGGTTCTTATATGCGGGTATTCGAAAACCGGCACTGTCGCTTCGCTCGATACAAATACACCGGGCGTATTNGCAGACTAGATTTTATAGCGAAAACGGCATTAATTTTTTATTTATTTATTACTTAGTAAAATTGAACGACCTTTTGACAGTTGTCATACAGTTGACAGATACCTGAATGAGTTTAGTACGTAATGTCATTAGAAATAATTGGTTCTTATATGCGGGTATTCGAAAACCGGCACTGTCGCTTCGCTCGATACAAATACACCGGGCGTATTACCCTAAAGCAGTCTTTCCCAAAGTGGGCGATAACGCCGTGTGGGTGCTGCAGGCCTAAAGGGGGGCGGTAACAGACCCAGAAAAAAATGGGAGCGTTGTGCAGAAGTATGAGAGGCGATTTGTAATGTCATCTATGAGGACTCTTAGACACCGACTAAACTCTTACTATAGTGGTTTTTAGGTATATGAATATTTGGGGGCGCTAAAAAATTATTTATTCTCCAAGTGGGCAGTAGACAAAATAAGTTTGGGAACCCCTGCCCTAAAGGGTATCATAATCACGACAATTTCGAGATAGAGACGTCTATGGGTTGCAGCCTCTCAAAGTTTTGCTGGTGCTTTAATTGTTTGGTAACAGGACAACAATCTATCTGAGACTCCTGAACCGGAGACGATGTCTTCAGCGGAGAGGGCGTTACGTCACGGCCAGATGAAACAGCTCAAGGACATGAGGAGGTACCTATATTGAATAACTTCATAATTTGTAGCAAATTAAAACATATTTTCTTTAGAATCGTTCAGCTCTGCATAAGAATGTGTCCGCTAATTTCTATAAGCGAGATTTGATTTGTAATTTTTATTTATTTATTTACTACAAGCCAACTAACATAGTATAATAATACTAGCTGTACCCGTCCGCTTCGCTGGGCATTTAAAATTAACATTATTATTTCTCACCCCTCACAAAGATTCTCATCATTAACGCCCCCGCAACTGGTGTAGGGAGTCCAACACTCATATAAATATTAGTCTATCCATTTAAGTACATGTATTTTCTACATGGATACCAAGTTTCAAGTCAATCGGATGCATGGTTCAATAGTTATAACGGAACATCCGTAAAAACCACTGTAGATTTATATATTAGTATAGATAACAAATAATAAAAACAAAGAGCCAATTAAAGGTCCTCACCAACATAAACAAATTAAAACACCAGAGAAACAAAAACATAGAAACAAAGAAATTAAAAACAATCAGCAAGCAAGAAACAACATTAGCAAAGGAGGAATACACTAGACTAATTTAAATGTACACGTCTACATAATGTTTTTGTTATTAGGTAGATCGGTGAACTAGCTCACGATACACTTGGCTTGAAGTGGTTACGGAACGCCATAGGCGTTACAAGATAAAACCCCTGTTTGACATGAGATTTGTCAATTCAATTGTAAAATGGCAATCCCGCTCTTAGAAGTTCACGTCCAAGTGATTGGAGTATTTGCGTTACGAAAACTTTGTTACCGATTAATTTTAGGCCTCTGTTTATTTACGAACAAAAAAAAATTATGTTGGTATCATTAATGTACCATTTTATAAACAAAATTGGGTCTAATAAATTATAGTAAATTTCCCCTAAATATGCACATTTTTTTTTAATTTTCAGGCAATACAAACAGAAATCGGCTGAAGATTCGAAACGCAAGAAACGTTTGAAGATAGACTCGTGGGAGATCGTCGACGAGAATGAGAACGAGGATGACAATGTTTTCGATATAAGGGACATTGAATTCCGTATGAGCAACGACGCTCAGAGGATCCAGGCTCTGATATCCGGCTCCAGCGCGTCCAGTGGACGGGACCTTGTCATGCTGAAGGTAAGGTCTACGGTGTACTGCCTTCAGGTACTAGCGCCACCGCCGTTCCGTGGTGGTCAGAAAGGCGATTTAACCCCAACTGACATTTACTGGTAGCAAGACCTTGCTTGTGAAGTCGTACGAGTCCTTTTTTTAACCTATTGCATAGCTTTTATCGCGGGCTTAGAGCGCGGCAACCGAATGAAGAAATTCCGTAACGAAAATAAAACCTAACACCCCCCACTCCGTCTACTATGTAGCTCGCGTTCAACACATTCACACGTTGCGCTTGTGTAGTGTTTGTAAGTAAGCGCGCGGCGTGACGTCGCACTGCCGCATGCACATCATGATAAGTCTGCCCATTTCTCTCTCGCGCGATCAAGCTTATGAGCGTGAAGGGCACAATTAAGGTTTTACTTTTGTTAATGTTTATAAATATAGCGTGGTCTTATTTTATTATTATTGTTTTAATATTAAATTATTATTGTCTAATTATAATTGCATAAGTTGATAAAGAATGCTATGCAATAGCTTTACCGCGGCAGTCCCCGAGTGCCACACGTGTTTTTTTCCCCACCTATTCTAGTAACCTCGAGGGGTTATTCTAGATTCACCGAACTAGTGGGTGAGTTCGCGGGGCTCAAGCCTGACGTTGTTGCTAACACGAACCCTAGCAAGAGCCGTGCTTCGCAGAATCTACCATCGGATCGGAAACGCGACCCCCCACTGAGAAGATCCGGCGAGAAAATCAATGGGCTGTGTCTGTGGGTTAATTTACTTCGACTAGTAAGTCGTCGTTGCAAGCGACGGGCTCGACGAGACCACAGAAAATATTATGTAATAATTAAAATGTACTGATGATAATCTTTGGGTGTCTATAAATAATAATGTTTTGAAACATTTCCAGATTGTGTTAGCCAGAGCGCTGTACCCACAAGTAGCAGTTGCCGATGAATTCAATTATTGCAAGGTAAGAGTAGAGTCGATAAAAAAAAACTTATAGTAGCTCTTGGGATCATAGACAGAAGATCGAATATCCGTCACTCAACTAGTCGAATTGTAGTTGGTTCTCATCTCAATTATATGTATAACTAGCTACTACCCGCGGCTTCGACCGCATAGTCAAAGAAAAATGCCAGTATAGTTTCCTGTGGAAATGTGATTTTTTCGATATAAAATGTAGCCGGTATCACTCGTTTGACTTCTAAAACCATCACTTAAAAAAACACAACACACATTCACTATACAGATTACAGCACATTTCACAAATTTTGGTCTGTTAGTTTACGTGGCTTAGCTTAGATAAACAACTTGACCCAGTAAATGGCGTTGTAATTAAATTCTTGTTTTTTTTTTTAAATAAATAAATACGAAAAAAAATTAACAAAATCACTAGACATAGCTTCTACTGCTCTTCCAAAAAATCGGCTGAAAAACTCTCAGTAAACAACCAACATTTTACTGATACTTTAACTCATCCCATCTCATTTAGTTGATTAAAGTCGTGCATCAATCAACCTCATCTCATTTCAAAATAGGACTTGGCTTAAAGGTTTCGTTACCAGGCCATAAAATTTTTAAAGAAAAATTCAATTCAGTCTACCCAAATAAACTGACGTAATAAAAATAAAAAAACCAATGTTTTTTGCAGTCCGTAGCCGAACAATTGTACCACACTTGGAGTAAGCCCTTCGTGTTCCTACACCCCACCTCGTATTTCGGGAAGCAGCCCCGCGTGCTGATGCTGACGGAGGCGGACATACAGACGGACCCGCCCGCCGGGTACAAGAGTAAACTACCCTTGTCAGCAAAACACCAGTTACTGTGTTATTTGTAAGTATTACCTGCGGCATGTGGTCACATCTTTAAAGACCAACTAAAAAACTATACTAGACTATACTATAATATATAGATTCTATACTAATATTATAAAGCTGAAGATTTTGTTTGTTTGAACGCGCTAATCTGAGGAACTACTGGTCCGATTTGAAAAATTCTTTCAGTGTTAGATAGCCCATTTATCGAAAAAGGCGAGGAAGGCTATAAAATCACGCTAAGAACAATGCAAGCGGAGCACCAATAAATAATGTTTCAAAATCTGTTTTTTTTCCCTTTTGAGAGCTTCCACAGCGTGCGCTGCGGAAACGGTTAAAGTTTCGCTAAAATAATGTATGAAAAAATTGTTACCCTTTAAAAGATCTAAAAAAAGTCCGCAGCAGCATAATAATATTTCTATATGTTAAGGTTGGCTCACTATATATAACGTTTTTTATGCCATAATTTTTTATCTATGTAATCTATGTCGAACTGATAACTTCTTCTTTTGAAGTCGGTTCAAAAGCGTGATTTTGGTACCTTAAATAGCTCTTTAACATTCTATTATTCAAAAATATTTTTATTTTCTACGTAAATAAAGAGGCGGGTAATATTTAGCGTTCTGCCAAAGTAACTATCTCACGCGGACGAAGTCGCGGGCAAAAGCTAGTATATTATATTATATTAATTGCTTGAAAAGTAGTAGTTTGTGAAGCAGAGAGTGACCTACGAAAGTCTTCTTCTTTATTTCCCATTATCCTCTGCTGGAGTATATAATGAATATTTAAAAAAAACATACTATTTAAAAAAAAAAAAAAATGGCATGCCCGCTGAGTTTCTTGCCAGTTCTCAGGACGGAGGCTAGTTCTTGTGAATTGGCGGTAGTTCTTTTGACGTTCAGCAAGTATGTACTTTCGTTTATGTCGGCAAACTTCGTAGTGCCTCAATCAATAAATAAAAGACCGAAACTTTCACACATCAAAGGGACAACTAAATTGTTATTTTGATTCAATTCCGAGCATTTTCATATTCATCTACCTTTTAAACCTTCTCTGGATCTTTTATTATTACATATCTACCTTTTAAACTTTCTTCCACAAATAATTTAAGACCCAAAATTAGCCAAATCGGTCCAGCCGTTCTCGAGTTTTAACGAGACTAACGAACAGCAATTCATTTTTATATAGGTATTATATAGATACAAAAAATATTGAATTGAATTTTTTTTTATTTGATTTCATTTTGATAGGGCTCGAATCAAATTCTTTTATTTGCATCGGTCTTGAGCAGTGTGTTCTAACTCCCCTCATGTCATGCCTAAGACCCCAAGTTCCTACTCAACTGAGCGACACCAAGGGACGGTCTATCTTCTTTTTGCCAGACACTTAACCTAGAAAAAGTGCAATGCGTTTAATTATTTCTGAATAATCTAATTTAAAGCGGGTGAAATGTCTGACCCTCTAAGTTTCTCGCCGGATCTTCTCAGTGGGTCGCTATTCCGATCCGGTGGTTGATTCTTCGAAGCACTACTCTTGTTAGGACTAGTGTTAGCAAATTAGCAGGATGAGCCCGTGAGCTCACCGACCAGTCCGTTAGTAGCTAGAAGCCCTTAAGCGCCCTGTAAATGATCAAATTTGCCTGACAAATTTGTTCGTCAAACTTTACGTTTTCATCAAACAATAGCTAAAACGATCAAACCAAAGATCAAACAAGTTTGTTAACTTACCCGTAGGTTCGGTTTTCTCCTGCCGTAACGAGACGTCGTGTCGAGCAACGACTGAGATCTTGTTTCACAAACACCCCCATACACGTTCAAACTTGTTTGTCAAACACGCCGTCAATCAAATTTTTTTTTTAATGTTTAGATGGGTGGACGAACTCACAGCCCACCTGGTGTTAAGTGGTTACTGGAGCCCATAGACATCTACGACGTAAATGCGCCACCCACCTTGAGATATAAGTTCTAAGGTCTCAGGTATAGTTACAACGGCTGCCCCACCCTTCAAACCGAAACGCATTACTGCTTCACGGCAAAAATAGGTAGGGTGGTGGTACCCACCCATCAAACGCGTCAAACACGTAATATTTGACAAACAATTTGATCGTTTACAGAGCGCTTTAGTCTACCAGCGATTAGGTTAACCAAAAATAAATAAATATATATAAATATATAATAAATAAATAATATATAAATAAATAAATTTTGCTCACGACTGTACCGTACCAATATTACAGGTCTCTGCTCGAAACAACTAAGCCGTACATTGTGAATTCCATGAGGATGCCGGCCGCACAGACCCTGCTGCTATTGGCGCATTCCATTGATACCAATATAGGATTTACAAGGTAAAACGAACTCTACCCATACCGCATAAGGCTTAATTTTATATTAGCCAATAAAAGTAATCGGCTTAAGATATGAAGATAATCTTATTAGTATTATTGTGTATTCACTGATGGTGTGCCGTAATGTGAGCTCGCATGGGTATGTACCTCAATTCCGCTTATATCTACAGCGTAGTTTGTATAGGACTGTCGTGAACAAAATTGAAAGTTCGATTTCGTATCTTAAGGCGGTATTCACGTTGCTATGTATGTGGTCCGGTAGCTACTTAAAACCAAGTGGGCTGCGAGCTCATTCTTTTTTTTATTTATTGCTTAGTTGGTTGGACGAGCTCACAGCCCACCTAGTGTTAAGTGGTTACTGGAGCCCTTAGACATCCAAGTCTCAAGTATAGTTACAACGGTTGCCCCACCCTTCAAACAGAAACGCATTACCGCTTCACGGCAGAATGAGGCGGGGTGGTGGTACCCACCCGCGCGGACTCACAAGAGGTCCCACCACCAGTAATTACGCAGATTCGCCCGCCTTGAGAAATCAATTTGAACGTATTGCTCTGTTACAGGATAGTATGTGACTCGTGGCTCCTGTTGGAGTTTCCTTATCCTGAAACCGGGTTAAATCTGCTGATGAAAGCTGTTAGGCTGAGACGGAGGTGGAACGATCTGGTGAACCGACGACTTGCAGGTTGGTGACGTAGAAATATGTATACTGAAACAGTAGGTGGTGCTAGTAAGAAGTACTTTGTACTTTGGTTATTGGAGACCATAGACACGTGACTTTTCATGAACCCTTTGCGGCAGAATTAAGTCGTCGTGGCCTAAAGGTGATAAAACGCCCGGTGCATTCGTATCGAGTGAGACGCCTATGTCAGACTTTAAAAAAATGGTGCACGTGAAAGAAGTGAAACTTCTATTGCGGTGCGTATTATAGTATTGTGGTTTTCTTCATTTTTCATCTTTAAATCAAATTTTTCTTGTAATAAGGAATGCAGTGTATAAGAGAAACGACCTAGCTCGCTTTGTCCCTTCCCTTTCTTCTCGGTAGAGTGGTTCGGGAGACGCTCTGTCTATTCTCTCACTCTCGCTCTTCCTAAATTGTATCTTTTATCTCTAGCCGTAACGAATCTGTCGCGATTTGAATTTTACTCTCAATGCGCCTAAAGAAGTTTCACTTCTAAAAAAACCAATGGTCTGTTGGTTCTTTACTGGTGGTAGGACCTCTTGTGAGTCCGCACGGCTAGGTACCACCGCCCCGCCTACTTCTGCCCTGAAGCAGTGATGCTTTTCGGTTTGAAGGGTGGGGCAGCCGTTGTAACTATACTGAGACCTTAGAACTTATATCTCAAGGTGTGTGGCGCATTTACGTTGTAGATGTCTATGGGTTCCAGTAACCACTTAACACCAGATGGAACGAACTGACAGCCGTGATCTGACGAGCTGATTGCTTAGATAAGCAATAAAAAAATTGCAATTCATCATGTCACGACGCTATTGTCGATTACAGACGCGAACCCAGCGAAGACCGTGGAATCGGAATTGGAGAAACAGAAGCACTCAAAGTCGTCGTACGAGGAAACACAGTACGAGCTGTCCTGCGATATCAGTTCGTACATGAACAGCGAAGTTTATTATACGATCAAGAGATTACTACCGGGTACGGTAATACTGTTGTTACGCGCTGGGGTTCGGGATAAATAAAATATCACCAAAGTACAACTTAAAAACTGTATTCAACACTTAAAACACTTAAACGCTTCACAAACACTTGAAAACATTCAACAAACACTTTAAAACTCTTAATTCGCTTGTTCCGCTTCGCTTCAGGTGATCCGTTCGCTGGTTCGCTTCGAGTAGTTCCAATTACTCACTGACTGCGTGCCATCCCTACAACGCTTTTATAGCCGATACCTCATCCCTAGAATTATCGAGAATATTCCACACCTGTCTAGTAGCAGTTTCCGCTATCTGACAATAGATGGCGTTGTAATTCTCGAGCATTCTGGATCCTTCGATGTTCGTTCGACTATTCGGCGATAGATGACGTTACTCTTACCGGCGTAACAATACCTATTAATACTAATAAATATCTGCTATTTGTTGAATTATTTTTGGAGCTCATAGACATCGTATTGTGAACGCTTCTGTCTACTAAAAATTCCAAATAGGAATATTTTATTAATTTTACCCAGCATTGTAAAGTCTTATAAAGAATGGCATCAAAATTTGGATAAGGGGTGAGAGGTCTTTGCGTTACGTTACGTGAAGTCGCGTTACGTTACGTTACGTGACGTCATGCCACGCCATGTCTCGTCGCGTCACGCCATGTAACGTTACGCCATGCCATGTCACATCTCGTCATGTCATGCAAAGCCATCTCACGTCACGCCACGTAACGTCATGTTATATACAAATAGTGAGGATCATCTAAAGGAAAATGTAAAATGGTTTTCAGGCGACCTAAAGATATTGTACTACGGTAATGATGAAGCGCATCCAAATATCGACCCTAATCCGTTCGAAGAAGGCTTCGAATGTCGACCTCACGAGAAGAAAGGCGGTGTCTACGTCACCGATAATATCGTTTATAATTGGTGAGTCTGTTTTATTATTCAACTAGCAACCCGCCCTCGCTTCGCTTCGGAAACTAATTTATTATTGATTTCTCCACTATTTAATGAATGTTATTATAAATATAAATCTTCCTCTTCAATCACTCGTATCTATTAAAGAAATCCGCATCAAAATCCGTTGCTTAGTTTTAAAGATTTAAGCATACATAGGGACAGACAGATATAGGGACAGAGAAAACGACTTTGTTTTATACGATGTAGTGATACACCAGTAGATGTGTAGCCACTGCTTTACAGCGGTCACCCATAAACTTCGTAGACGGTGTCTATAGGTTCGTCGATGTCTACAATAACCACTGACAATGGATGATGAAATGTAAGTTTTTAAATGTTTACGTTTTCGAAGATTCTAAGCTTTTTTATTTCGTATTAGTCAATCGCGGCGTTAAAAAAATGATATTAATAATACCAATAGAGGGATCGTTTCGAACGAAAAGAATTAGCGGTCTATTAAATTCTTCACGTTTATATAGACAAAGAGGTTTGGATGTTTTCTGTACACCTACCTCGATTTCAATACGAAGTTAGATAAGTATATAAATATAGAATCGTTTTCTTGACAAATTTTGTGGTTTCAGTCAATCTTTTTTTTTATTGCTTAGGTGGGTGGACGAGCTCACAGCCCACCTGGTGTTAAGCGGTTACTGGAGCCCATAGATATCTACAACGTAAATGCTACCACCCTCCTTGAGATATGGGTTTGATGTCTCAGTATAGTTACAACGGCTGCCCCACCCTTCAAACCGAAACGCATTACTGCTTCACGGCAGAAATATTGTTTGTCTTTATTAATATTTATCTAAAGTGTAGTCTTGGCGAAATCTGTGATTAGGAAGTATAATAGTCTTTGACTATAGAATCGTAATAGTGTACAAACTTATAATTTCACTACCGACTAGTTTGTTATTATTTTGTAATAGTCCTGAAAGACGGGAGACACGTAATAATAGTCTGTGGGTTAATTAGTAAATTAACATGTCCTCTTGCAGCGTCGTCGACACAGATTGGAGTTACAACACGTACCAAGAAACTTATGGTTTACCTTGGACGTGTGAGAAATGCGAGATGTCGATGTGTCTGTCGCCGCTGGAGAGACTGCAACACAAACTGTTCACTTGTTCGGCGAGAGCGGTGAAAGAGGAACCCGGCCCTAGTAAAACTGTAAAGGAGAATAAACCTAATTGCAAGGAGTTTAAGTGCGAGAATTGCGAGGCGGTTTTGTATTCGACTCCGGTCGATATATTGAGACATAAGAAAACGTGTAAAAAGAAATAAATGTTCGAGAATTGCGTGTGTTTGTTTTATCTATACTAATATATAAATCTACAGCGGTTCTTACGGATGTTTTTCCACTTCGATAAAGCAGCACGACACGAGAACCCTCTCATCGTGGCCGCCGGAAACTACATTCCCGATCCTGCGGACAGAATGGAAAGCAGTCGACGTCGCCCAAAACACGTCATCTCGGATCCTCCCGATCCACTAACGGTGCTTCTAGGTACTTCAAGCACCGGTCACCGTTCTCGCCGAACCCGTCGCTTGCGACGAAAGGCTCGACGAGTAAATTAACTGTCAGACACAGCCCACTGAGTTTCTCGCCGGATCTTCTCAGTGGGTCGCATTTCCGATCCGGTGGTAGATTCTGCGAAGCACGGCTCTTGCTAGGGTTCGTGTTAGCAACGTCATCAGGTTTGAGCCCCATGAGCTCACCTACAAAAGTTAGGGTTACGCTGAAATAGCCTCTCAAGGCTCACAGCTTAGGTAGGAAAAAAAAAAAACGGATGTTTTTTTTATTGCCCTTGAAGGCACACGGGCATAGGGCAAAATAATAATAATAATAATAATAAGGTAGAGGGTATTTCAGATCGCATAACCGTATGGAGGAGCAAGGAGTTACACGGTAGGTTCTACCGGGCTCTCACAGGGCCTGATGTAGACCAATTAGCTTCCGTGGCCTGGTTACGATTCAGTAACCTCTTTGGGGAAACTGAAGGTTTTATCTTTGCAATTATGGACGAAGTTATCATGACGAACAACTACCGGAAATATATACTAAAGGATGGGACGGTCGACATTTGTCGGGCATGCCACCGTCCGGGAGAGTCTATTAGACATATTGTTTCTGGCTGTTCTCGGTTTGCTAACGGCGAGTACTTGCATAGACATAACCAAGTGGCTAGGATTATTCATCAACAACTTGCTCTGAAATATGGTTTTCTTGATTCTGCTGTACCTTATTACCAATACCAACCTCAACCAGTTCTTGATAATGGTCATGTTACGCTCTACTGGGACCGATCTATTATCACGGATAGGTATATTGTTGCCAATAAACCTGATATTGTGATAATAGATCGATCTGCGCGTCGAGCAGTGTTGGTTCGGGCCATCAAAAGTAGAAATAAGTGGAACCTTTACACTGCTATTCTGTTTGTCCCTGTCCTAATATCGTGTCGTGCGACACTTAACATTGTTTCTTATTCTCGATATTAAAGTATCTGACGAAAGGAGTTCCTAAAAATCGCAAACATCTCAGTCAAGCCAAAAAAGTCAAAAGTTGAATAAAATAAAATGGTATTCTCAAAAATAACTTTATATCTTAACTTGTATCTAAATCTATAGGGCACTTTCTATGACCTTTTGTCCCTACCTAATCCCTAGTAGCCGGGCTATTCCAGCTTCTCCCTTACGGGTGGGTGAGCTCACGAGATCAACCTGAGAGAATTGCTGATACTGACCCTATCTATATAATCTTTATAATATCACCATTCCTCATGACGAGAACCTCGTGAAGGCAGAAAAGGACAAATTAATAAAATATTTAGACCTGGCCCACGAGACTACCGCCATGTGGCATGTTGATTCAACCATCATTGTTCCAATAGTTGTATCGGTACACGGCTTGATAGCGAAAAGTTTCGATCAACATCTTAAGAAACTTTCGTTATCCAGCTGGGTTAAGGGCCTAATACAGAAAGCAGTTATCCTCGATACTGCACGCATTGTGAGGAGGTTTCTCACTCTGGAGTCCTAACCACTGGTGGCTTGTGTCGTAGACACCGCCATCAGCGGCAATCTATTTTTATATAGTGTTTTTTAAAAATTGTATTTTTAATATATTTTTTAAAAAATATTGTGTAATTAATAAGATTTTAAATAAATATAAATAAATAATAATAATAATGACAATAAATAATAATGTTAATTTAAATGCCCAGTGAAGCGGGCGAGTACGGCTAGTTTATGAATAAATTAAAAGATGTATTCTTATCACTGCGATTACTAGGGCTAGTGTTAGCAATTCTCTCAGTTGGAGCCCGTGAGCTCACCCTTCCGCACTTACTTGGTATAAGTAAGCCCTTAGGCTACCGACGCTTAGCTAGGGAAAAAAATATCGAATCTTACTATTATACCAATCATTTGTATAGATGAAGAAGGTATCGAAAAATCGAGAAAATCCAAGAAATTTGTTTTTAAAAGTTGGTAAAGTTGGTTGGTTTTAAAAGCTATCTGTGGTAAAAGAGTATCTCGCTACACATAGAGCCGTATTAAATAATATAGACCCTTGTTATACTAGTAGATTTTCACCTTTAAAAACCGTAATTTAATTTAGGAATCCTCTTCCGCATTTTATTTTTTATAAAATCCTGGTTTTCGCACTCGCTCTCAGAGCTTGTTCACGTTGCAAAGAAATAGAAAGAAAAAACTAGCTGCTGCTATCGACCTTTGGTCTGTTTTTTTAGATTTTCTCTGGATAAAATAAAATTAGCTTTACGAAAAATGTTAAAACTAATTTCTGTCATGCTAGTAGTCGTATTACCATTATCCCTCGCTTCAGTCTAGACTAACATTTAGATTTTCATGTAAATGCGTGAAGGTATACGTGAGCTTGAGTTTTTAAAATGGTATGGACGTTGGCGATGATTTTTACATTAAAGGCTGAATATCAGTGTGTCGTCACGAGATACCAAGAGAAAACATAGCAAAAAGCCAACATCACGTGGTGTTCCCAGGCGGTCACCCATCCAAGTACTGACCACGCCCGATGTTGCTTGACTTCGGTGATCGGACGAGAACCGGTGTATTCAACATGGTATGGACGTTGGCGATGAAACAGTCGTATTGCACGGAGAAAATCTGCGTGTCGTCATTAGTTACCAAAAGAAAACAAAGCAAAAAGCCAACATCACGTGGTGTTCCCAGGCGGTCACCCATCCAAGTACTGACCACGCCCGATGTTGCTTGACTTCGGTGATCGGACGAGAACCGGTGTATTCAACATGGTATGGACGTTGGCGATGTGTTGTGCGTATTGTACGAACAATATCAATATGTTATCACGAGCTACCAAAAAAACAAAGCAAAAAGCCAACATCATCCTTTATTTGGTCACCTTTTCAAAGCACAAATTTAATATTCAAAATGTACATACTATAGCAATTGTGAAGAAATTAAATTCAGCTTATTTTGTATAAAAACTTTAGCAGCGCATTTTTTTTCCAACCTATTCTAGTAACCTCGAAGGGTTATTCTAGATTCACCGAACTAGTAGGTGAGCTCACGGGGCTCAAACCGGGACTGTTGCTAACACTGGCCCTAGCAAGAGCAGTGCTTCGCAAAATCTACCACCGGATCGGAAACGCGACCCACTGAGAAGATCCGGCGAGAAACTCAGTGGGTTGTGTCTATCAGTTAATTTACTCAACGAGCCCTTCGTCGCAAGCGACGGGTTCGAAGAGTACGATGACCGATGCTTGGGGTACCTAAAAGCACCGTTAATGAATCGGGAGGATCCGTAATGACGTGCTTAGGACGCAGCATAGGTACGTCACATTATAGATTTTTAGTGAAGTAAAACAAAAGTAGGTATCTGTTGTTATTCGTGAAAAAAAGTTCAGATTCTCATGAACAGCAACATTTTATTATGAATATTCGTGTGCTTTATTGGGTGGATACGTACACCTATATTTTAATTTATTTTCGTTTTATTAAAACTAATTTTGCGAGGATTGTCAATCGGCAATCTCCGACTTTCAAACTAGGTCGTTCAACTCGACACTGAGTGACCGACCACTTTTTCGTTCCCTCGGGGTAACAGTGGACTGGGTTCAAAAAGATCACGTTTTTCGTGTGCAGAAATAGCAATTGTCGAACGTGTCGAGGTTCCAAGCTCTTAACGTACCTAATTGCCGGCAAGAAAATGCTATAATGTTATCATCAAATTAATTTGTTTACAAGCGAATTAAGTCGTTTTAAACTAATTTTTCNCTGAGTGACCGACCACTTTTTCGTTCCCTCGGGGTAACAGTGGACTGGGTTCAAAAAGATCACGTTTTTCGTGTGCAGAAATAGCAATTGTCGAACGTGTCGAGGTTCCAAGCTCTTAACGTACCTAATTGCCGGCAAGAAAATGCTATAATGTTATCATCAAATTAATTTGTTTACAAGCGAATTAAGTCGTTTTAAACTAATTTTTCAGCTATTGCATAGCTTCTATCGCGGGCTTTGAGCGCGACGAATGAATGAAGAAATTCCGTAACGAAAATAACCTGACACCCCCATTACGTCTACTATGTAGCTCGCGTTCAACACATTCACACGTTGCGCTTGTGTAGTGTTTGTGAATAAGCGCGTGGCGTGACGTCGCACTGCCGCGTGCACATCATGAAAAGTCTGCCCATCACTCCCTCGCGCAGTCTAGGTTATGAGTGTGAAGGGGACAGTTAATGTTTTGCTTTTGTTAATGTTTATAAATATAGCGTGGTTTTATTTTATTGTTGTTTTAATATTAAATTATTATTGTCGATTTATAATTGCATAAGTTGATAAAAAATGCTATGCATTAGCTTTACCGCGGCAGGCAGCGGCTTGGCTCTGCCCCTGGCATTGCTGAAGTCCATGGGCGACGGTAACCACTCACCATCAGGTGGGCCGTATGCTCGTCTGCATACAAGGGCAATAAAAAAAAAATAAAAAAAAAAAAGTCTCCGAGTGCCACACGTGTTTTTTTTGTTTGTTTTCGGGACACAGCAACGAATATTGTGGTGATTTTTAGACTTGTTTATATAGGTAAGTTTCATCTTTGTAGGGATCTGAACTAAAATAATTCATTTTAACTAAGTACCTACTTTTTACTGCTGAGCTTATTTTCACATATTTTGCAGAAATTGACAAAGGACTTTTGAGAAAAAGTACCTTCTAAAAATATATACCTTATAAAAATCAATGCTAAATTTAGTGCAAAACAATTTGAACTGGTAATTTAAAAATATTAGGTATTAGGTTATTCAAAATGTTATGCATGCGCGACCCATGACACGTCGGTACAGGTCGATACATAATATATATAATCAAATTGCGCAAATAGTCGGTATTCCGACGCTCCGCACTTTATACTCATCATTAAAGAGTCGACGGTTCGCGCCCAAAGGGTTAATCTCATGGATGTTGCTTTTCACTGTCGCTTTCATAAGTAAGAATGACGGACAAACATTGTATATCTTGACCGAGATTTTTCTTTTTTAATAATAATCAGAATTTAGAGGGATTACCTATTACATAGTGTTTTGTTTAGTACCTAGCTAGGTAGGTAGTTGACCGGTTGGGAACATCTCGTGAGAATAACATATTGTTATGACGTTTTGTAACGAATAAATATAATGATGGCAAAATACTTCCACTCAATTGCCAACGTCCATACCATGTTGAATACACCGGTTCTCGTCCGATCACCGAAGTCAAGCAACATCGGGCGTGGTCAGTACTTGGATGGGTGACCGCCTGGGAACACCACGTGATGTTGGCTTTTTGTTTTGTTTTCGACAGTCACAGTAACCGCTTTGGTTTTAATTTATCAATAAAATCATGAAATGATTGAATGAAGTCGAAACTAAATTTTTATTTAGATGTAGACTTATACGACCTATTGCGAGTACACATATTTATTATATCGAGGGTGAAAGGCTATTTGGTTTAAGCGACATTTCGCTTAATATGTGACATTTAGGTACTTTTGTAATTAAAGGTGCGTTTTATTTGATATTAACATCAATAGTTCGATGCTTTTAATTGAACTTCAATACTAAAAGTTTACTACATTCAAATAGCAGAAGTTTTTTTGTTATGATAGTTTTTAGATATGACGGTTCACAGGGCTCACCTGTAAAATTGCAAAAATGTTGCTTAAGCCAAATAGCCTTTTACCCCTTGATATAATGACGTAACATGTTGCGTTTCGGTTTGAAGGGTGGGGCAGCCGTTTTAACTATACTGAGCGACCTTAGAAATCATATCTCAAGGTGGGTGGCGGCATTTTCGTTGTAGATGTCTATGGGCTCAGTAATCCTTAACACCAGGTGGGCTGTGAGCTCGTCCACTCATCTAATCAATAAATAAAAAGATTTACTGAAACCACAAAAGTCTAGAAAACGGTTCTATATAGTCAGGTAAGTATATATATATATATACCTGACTTCGTATTGAAATCGAGGTAGGGTACAGAAAACATCCAAACCTCGTTGTCTATATGACCGTGAAGCATTTAGTTTTGATTTGATTTGTAATTGATGCAGACACAACACGTAAAGGTGACCATGTTGACCTCCATACATTCTGTAGAATTGGTTAGTTTTAAAATATACATAATTTTTATAAGTGAGACCGTAGAAGAGAATTGTGTTTTAAATGCATTCGCGAAACAGCTGCTCTTGAGCTGTTAGGTCTCCTTAGGAGGCGCTTGATCAGCTGTAAGCCCAGCTCACTCATCTGTCCTGGTGAGACTGGAAAGGCTTTCGGGTAACGAAGTCGTCCTGGCCTAAAGGATAAGACGTCCGGTGCATTCGTATATAGCGATGCACCGGTGTTCGAATCCCGCAGGTGGGTACCAATTTTTCTAATGAAATACGTACTTAACAATTGTTCACGATTGACTTCCACGGTGAAGGAATAACATCGTGTAATAAAAATCAAACCCGCAAAATTATTATTTGCGTAACTACTGGTGGTAGGACCTCTTATGAGTCCGCACGGGTAGTTACCACCGCCCCGCCTATTTCTGCCGTGAAGCAGTAATGCGTTTCGGTTTGAAAGGTGGGGCAGCCGTCGTAACTAAACTGAGGCCTTAGAACTTATATCTCAGGGTCTGTGGCGCATTTGCGTTGTGGATGTCTATGGGTTCCAGTAACCACTTAACACCAGGTAGGCTGTGAGCTCGTCTACACACCTAGGCAATAAAAATAAAATAAAAAAATAACTAATTATTCTTCAATTAAAAAAACAAAGCAGCGCCGAATTAATATCTGCATTTTTAATCAAAGTTCATAGTAACAAAACCAATACGAAAGTTGATAATTTTAAAAACAATTAACATAATAATATAATAATAAATACATTTCAATCGTAAGTCGAAGTAAAAATTATCACTTGTTTTATATCCTGGTGATTTTAAAGTAATTATTTCTTTTTAAGTTGTTGTAATTGTCAGAAATGCCAGGAATAGTGTGCATTATTTTATTCCGTTCATTTAGTGTTATTTATTCGATGTGACATATTGGGTTTTTCCAAAAAGTCCATTAAAGTCTCAGTAAATAATCTGTCACCCACGCTATTTTTACAATAAAATCATGTTTTCTTACATTATTTTTAATTCAAATTTATTAAAATTTATTTTCTATTTTTTAGTTGGGCTTTCTATAAAAGCGTATTTTGTTAGTTTTTTTTTAAACTATTGTATATTTTTATAATATGTACCGACAAGTATAAACTCGACATTGGAGCGATGACGTCGCGAGAAGCCATTACATTCAAATGCCAATTTTCAAGTTAATCGAAGGTCTTGAAGTTAGCGTAAATCACATCGAATACGGTAATAACGGTAGGCAGCGGCTTGGCTCTTCCCTAGCATTGCTGAAGTCCATGGGCGACGGTAACCACTCCCTATCAGGTGGGTCGCATGCTCGTCTGCCTACAAAGGCAATAAAAAAAAACAATTCAATTAAAACTTCTTTTACGGTTTACATCTGAAGTTTTTGTAATGTATATTACATTATTTCGAACGTTTCGATTACATAACAATTTTAGTGGTCACGGATGACAAAGGTATTAAGGTTATATAACATAACATTAAACCGTAAAGTAATTTTAATTATGTCTATGAGTCGCTAAAATAAAAATAAAAGACGTGTGGCACTCGGGGACTGCCGCGGTAAATCTATTTGCAAAGCATTTTTTATCAACTTATGCAATTACAATTAGATAATAATAATTTAATATTAAAACAATAATAAAAATAAGACCACGCTATATTTATAAACATTAACAAAAGCAAAACATTAACTGTCCCCTTCACACTCATAAGCTAGACCGCGTGAGAGAGAGATGGGCAGACTTTTCATGATGCTCATGCAGTGCGACGTCACGCCGCGCGCTTATTCACAAACACTACACCAGCGCAACGTGTGAATATGTTGAACGCGAGCTACATAGTAAGCGTAGTGGAGGTGTCAGGTTATTTTCGTTACGGAATTTCTTGATTAAGTCGCCGCGCTCAAGGCCCGCAATAGAAGCTATGCAATAGCTTAAAAATAAAAACAACTATACCATATTTACTGTAGTAACACTTTATTGTACTGTAGTTACAGTATATTGTTCTTAAGTTAATTGTACATAAGTATAATAATATAATTGTTAACAAATAGATTCGAAGCTTTACTGCATGACTAGTAACGGACTATTTTTATTCTTTATAGTTTTTAAAATATTGTCGTATTTTAACCGACTTTAAAAAAGGAGGAGGTTCTCAATTCGACTGTATGTTTTTTTATGTTTGTTACTTCATAACTTTTGACTGGGAAAATTGATTTTGATGATTCTTTTTTTACTAGAAAGCTGACGCTTCCCATGTTTTTTTTTAATTTTTTTTTTATTGCTTAGGTGGATGGACGAGCTCACAGCCCACCTGGTGTTAAGTGGTTACTGGAGCCCATAGACATCTACAACGTAAATGCGCCACCCACCTCGAGATATAAGTTCTAAGATCTCAGTATAGTTACAACGGCTACCTCACCCTTCGAACCGAAACGCATTACTGCTTCACGGCGGAAATAGGCGGGGTTGTGGTACCTACCCGTGCGGACTCCCAAGAGGTTCTACCACCAGTGATTACGCAAATTATAATTTTGCGGGTTTGATTTTTATTACACGATGTTATTCCTTCACCGTGGAAGTCAATCGTGAACATTTGTTGAGTACGTATTTCATTAGAAAAATTGGTACCCGCCTGCGGGATTCGAACACCGGTGCATCGCTACATTCGAATGCACCGGACGTCTTATCCTTTAGGCCACAACGACTTCATGTAGTCCCATTTCAATTTAGTCCAGTTCTGATAGTGGTATCCATGAGAAAACGATTTATGTCTTAAATTTGCAGTAAGTACGTGCGCGACAAATAGATGAAAAACACAATAACTACGCTAACCGATTTCGATGATTATTGTTTTTATTGTATATTAATTTGTTTTGGAATATCTTTTTTTTTCTATTTCAAATCGGTTATTGTTAAAGTCTATTTACAATTATTATATAACTTAAAGCTGTTCTAACTCTGCGGGTTTCTTCTGACAGTTTTTAAATACTGAATACAACCGATAATTACTTATAACTCCATTGATAAACTTATAAAGTATTTTTACTGACGTCAAAACGTCGGCTCGCGATGACATCTGCACGAAGTTCGTGCATCTTAGCGAAAAGCTCGACTATATAGATAAGGCACCCCTAACACCCTGATAGGACTATAACACGCAAAGCTTGTTTCCCACAGCAAGTATTTTTGAAATTATCAACGGATAGATTTATTATATTTTCATTTAATTATAACCAGATGTACCGAAGATAAGTATATAGTTTCATTACACACTAAAATTTATTGGTTGTAGGACGCATTGCCGGATCTTCTCAGTGAGTCGCATTTCCGATCCGATGGTAGATTCTGCAAAGCACTGATCTTGTTAGGGCCAGTTCTAGCAATACTCCCGGCTTGAGCCCCGTAAACTCACCCACACCCCAAGACGAAGCCGAAATAGCCTCTCAAGGTTATCAGCATAAGGACTAAGGCTATCAGCATAAAAAAAGAACGTCTTGTGAGCCCCCACATAAAAGGGACTACCACTCCGCCTATTTCTGCCGCGATGCAGTAATGCGTTTCGGTTTGAAAGCTGCGGCGTTAAAAAACTAAAAATTAAAATTCATATTTCAAATTTGCTGGCGAAATATACGTTCGTGTTGTCTATGAGCTCTAATAACCCCTTGACACCAGATGGACCGTGAGAGCTCGATCACTCGTTTAACCAATAAGAATTATATCTCAGAATTCAATTCAGTTCTCAAACTAGAGAACTTATTGTCACACTTATGATATGAAATTAAAATTATCTTGTAATGGAATATTTCGACTGAAAACGATTTTTTGCATTTGCCCACTGAGTTTCTCGCGGGATCTTCTCAGTGGGTCGCGTTTCCGATCCGGTGGTAGGTTCTGCGAAACACTGCTCTTACTAGAGCTAGTGCTAGCAACACTTCCGGTTTGAGCCCCGAGAGCTCACCCACGCGGTAGAGTAACGCTGATATAGCCTCTCCGAACTATCAGTATAGGTAGGAAAAAAAATGTGTATTTACAATTTAAAGTAAACTCCAAATCAAATAGAAATAATTTTAAAAAGCACAGAGTTAAACCTTCGAAGGCCTTGAGACGAACTTGACTTTTTTTAATTGACAGATTGCTGGTGGCGTGGAGGCCTTTACAGCTACAGCAGGATGAGCGGGTGAACTCCAGGACTCACCCGAGAGGTGGAAGGATAACAGTTATCCGAGCGCCTCCGAACAAGGCCTATTAGTTCAAAGGCAGTCAATTCGCGAGTTAATCTATCACTGTATTGAAGTTGCGACTATAGCAAAGAACAATCAATGAAATAGCACGTATGAACTATCGGTCGTCTTTATTATCAACTAGCGACCCGNAGCAGGATGAGCGGGTGAACTCCAGGACTCACCCGAGAGGTGGAAGGATAACAGTTATCCGAGCGCCTCCGAACAAGGCCTATTAGTTCAAAGGCAGTCAATTCGCGAGTTAATCTATCACTGTATTGAAGTTGCGACTATAGCAAAGAACAATCAATGAAATAGCACGTATGAACTATCGGTCGTCTTTATTATCAACTAGCGACCCGCCCTCGCTTCGCTTGGGAAACTGTAATTTATTCTTGGTTTCTCCACTATTTAATGGATGTTATTATAAATATAAATCTTCCTCTTCAATCACTCTATCTATTTAAAAAAACCGAATCAAAATACGTTGCGTAGTTTTAAATATTTATGCATAGGGATATAGGGACAGAGAAAGCGACTTTGTTTTATACTATGTAGTGATAGAAAACCAGTTTCTGAGCAAAAGCAATTGGATCAATGTCTCTTTAGCCAACAGTCACTCAGCGAAATATGTAACTGTTGTTCCAAGTACCTACGTACCAACAGAAGGTGATAGGATAACCTTGATGAATGACATGGTCTAGCAATTTATTTTATTACGTCAAAGGGGCCAACTATCACATGCAACTGGGAATGGCAAGCTTTACTTACATGATGTTTTATTTTCCTCGTATTTCTAAGAACACGGTGATTCAATACCAATTATATTAAATATTTCTTTGAGGTTAATATATAAGGAAAATTAATGGTGAATTAAAATTGTGCATGACTAATGTTCATTGAAGTATTCCAAATGACTTGGGCACGCGTCAGCTGTCAGCGTCTTATCAAGCCATTCGTCTTCTTGCCTGATTGTGATTTGACGTTCAGATGATAGCATTTTGTATAAGAATAACAATAAAAGCCGAGAGTCCTCCTTAGCGTTGAATACACACGACTAGATACCATCGATCTGCGTAGTCTTACAATTTAGGAGGTATTCGTTGCGAGTTAATTCACCTATCGTTGTTAAAACACAGTTCTTTCAACAAGTTCTAAAGTCGTCGTGGCCTAAAGGATAAGACGTCCGGTGCATTCGTGTTGAGCGATGCACCGGTGTTCGAATCCCGCAGGCGGGTACCAATTTTTCTAATGAAATCGTGTAATAGAAATCAAACCCGCAAAATTATAATTTGCGTAATTACTGGTGGTAGGACCCTTCAAACCAAAACGCATTACTGCTTCACGACAGAAATAGGCGGAGTGGTGGTACCTACCCGTGCGGACTCACAAGAGGTCCTACCACTAGTAAGTAAGTAGTTTTGGCGACGTTCACCTTGAAATTGCTTTGTTAGTTCACCTGTAACTATCTACCTAAACCGAGAGAGACCGAGTGCTTGTTCGCAGATACTGCAATGAAAAAAAATTTTTTTTCTAAGCTAACTATAAATGCATATGGATTAGACGAGTTGGTATTTCGCAAACTACACATTACGAACCAAAGTGAGCAGACAGAAGCCTTCCGCATCAATCAAGATGCTTGACCTGGCGAGCTAGCGAATACATGTCGTAATATTTTGTTACATAAAAGACGCTTGTGGAGAGTACTAAACGGTAGACAGCGGCTTGGATCTTCCCGTGGCATTGCTGAAGTCAATGGGCGACGGTAACCACTCACCATCAGGTGGACTGTATGCTCGTCTGCCTGCAAGGGCAATAAAATATAAATAAAACAAACATTTTGTGTGAACAAAAAAAACGTTATCACCGCCATTTTTTTCTTTACGAGCAACTTTTCTTTTACGTCAGCTTTTTCTATTCCATGACAAATTTTAAATGACAAAGCAACAGAAAAGCTGAAATTTCTCATTATACGTCATCTTCAGTTAGGTATAATAAAAGTTTCAATGCTCCACTATAATAGTACTATTAAAAGCTTGGCCCATCGCAACAACCTCCTTAAAACAGGTCCAAAACAGATAAGGCAGCCAGCTCGGTTCGTGAGTGATGCGCAACCAGATAGCGATTGCTTTGTTTTGCTGTTAAACACGAAAATTAACATCATTCGCCAACACGCGATCGCATCGCCGATACGAACACCGACGAAACGCAACCGCCATTAACTGGCGACAGTGAAACAGGATTTAATCGTATTTTGTCGATCACAATTTACTTAAGTACTTAAATGAGTTGAATTGAACTTGAAATGATATTCACTTAGAATAACTTGGATTTGAAATCTGCATTAGATGCCTTCAGCTCTAATACTAGGGGCAGGCTTAGGGACCCCGGTAACCGTACTCGTCGAACTCGACAAAGAGGTCGACGTGCAACCTAACCCATGCATCAGCCCGCTGAGTTTCTCGCCGGATCTTCTCAGCGGGTCGCGATTCCGATCCGGTAGTAGATTCATTCGCGAAACAATTGCTCTTGAGTTGTTAGGTCTCCTTCGGAGGCGCTCGGGCAGTTGTTAGCAAATCCCACCCCTCTTGGCTGAGCCTTTGCTCGCCCACCTGTCCTGGTGAAACTGGAAAGGCCTTCGGGCCACCAGTNAAAAAAAAAAAAAAAAAAAAAAAGATTTGAAATCTAATTCGTTGTACGGAAGTGTAGATGGCTAATAAGTTTTTTGTTCGATTTTTGTAGAGGTGATTTGTGGCGGTAGCCATAACAAAACGCAAGATATTGGCAGAAGTCTGAATCTCGCTTACGACATTTTCAAGATGAGCCTGCATATACCTACCTACCTATCTGGCGACAGTGAAACAGGATTTAATCACATTTTGTCGATCACAATTTACTTAAGTACTTAACTGATGTAAGTTTACTTACAATAACTTGGATTTGAATTCTGATTTATTGTACGAAAGTGTAGATGGCTAATAAGTTTTTTGTTCAGTTTTTGTAGAGGTGATTTTTTTTATTGCTTAGATGGGTGGACGAGCTCACAGCCCATCTGGTGTTAAGTGGTTACTGGAGCCCATAGACATCTACAACGTAAATGCCACCACCCACCTTGAAATATGAGTTCTAAGATCTCAGTATAGTTACAACGGCTGCGCCGCCCTTCAAACCGAAACACATTACTGCTTCATGGCAGAAATAGCCAGGGCGGTGGTACCTACCCGTGCGGACTCACAAGAGGTTCTACCACCAGTGAAGCGGTAGCCATAACAAAACACAAGATATTTGGCAGAAGCCTGAATCTCGCTCACATTTTCAAGATAAACCTGCATATACCTATATAAATTCCGAACAACATTCGGACCGTCGGTCTACCGAGCAATATCACCCGCTCGGTGAAAGATCTTCTCTTTATCGTAAACCTACATGATTTAATCTAATCTGCAAGTATCGTACGCTAGGTTCACCCTCGGTCGGGATGAGTATTGTTCGTCCGTGTCTCATCGGAAGGTCCCGCAGGCCCGAAGATAAATTTCCAGCATTATCAAAATTCTCGAGCCCAAATATCGGATATGGGATGTTTAAATCAATCAAATCAAAATATACAATTTTTTTTTATATTAAAAACACGAGACATGGGTTGTAAGGTCTCAGTTTTTACAGTATAACGGCTACTTTACAGCAGAAATAGTGGTGGTCCCTACCTTGTCTTGGTCTTATACCATAGCTCTTCCTTGCACTAGAAGGCGCTCTATAGACCAGTTATCTCGTCGATTATCAATAAATCTAATACTAAAAATAATAACTACCTGAATATCGAATGGGTAGTTAAATTTACGCGAACCCAAAATTTGGAAATACAATACAAGATACGAAAACTACTTACTTCAATAGTTTTCTTTGTAAATTCATAAAAGCGTGAACGCGCTCCGAAATACCGTGAAATTGTGTTCGCTTCGGAGACATAGCGCCACCATAAATACAATAATGCTTTCACAGCTAATATCTGCTTTATTTCTTTAACTATAAGATAAAATTCTCGTTAAATTAATTCATTTGGAATAGAATCTAGGAGGTCCCGTCGTCATATCTTGTCATATCTGTTATTGTGTAGCCACAAAAGGCCATTATTGTTCATTGAATTTTGCAAAACATTAATGGCCCTACAATCAGATATAATTGGTGTTTCAAAAGATGTTTCATATTAAACGCAGAGCGGACTTTGGATGCATTCGTAAATTAATTTTTTATCGGTTATTGTTATTATTATGTGATTGGATAATTGTTTAGATATGTTTAATTGTATGTAGCGTAGCCACTTATTGTTGAACATCGAGCTGTATTCGCGACTTAGAACATAACATATACAATTATTAAGGCGCATAAACCCATTGAGTTTCTCGCCGGATCTTCTCAGTGGGTAGCGATTCCGATCCCATGGTAGATTCATCGAAGCACTGCTATTTCTAGGGTAGTTTTATTTTTTATTGCTTAGATGGGTGGACGAGCTCACAGCCCACCTGGTGTTAAGTGGTTACTGGAGCCCATAGACATCTACAACGTAAATGCGCCACCCACCTCGAGATATAAGTTCTAAGGTCTCAGTATAGTTACAACGGCTGCCCCACCCTTCGAACCGAAACGCATTACTGCTTCACGGCGGAAATATGCGGGATAGGATAGATTTTCGCAAATTCTCTCAGATTGATCCCCGTAAGAAAGGCCACGTATCATGATGAAGCCAGAATAACTCCTCGTGGCTACTAGCAGTTAGGTAGGCAAACAAAAGGACCGTCAGACACATATTCCTTCAGGGATCGGACAGTAGGTGCCTAGGTCGTCCCCGGTGAAGGTCAAGGGGCGACCTGAGGGGGTAGAGGCCGCGCGGCACGCTACCAGCACTCTAGCGCGCTGCCAAGGAGTAATAGAGCGACCGGTTGGCAGTGTATCGCGTCCCGACCCGGCGGGCTGGTTCTGGTCCAGCGTGGTATTCCGGGACACCAGCGGCACCGTCTAAGCGGCCTGACGGGCTGCCGTACCGAGACGGCCGACGTTTCAGAGTCTTCGATTCGCCTCGAAGACTCCGTCGGCTGGGCGTCCTTGGGGTGAGCCGCGCTCTGGTTGTAGTGTTGACAGCGGTAACCCCCCCTACCTCATCCGGGTTCTAGCCTCAGAGGGGATCGGACGTCGGGTGTAAGAGTGCAGGGGAGTCGTTTAGTGGGTGGGCCCTAAAATCCTTGGGCCCGCGATCTGCTCTCAACACCTGCAGATTGTTGAGTCTCACATACCCTGCGCGTCCCTTATGCGCGGGGACCTCGTAAGAGGTTCGGCCCACGGCCCTAAAAAAAAAAAGGGTCTAGCTCGTCTCCATGAAATGGATTAATTAAGGTTGCATACCGCTCGTTGAGTGTGATGCTCTGAATATGAATTGAAATCGCAATCTTGCATTTTAAGTATGAAACCAGAACACATTAAATAAAGTCGTAATCATTGTTACAAGGAAAACATAGTTTTTTTTTCTTTCTATTACATAAAACATTTATTACTGCATTAACATAGCGTAGGTAGTTAGTTATGCGTAAGTTTAATCATTAATACCTACATACTTTTAAAAATACGGAACTAAATCCAAATTATCTCCATTGGACTTAAAGCGTAACGGCTTGTTATAGATTATATCTAACACGCACTTTGTCCGTGGGAAAAAAACCATTGCCAATCTTATGGAATGTTTAAGAAAATATATACTAGTACCGCGTTTATAGCAAATTCTCCAAACGAGACTATAAAGCATGATTAAGCGGATTTAGATAGGACCTGGATTATAATTGTAAACGATTACCAAAATGGTCGACGTCTAACTATGACCAATCCGGTATGCTATCAGCAGATACCTAAACAAAAATCCGACATCACGTGGTGACCCGAGATAATCACCCATCTAAGTACTGACCGCGCCTGATGTTGCTTGACTTCAGTGATTGGACTAGAACCGGTGTACACCGGTGTATTCAAGATTATGTGGATTTTGGCGAGAGAATGCCCGTATTATAGTGTGAACAAAAAGAAATAAATATAATAGTTTAAAAAAACTAAAATAAAATACGTTTTTATAGAAAACCCAACTAAAAAATAGAAAATACATTTTAATAAATTTGAATTAAAAATAGTGTAAGAAAAAAATATTTTATTGTAAAAAAAGCATAGGGTGCTTTTCAGGATATTGTCAAGGAGGGTTAGAAGAGTAGAAACCTAGAAGAGTAGAAACTCAAACCTGTTCATAAAATATTTATAACTATTGATACCATGCATGTTTAAAATGTTGTATTGTCATCGGTCCTTAATAAGTATGCCAAAGGACAATGCCCATTTTCTATGGGCGTTTGGGCCCCTAAAAAAAGTTGTCGAGTGATGATGGTTTTAACTTAATTTGATAGACAAAGAAATATCGTTTCATATTCAGAAAACGATTTTTATATTCTCACCCAGGTTTATGAGAAATCAGTTTTTTCCTGCAGCTAAAATTAGGTTGTTAATTGTTTTCTTCGAAATCAATAATTGCTCTCATCATTATATTTTACATTATTAAATAAGTTAATTGTGGTTAATGTTGCTAGAAATAAGCCCTTACGTACATTTTATTATTATTATATCCTCTTAATAATAAAATGAAATGAAAAACCGGAAGCCGGCAACGATATTGTAGTTGTTGTATTTAAATTCGCCAATAAGTAGGCAAAGAGCGTACGTAGCCTATACATCCTAGTCTGTCGTAGTTATTCTTTATTCTTTATTGTACACACAGTTAATATTACAATAATTGCGTAAGATATAAAAAATGGCGAGCTTAACTCAACAATTGAGTTTTCTACCAGCTAACCGTTCTTAACGAAGGAAAGCTTTAAATGAGTGGGTAGAAGAATACAATCTAAACAATTTACAATCTAGACAAGAACTTAATAAAAATAAAAATAAAACACTAATACATANCTTTTTGAGCCGAGGGAAACTTGGTTTTCAGATGCTGAAGTTCAAACATCTGTTCAATCTTACTGCGTTTATTATCCGGGAGAAGGACGATTATTTTCCCATCTGTTGTCCAGCAGCGCTTAACGCCGAAATGAGAGCGGGCCTCCAAAAAGACATCATGACGTGATTTGGTCAGAAATTCTGAAATGATGACCCTAGACCCTTATTTTTTTTTTATGTCAATAAAAAGCCATTGTATCTCTTTTTATTGCTTTTTGGTGTGAACATTGGCTAGAAAATATTCGTATCGCAAAATAAAGATCTGTATGTCAAGTCAGAAAACCAGTACAGAAAGCCATAATTTATTTATAGCTGAAACACACTTTTTTTTTTCAAATCACCATGAATGACATTGAGGTACATTTAACAAGCAATTTAACTGAAATACCATCAGATTTAACACGCATTTGAAAGAACGGGAATTCCGCTACGTACTAAAACAACTTGTACGGATAGCATATTATGCTCTTTTTGTGTTTTATACGTAATATTAGGAATACAGACGGTTATTTGTGAATTAGTGATAATATAATCTCGTATCGTATATCGTATCACTCTTGTCAGAGCGGTCGTGGTCGTCATCCAGCATAATTGTTGTGGGCAGATGTTATACGCCTCACGAGCAATCGCCACTCCTCCCGGTCTGTGGTGAGCCTGGTGCACTCATGCAAACAGCCGCCAACTGCCGACATGATCTGGTCGGTCCATCGCATGGGCACCCTTCCACGCGGTCTGGTGCCTTCTACTTTGCCTTGAACGACAAGACGCTCTATGGAGTCATTTCCTCGCCGGGAGCGTGTCCAAAAAATGATAGTATGCGTCCATGCACGAGCGCCGAAAGACGCTACTTAATGCCGAGTTCTCGAAGAATGGAGATATTGGTGCGAAGTTCGGTCTTCGGTCCATGAAATACCAAGCATTCGTCTCCAGCACCACATCTCCAGAGCATCAATCTTCTTTCTCTCGACCTGCCGCAAAGTCCACGTCTCCGCAGCGTATAGGAATATGGGGAAAACAAGAGTTTGTACGAGCCGGATCTTTGATAAGGATTGAATAATAGGGCCGGATAATATAATACCATACAGTTAATCAAAATCGGTTTAATATTCTTAGACTTTAGAGAATAAGACTTTAGACACAGGATATATTTATGATTTCGTGACTTTACGTTTGCTGCAGCTTTTAATGAGATCAGTGATATACATATTTATAAAGATATATTAAATGTATATAAAAGTTGATGTGTGTTTGTATGTCCCATATAGACATCAAAACGGTTGGACCGATTTTGATGAAATTTTCGGAAAATTATTAGGCTGGCCTAATGGACGATTGTGTGTCAAAGTCAAGATCGAATAGCATGGTCTAAATACAAGCAAACCCAGCCCGATTTGCTAGTACAATTAAATATTACTAAGCGCTATCTACGATTTGTTTACTGTTGATTTCTTCTACTCGCGCACGTAATGATATTTCCTTTGATTGTAATCAAAGGTATCATTAATCAAAGGTAATCAAAGGTAATTGTATTATAAAAAAACAATAACAATTTCCCCAAAAATTGTTGTTCGCAAGATACCTAAGCAATTACATAATTCGTTGTTGTGATTTCCTTTTGCATAAGTCTTCCTCAATCGACGTCATCTATTTGACGCTATGACGCTACAAATAACACTCCGTGTGCATTAAGAAAAAAAGTTGAAAAAAATGGCGGCAAAAAACGAAAACACGCTGATTGTGCTAAAACGAAGATTTGTGAATATTGTTAATCAATTTGTATAAAAAATAAAAAAGTTAAAAGTCCATCAAGGAACTTCAGAGTGAGTCGATGATTATCTCCTTCTCCTATTTCCTACAACATTAAACACAACATTTGTCACTTTTAGTAGTAGTTTTATTTTTCCAGCTAGAAAGGCAAAGGTATCATACCGTACAGCCTAATCTATTATTAAAAAAAAATCTATGAAAAATTATATTATAAAATGAAACGAAGTTGATTAATATGAAACATGGCATGAGATGAAATGACATGAGATGATATGGGATGGAAAATAATCTCAGTAAAACGGTGGTCATTTACTGAGACTTTTTCAGTGGACTTTTTGGAGGATCTTGAGAAGTTACGTTCAGCGACTTTGTTTCATTTTCCCACATTTGTGCACGTGCACAGATACTAAACAGTTAATAAACCACCGTTATTACACATTTAAACCTGAAGAATCGCTAAATAGAAAAAAAAAACAAATCACATAGCTTCACTCCTCGCGTTCCCGCCAAACAGTCTCGTCACTTTTAGTATTGTGAGTAGTTAATATACTATTCACCACTTTATGGTTTGAGGTTTAATTTGACGGGCATAAAAATATGTTGAATAGATTTTTTCAAACACGTTTGATATCTTTTTTTTTAATGTGGCCTTTTTACTTATGTTTATTTTGTAAGCTGTACGCTGCAATTAGCGCGTAAGTACTGGTTGCGTTCGCGGCAAGTCTCGATGCGCAAATTGCCTGCCGGCTATTTACAAAGTCCTTCCCCTTCCTCCCTTGAGGACAATTAGCCCCTCGCGAGACGCATCGGCTTTCTCATGGTGTCACATGGAGTTTGAAAAAAAATATCTTAATCTTTATGGAAATTAATAGTTAAGCTGTTTTGGTTTTATCTTTTAAGCATTATTATTATTATTATTATTATTATTTGATATAGTTGGGTAGGCGTGCATACGGCGGATCTGATAATGAGTGGTTACCGCATACTATAGGGTCTTTATTTATTGATTTAATTGTACCAACAAAGTAATTATCAATGTAAAATATTGGCCAATTAACAAGAAATACGTGACAAATGTCACATCAATTATCTGTAGAATCATAATATTAAGTGTATAATCTATGGGTACAATCGACAGTGCAATAGTTGAGAACATCTCGAAAAAAAAGATGTGTGGTGTCGTGGGACACCGGATAGGAACGAAGTTCCTTGTGAGCCCGCACTGGTAGAATCTACCATCGGATTGGAATCGCTACCCACTTATTCTACCGTGAAGCAGTAATGCGTTTCTATGTGAATGGTGGAACAGCCGTTGTAACTATACTGAGACCTTAGAACTTATATCTCAAGGCGGGTGACGTATTTACGTTGTAGATGTCTATGGGCTCCAGCAACCACTTAACACCAGGTGGGCTGTGAGCTCGTCCACCCATCTAAGCAATAAAATAAAATGCTTATCATAAACCATCGGTGTTACTCATTTAATGCTGAAGAATCACTAAATTAACAAAACAAAACTCATACAGTTTCGCTCCTCGCGATCACGCCAAATAGTCTGATAAGAGCTCATGCATATTACGACGTGAATACCGCCACACCTCAGGGAGGTCAAAGACTCTCAGCCTTAAAGTCAGAATCCAGAACTGCTTCGTGGTAACAGAATTGTGGAACTTGTCAGTAAGGTTTGAAAATTTTCTCTACTAATTAAAATGTTCCTTTGTTCATCATCATTATAGTCGGTTACTCCTGGCAGAGCAGTCCAAGTCAGTCATCATCATAGTCAATTGCCTTGACAGCTATTCTCCATAATTCGCGAACTAAGGCTTGGCATACGCATTCGTTAAGTGGGGTTTCGGTAAGAATTTTTACTTGATCAGTCCAGCACATGGAGCTACGTCCACGAGGTCTTTTACCGTTGACCCTACCTTAAACAACAAGTTTCTTGATAGACTCTGCTGGCCGTCACGATACGTGACTAAAATATCGAAGAATCATGGACAGCATTGTTGACGAGATCCTTTGAGAGTTGTTAAGTTCCTTTAGGATCGGGGCGTTGATGCGATGCTCAGTCCAAGATATACGGAGCATCCTTCTTCAGTAACACGTTTCACTAATCCTTCTTCTTTCTCTTTCTTTGACAGTCTTCTGTTACGGCCAGATAAAATTCAAGCAGAGAAGACAACAATGCCGGACCTATGTCTGCGCTTATGGTGACAATCGGACCTGATTAAAACGATATAATATTCATTGCAGTCGATGGCAAACAAAGACTCGAACCATGACGTCACAAGTTACCTTTAATCCGCTTAATACTGTTATTTTTATTTAAATAAATCTTTTTGAATATCTTGGATCTGAACGCAATCACGCGTGAAATTCCATAGATTGTAATGAGCCAGAAGTCTTTAACTTATCGTTTATACGATAGGGAATTTTGTAACGCGGGCTATGAAAAATACCTATAGAACACAATTTTGCTGTGTTTAGTTTCAAATCAAAGGCTTTTATTACTGGTGGTAGGATCTCTTGTAAGCTCACACGGGTAGGTACCACCGCCCTGCCTATTTCTGCCGTGAAGCAGTAATGCGTTTCGGCTTGAAGGGTGGGGTTGCCGTTGTAACTATACTGAGACTTTAGAACTTATATCTCAAGGTGGGTGGCGCATTTACGTTGTAGATATCTATGTGCTCCGGTAACCACTTAACACCAGGTGAGCTGTGATGTTTAACACTCTTATTCTTGGTTCCGTTCTACAATTAATTCGTGCCCTGTATAAATATAATGGCCTCGTTCCGTTTTCGGCAGATTTAAGAGTCGAGATCATAAACAGACCAATGAGTCAGAGTTATTTAGTAACATAAACTCCAAATGGAAAGTAAATGACATGATCGATAAAACACTGTTTGTGTTCTGTGCTTTACTTTTAAGTAATGTTATCTAAATGACATACAATAATGACACGGTCGCATCATTGGTATTGATTACATCAAGATTGTGAGCCCGCACGGGTACCAACCACCAACCCGCCAATTTTTGCCGAGAAGCAGTAATGTAGTATATATAGTATATGTAGATGTACCTACTATAGAACTCGTATATCGAGCTCGATACCATCATCTGGTTTTTACCATCGCACCGCCCGCCACCGGAGTAGAGTTCATCCATTCTACCTGGATCCACTGCGTTCATCCACAGTGCGTTTCAAGAGATCTTTTTTGCCACGTATCATCCGGCTTTGGAATGAGCTCCCCTCCACGGTGTTTCCCGAGCGCTATGACATATCCTTCTTCAAACGAGGTTTGTGGAGAGTACTTAAAGTTAGGCAGCGGCTTGGTTCTGACCCTGGCATTGCTGAAGTACATGGGCGACGGTAACCACTCACCATCAGGTGGGCCGTATGCTCGGCTGCCTACAAGGACAATAAAAAAAATTACTGACACTTAGAACTCGAATTTAAAAGTGGGTTATGGCATTTACATTGTTGATGTCTATTTGGTAACCATTTAACACCAGGTGGGCCGTGAGCTTGTTCACTAATCTAAGCAATAAAAAAATCTGGTCATGGAAGTTTGGCCACTTTGAACTTAACTGCATTTGGGAATATGGACATTCGTGTTTACTTACATGATGGTTTTTATAAATTATTAATCATTTGAATATCTCCGAAGTCGTATAAGAACTTAGATCATATTTCGCACAGGGCACTGTCTAAAATGGGTTTGTTTGTAGTGCTTATGAAGGCGGGTGAACTACAGCCTAATTGACGTTGAGTGATCACCATCTTAGAGCACTTTTTTACTGGTGGTAGGACCACTTGTGAGTCCGAACGGGTAGGTACCACCGCCCTGCCTATTTCTGCCGTGAAGAAGTAATGCGTTTCGGTTTGAAGGGTGGGGCAGCCGTTGTACTTGAGACATTAGAGCTTATATCTCAAGGTGGGTGGCGCATTTACGTTGTAGATGTCTATGGGCTCCGGTAACCACTTAACATCAGGTGGGCTGCGAGCTAGTCCATCCATCTAAGCAATAAATAAACAAACTCACTTCCCGTGGAATAAACGGTACAAATCACAGTGCGACCGAAGTACGAGCATATTTTTTTAAATCCCATAGGCAGATTAATTACAATTTTTATTGTACGCTGTTATTCCTTCGTCGTGGAAGTCATCCGTGAACATTAGTAGAGGACATACTTCACTAGTAAAATTGTTATCTGTCTACGGGATTGGAATACCGGAACGGTCACATCGTTCCATACGAGTACACCGGTCGTTTTATCATTTTGACCACGAAGATTTCAAAAGACCGTATATGAAGAATTGTACAAAGCTAGTGCCGTCTTGGGATTTTGTTTCACTAGTCCCTCTATAACTCACACTTTCGAGAGTGAGTTATAGAGGATGACCTCCTTCAGGGGATCGTAAACGCTCTCCGTATGGGAGCGATAGTCAAGCCACCTTCCCTCTTCTTCTTATTCCGTTCTCAACTGTGGCCTAGAGTGGGACAACGGCGTGTTCCCCCAATTTAGGGGCCCTAGCCCGCGCGGCAGCCTTCTCTACTCGCTCCGTGCGATCTGTGCAGATCCTGTAGGAGTGAGGATTCCAGTGCCTGAATTTTAAGAGGAGACCGCTCACCCACTTTATTACTGGTGGTAGGACCTCTTGTGAGTCCGCACGGGTAGGTACCACCGCCCTGCCTATTTCTGCCGTGAAGCAGTAATGCGTTTCGGCTTGAAGGGTGGGGCAGCCGTTGTAACTATAATTGAGACCTTAGAACTTATATCTCAAGGTGGGTGGCGCATTTACGTTGTAGATGTCTATGGGCTCCAGTAACCACTTAACACCAGGTGGGCTGTGAGCTCGTCCACTCATCTAAGCAATAAAAAAAAAAAAAAAAAACCACTCTTCCTCTAATTTAGAGTAGTTGTGCTTTAATCATTTAACTTCAGCAAATAAGCAGCTAGTAAGATAATTAGGAGTACCTATTGTGTAATTCTTTTGTTTTTCTTATAGAGTTGGTGTAGTGTAGCTACCGAGATATAGCACCGAGTATCCCTTTGTCATTGTCAATACTTTTATACGAGCATGCTTAAGTTCAATCTTATTAAACACTCCCACTATCGCTGGCTTTACATCATGCATGAAATTATACCAATGTTATATAAAGAATAGTTTAAAAAACTAACAAAATACGCTTTTATAGAAAATCCAACAAAAAAATAGAAAATAAATTTGAATTCAAAATAGTGTAAGAAAAAATGATTTTATTGTAAAAAAGCGTGGGGTGCATGGTATAAGTAGTTATAAATATACCTACTTATGTTATAATATAACTAAACAAAATTATTTTTAAAATATTATTTACTTTTCATTTTTTAGTTGAATTCCTATTTTTTCAATTTTTTTTTAATATATTGAATTGTCATCGGTCCTTAATAAGTATACCAAATTTCCAGTTAATCCGACGTTTTGCAGTGGGTCAAAATCATGTTCAAAGATTCCGTTGCAAACATACATACATACGTCTGAAGCTAATAAAAGCGTATTAATAAATGTTATGTATTTATCCAGCAATAAGATCATATCTGTCTTGACAGACAGGAAGTTCAAGCCCCTGTAAAGGGGAATTCCTAGAAGTCTGACCTGTGCCCATGTAAAGGGTCACGACGATCTAATTATAGGATGTTTAATACCTTACTGATTAGTTCAATAGTCAGGGACTTTACTGGTCGTTTGTAAATTATTGTTTGCTTATGTTAATATTCTTATCTTATACTAGCTGACCCGGCAGACTTCATGGTGCCTCAATCGATAAATAAAAGACCTGAACTTTTGTACAAAATAAACTTAAAACAAACAAAATGAATCCGTCCTACGGGGGACACATCAAAGGAACAGCAAAATTGTTATTTTTCATTTGATTCAGAGAAATTTCATATTTATCTACCTTTTAAACCTTCTCTGGACTTCCACAAATAATTCAAGACCAAAATTAGCCAAATCGGTTCAGCCGTTCTCGAGTTTTAGCGAGACTAACGAACAGCAATTCTTTTTTATATATATAGATATATAGAAGATGAATACGTGAAGCAAAAACTTTGTACCCCTTTTTAAGAAAATTGCGCGGACGGAGGAGTATGAAATTTTCCACACTTATAGAGAATATAGAGAAGCAGTGCACAATGCTAATATTTTTTTTAATTATACATGAGAAATTCATTAAATCAATAAATAAAAACATTACACACACTATCATGTGTTTGACACACACACGCATGCATACTATATGTTTCTTGTTTGTCACTATTAATATTTGTCTGTAGTGTAGTCTTGGCGAAATCTGTGATATTAATGTTCAAACTTATAATTTCAATTAATTATAGTCGAATTTCGACTACTGCGGGACCACTAGTATTATTTATATGTCGAAGTAGTATACTGTGAATACATTATACACACTGTTATATTGGTATGTTTATGTTGTTTTCTAATATGTTTTTTTATTGCTTAGAGATCACGGGCCACCATATGTTAAGTTGAGATAATATATATAAGGTCTCAGTTTTTACAGTACAACGGCTGCCCCACCCTTCCAACCGAAACGCAATTAATGCTTCACGGCTGAAATAGGCAGTAGGATTGTAGTACCTACCCGTGCGGACTCACAAGACGTCCTACCACCAGTAATTACGCAAATTATAATTTTGCGGGTTTGATTTTTATTACACGATGTTATTCTTTCACCGTGAAAGTCAATCGTGAAAATTTGTTAAGTACGTACATATTTCATTAGAAAAATTGGTACCCGTTTGCGGGATTCGAACACCGGTGCGTCGCAAGATACGAATGTACCGGACGCCTTATCTTTTAGGCCACAACGAATTCTATATTTAATTGTAAATTGCACTTTGTTTCTTTCACGCCACTACTTTCTAGATTGATGTTCGTAAATAAATTAACTATCTATGACAAGATAATGTTCGTTTTTTTTGTCATTGTTTACGTATAGGTATTGCAAATGCCGCGAATGAATAAAAACAAATTGCAAACGCGCGTGCCTTTACATAACTCACATAACACGATTTAAGTGACGTAACAACGTTAACAGGAAAACATTACGGTTTGGCGCGTGGACAAAACCAATGTGGGAAGGAAATATTAACAAGAAGTTATTGTGTGAAAATGTTATTTCAAAAACATTAAGCGGAATTGGTGGCTTGCGCAAAATTCGCGGTTAAGCCGCAAAGGAAAGAACTTCTATCGAGTGGTCAACATCGTTCAAGGCTCACATCGTTCAAGCTCACAGGCTTAACCTCTTGTCTCTTAACCCAGTGGTAGCTTTAACCCGTCGTTAAAAGATCAGGGGCAAATTTCAATTTCAATTTCAAATTACCAAAAAAAAATATGAGTAAATGAACAAATAAAAAAAAGGCAGAATAAAAACTTAAAATTTCAAAATGAAAAAAATAAAAAAAATTATTTCGTCGAACGATTCGTAATCATTGACACAATGTTGATGCTTTTGTTGGTTAGATCCGGGAATATTATTATATTACTATTAGCTTTCAAAAGTATGAACTCAATGAAAATAGGTTCAGTTTCAAAAGAATTTAAAAAAAAAACAAGTATTTTGTTAACAGCCCCTGGCAACCATACCGCACGAACTTGGTCACATTCTTGCGTAGCCGCATTCAAAAAAAGCGAGAAGAATTCATTTGGCCCGCGGCTACCGAAGCGTATGGACGTCTTTTGTCGCTCGAGTATGCTAAATGGGATCGTTTGTTACACTGTTATGTTACAATTCATTGTTTTATTTATAATAAAACACGACTCTTTCCTGCAGCTAAAACCGTTCACAGATTTTTCGTCCGAACACCAATGCAATCAGCTGGATGACAAAAATCTTTGAGTAAAAGATTTACCGACGATGACAATAACCATATATTTTACTGACTACCTAGAGTTCTTCAAATTAACCAAATTACTCTTCCACTTTTATACTATAAGACACACACACTTGATAAATCACCAGAATTACCCCAAAACGAAGATTGCCAATATTCCAATATAATTCACATCACTATGTCGTGTTGTATTGGAAAAAAAGTTTTCCAAAAAATATATTCGCATATCTGCAATTCTTAATAGACAATAACTAAGGTTAGTGGAGTTCATTCTTAGTGACGAATAGTTCAAATAAGTAGTTTATGTTAAATTTTTACTTTTTTACTGGTGGTAGGACCTCTTGTGAGTCCGCACGGGTAGGTACCACCGCCCCGCCTATTTCTGCCGTGAAGCAGTAATGCGTTTCGGTTTGAAGGGTGGGGCAGCCTTTGTAACTATACTGAGACCTTGGAACTTGTATCTCAAGGTGTGTGGCGCATTTACGTTGTAGATGTCTATGGGCTCCAGTAACCACTTAACACTAGGTGGGCTGTGAGCTCGTCCACACATCTAAGCAATAAAAAAAAAAATTAAATTACTTAATAGCCAGTCATATTGAGCTAGATTGTTATCCTAATATTCTGCTGCATCTAGTTTTTGTGGTAAGTAAATATAAAAAAAAAAATTCGACGGATGTAAGGCTTTGATTTAATTTAAGTCGCTTTGATTTAAGCGACTTTTTGCAACTTTACAGTAGAGCCATTAAAAAAAACATAACAAAAAAACTTCTTTAACTATTTGAATAAGGGTAAGCTTAATTGAAGTTCAATCAACAAACATCGTGTTGTTGATACGAATATCAAATAAAACAGACCTTTCATTACAAAGATAAATGTATTAAGCGAAATGTCGCTTTAACCTTTCACCTCTCGATATATTTATTAATATTTGCGATGGCTCATTAATTGTGACTCCCGACGTTTCTCGGTTTTTAATATGACATATCTATATTTGAAATATTCATCATCATCAACAGCCCACAGTCGTCCACTGCTGGACATAGGCCTCTCCCAATCTACACCACTGAGCCCGGTCCGCTGCTCTCCTCATCCACTTCTTGCCGGCCACCGTGCGCAGGTCATCGCACCATCTAGCCAGGGGGCGTCCTACGTTACGTCTTCCGCTGCGCGGTCTCCACTCGCGAACCCGTCTGCTCCAGCGATCGTCAGTCCTACGGCATGTATGGCCAGCCCACTGCCACTTCAGCTTGCTGACTCTTTGAGCTATGTCGATGACTTTAGTTCTCTGTCGAATAATCTCATTCCGGATTTTATCCTTCAGAGAAACTTCGAGCATGGCTCTTTCCATGGCTCGCTGAGCGACTTTGAGCTGACGAACCAACCGTACTGTGAGTGTCCACGTTTCGGCTCCGTAAGTCATTACCGGTAGGACGCACTGGTTAAAAAGTTTCGTTTTCAGGCACTGTGGTATGTGCGATGAAAAGACTCCACGCAGTTTGCCGATCGCCGCCCAGCCCAATATTTGAAATATTATAGGTATATAAGAATATAATATATTTGATCGAAATATGAGTTTAGCTATTAAAAGAAATCTTTTTTTTTTTCCTACCTATTCTAGTAGTCTCGAGGGGTTATTCTAGAGCTCACAGGGCTTAAACTTGACGACGTTGCTAACACGAACCCTAGCAAGAGCAGTGCTTCGCAGAGTCTACCACTGGCTCGGAAACGCGACCCACTGAGAAGATCCGGCGAGAAACGAGTCAGCTGTGTCTGTAGGTTAATTTACTCGCCGAGTCCTTCGTCGGGTTCGACGCGAACAATGACCGATGCTTGGGGTACCTATAAGCACCGTTAGTGGATCGGGAGGATCCGAAATGACGTGTTTTGGGCGATGTCGACTGCTTTCCATTCGGTACGCAGGAATGAGAATTCAAATTCAAATTCAAAATCATTTATTTCAACTTGGATGTCATCAAAACACACTTGTTGAATGTCAAAATGTAAAAGAAAATGTTAACTCTACCACCGGTTCCAAAAAAAGCCACAGTCCTGAGAAGAACCGGCGAAACAAACTCAGCGGGCTTTTTTTTTTTGTATTTTCTCAACTATTTTTTTTTTTTTTTTAAACAAGAAAACATTTAACAGTATACAAAAAAACAAGTCAAAAAAATACAATTCAAATAAATAATAATAATAATGAAAAATGAAAAGGCCAGGAACGAACGCCTCAAAACATCAATACACTACGGTGTAAAGCTGACCGTGCAGGTACCAGCGTTGATAAGTTTCGACCATAAAGAACGCCGCGGGTGCAACACATTGTTCCGAAAACACGCAGAAAACCTGACATGCATCAAATTATATTGATATCACGACGTAGCGAACAATGTATGGACATTGAAAAAAATAAACGACTCAGACACAGCCCTTATTTTTTATGCCCTTTAAATGCAAAAGTTCTATTTTAGATACACATACGCGAACAATATATCGCACCTTTAGAATTGAATTGACTTAATTAAAATTTTTAAGAAAATTCGTTTTATACTTCAAGGGACCCTTCTTAAAAACATGTATCCTATCTATACTATCTATACTAATATTATAAAGCTGAAGAGTTTGTTTGTTTGAACGCGCTAATCTCAGGAACTACTGGTCCGATTTGAAGAATTCTTTCAGTGTTAGATAGCCCATTTATCGAGGAAGGCTAAAGGCAATATAACATCACGCTAAGACCAATGCAAGCGGAGCACCAATAAAGAATGTTTCAAATCGGTGTTTTATTCCCTTTTGAGAGCTTCCACTGCGTGCGCTGCGGAAACGGTTAAAGTTTCGCTAAAATAATGTATGAGAGAATTGTTCCCCTTCAAAAGATCTAAAAAAAGTCCGCGATAGCATATGTCTATATGTTAAGGTTGGTTCTCTATAACGTTTTTATGCTAACCAAATTTGTTCTAAAATAAAGCATTATATGTGAAGGTGTTTTTATAAATATGATATTCTACGTAAATGTAGAGGCGGGTAAAATTTAGCGTTATGCCAAACTAAATATTCCACGCGGACGAAGTCGCGGACAAAAGCTAGTCAGTTTATAAAAAAATAACGGGCTCTAGAAAAGGACAAAGTACTCTTTCCGTCTCTTTCAGATAAAGCGCATACCTGAAAGTATTAAAAATCGAAAAACTAAAAAATACAATAAGATTAAAATTTTTGGCGTTTACCAAAAAACAATAATTTTGGTTTAAGCTACTTCAATTTTATAGGTGTGATATGGACACGATCGAAATAACCAAACGCAATCTTCTCGATTTTCTTTTATCATGTTATTCCATTTTTTTTAAGTTTTATCTCATTTATTATAAATTATCAGCGTTTGATTCGTGGAAATTAGTTGTTTTTGGACACGTTGAACTAGTTCACAATACATACATTTGTTATGCTATTTCTTTATCACGTGTGATTCTAAAGCCGCTTTCAGACTACGCTATAATATAATAGCATATAGTATATAGCTCATAGCACAACAATATCGCACATCGCAATAACATCGTGTAATAAAAATCAAACTCGCAAAATTATAATTTGCGTAATTACTGGTGGTAAGACCTCTTGTGAGTCCGCGCGGGCGGGTACCACCACCCTGCCTATTTCTGCCGTGAAGCAGTAATGCGTTTCGGTTTGAAGGGTGGGGCAGCCGTTGTAACTATACTTGAGACCTTAGAACTTATATCTCAAGGTGGGTGGCGCATTTACGTTGTGGATGTCTATGGGCTTCAGTAACCACTTAACATCAGGTGAGCTCGTCCACTCATCTAAGCAATAAAAAATAAAAAAACTTACTATATATTATTGGCTAAGTATACACTGCTATACTATATAGCACTATAGTATAGCGTAGTCTGAAAGCAGATTAATTACGTACGTCAATTTGATTTTGAACTTGTGAAACACGTCATGTAACCAGGTGACCTTGTTTGAAAACAGGAAAACACACAGAGGAATCCTAAATGCGGTAACTGAAGAAGGCGAAATGATATAAGAGGAAACAAAGTAATAAATGGCTAGCTTTTTTTTCTATTTGCTTAGACGAATAAGTAAAATGGCGGATGGATAGACAATAAGATTATTGATACTTCTGCTGGTGAAAACGCTGATTATGTTTAGGCATAACTTCGTAGGGTAGAGCGTCTTGTAAGCTGGCATGGATAGAAACCACCGCCATGTCTATTTCTACCGCGAGGGAATAATGCGTTCCGGATTGAAAAGTGGGACAGCCGTTGTAATATAGAACTGAGACGTAGATGTCTGAGTAGGTGGCGTCATTTACGCCGTTGATGTCTACAGTCTCCAGTAACCACTTAACGCCAGCAGAGCCGTTAGCTCGTTCACTCGTCTAAGCAATACAAAAAATGTTCAAGCTTTTTGTTACTTCGAGTCTAGACAGAAGATTCCAACGGCATCTCGTCAAAAACACGATCTGTAATAATTGAACATTATCCTCGAGTGAGCCACAGATCACCATCGAGCTAGTCATGGGTTTTGCTGCGCAAAAAATACAATTAAATGCTTGCGGGAAACCTGTAAACGCTTTTCTGGTGAAAACCGTTTTATTTTTATTGTATCCCCATACATCACTACATCATGTAGTATTATTTAATTTTGTTTACTGGGGTCCGTACACATCACAATATGAATGCGATCACCGATCATGCGACATGGGACATGACATGAGGTCCAGTAAAATTACACGAAGCTTAAAGGGTTCGATTTTTAGCAGCGAGTAGTCTGTCGTGAATTGAAAAATAGAAAATTAATTCAGAGACCTATTTAAGCACATCAAAATAATTCTTCAAAATCGTGCCAGCGGAAAACGGAATTACATACGTCCCTTTAAATACTTTTTATATATATATTTTTATATTTTTATTGATTAAATGGGTGGACGTACTCACAGCTCACCTGGTGTTAAGTGGTTACCGGAGCCCATAGACGTCTACAACATAAATACGCCACACACCTTGAGATATAAGTTTTAAGGTCTCAGTATAGTTACAACGGCTGCCCCACCCTTCAAGCCGAAATGCATTACTGCTACACCAGTTTAAATTAAAAACAATGAATAATGAAGAATCATTGCAGCTCACATAATTTACGATTTATATTGGGAATTAAGATTCCGATATAAGTATCGACTGTTACGACGCTAATAAAACCAAAATTATCGGCCCAATCATTTTCGAATGAGGCGCTTATGGTCGCAAAGCATTTTTATTTATCCTTCATTACGGAACTTTTTTTATTGCCCATGTACGCAGACAAGCATACGGCCCACCTGATTGTGAGCGGATACGATTACCGCTAGCGGTCATTCTTATCAGCAATGCCTGGTACACAGCCATTTAACATTCGGTGAGCTTTGGATTCGTTTGCCTATGCAAAACTACAAATTGCTGTTAAGTTGGCGAATGTCCACTTTGTTCCTGCTCTATGTAAACGATCTTTGTAGTCAATCTTACCCCTACTGTCGTCTCTTTGCATAAGCTGATGATACAGCACTTATAGTTTCAGGCAACACGTGGGTAGAGGCAATTGAGAATGCTGATTTTGCAATGAAGCAGACGATGACATGGCTGAACCGCAACCTATTAACTCTAAACATTGACAAAACCAAATTTTTAACATTTGCAAGCAGAAAATCTGTCCAACCCCCGCGTGATTCCATTACTCTCAAGGCCCATGTATGTAATGGACGATATTCCGCATGTAATTGCTCGGAGATTGCTAGGACTGATAATATCAGATACTTGGGGGTGTTGGTGGACAGCTGTTTCAATTGGTATGATCAGCTGGAACTTGTGACGACGCGCATTCGAAGCTTAATTTTTATTTTTAAAAAGCTAAGAGGCTCGGCAGATAAGCAAATATTGTTTACCGTATACACTTCCCTTTGCGAGTCGCTTATAACTTATTGCATCCCTATTTGGGGATGTGCCTGCAAGACAAAGTTTATTAATATCGAACGAGCGCAAAGGGCAGTGCTTAAGGTGATGCTGGGGAAGCCTTTTGGGTACTCTACTAGACAACTGTATCGTGACGCAGGAGTGCTGACGGTTAGACAACTGTTTATCCACAGGTCCGTTCTGCGACAGCACTCCTGCCTCCCATCAATACCTAAAGAAACTTCACTTTCCACAAGGAGACGAAAACCGGCCTTTGACACTATTGCTTGTAGGACGGAATTTGCCAGACGACAGATTTATTCGTCAGGTAGCAGAATTTATAATAAAGTAAATATATCTCAGCAGATAGATGGCTTAAATAGGTATGACGTTAAAAATAATCTGAAGTCTTGGCTCTTAAACTTAGACTATTTTGAAACAGAACAAGTCGTGTTGTAAAAATGTATAATGATGTATATATAGTATGATATACTGTTGATTTATTGTAGCTTATTATTTTAATATTTTATATAATTGTTTTGTAACACAGGTTTTTCCTAGCATCAAAGTCAGGGAATATTGTTATTGTATAGCTCATAAAAAAGCCATGTATATTATTATACTAGTGTTAAGTATGTATTTTTGTACGTGTTTGTATTTTAAGAGGCTTGAATAAATATTACATTATTAAAAAAAAAAAAAAAAGTTTTACTCTTTCTAACGTTCACCTTAGAGAGAGATATAATGTTTTTTTGGTGGGCGAGCAAAGGCTCAGCCAAGAGGGGTGGGATTTGCTAACAACTGCCCGAGCGCCTCAGAAGACCTCATAACTCAAGAGCAGCTGCTTCGCTGATAGAATGTTATCTCGGATGCAGCTGATAGGTTGTGTGGTAAGAGAACGGGTAAGAAGGGTAATGATAATCCTGTCACTACTCTGTCTCTTTTAAAACGATGAGCCCGTGGATCTAAGTCGAAGGGTAGAAATAAATATGAGTGCGTTTCAAACACTGAGCTCATATCTCAAAGGGAGCCAATGCTTGGCTCTCTGTTCAATTACTCATTTACGTCAATAACACAAATTTTTAAAGGAAAATGAATTCGTTGATCATTTTCCGTAGTATGTATGTTATTTTGAATAAAATGAATGGATGTTGTAAAGATTTATGCAACCTTAAATTTTCGTAATAATTTCATTTTATAATGAACATACTAATAAATGGCGTTCAGTTTTTAAATAAGACTATACATTAAGTTAATTGTTATATTAAATCGATTTGTTCATCAATCAGAATAAATGTGAAAATAAAAATAAAGACCACCTCGATCGCAGTATTATGCGACATTTATTGTTTTCTGATTTATTGGTAGAAAAAAGTGTAATGAAAATTAATCAGATATGAATTATTGTAAGTCTACGTAGTAAATATTATATAGATAAGCGTTGTGACGATCGTCAATAATGAATGAATACGAATTGAATATACTACGAATTTCCATATGTATTTAATGGTACATTCGGTGCGCGTGGGCCTGACACGGCGCGTGCTCTGACGCAGGGGAAAACAGTATAATTTAATATAAATAGCGACGAACGGTTTCTTAGTAATCAAACCTCCTCGGTGGTCACTCCAAGATGCTCACGGCTTACCTCCTGTATGTGTTCGCTTCAATAGTGGTGTTAATTTATTTTTATCTCAATAATAAATACAAATATTGGAAAAATAAAAACATAGCCGGTCCGGAGCCGGAATTTTTGTTTGGGAATTTGAAGGAAAGCTTCCACAGGAGGAAGCATATCGCGACCGTCTTCAAGGAGATATACGATCAGTACCCCGATGAGAAGGTAGTGGGAATGTTCAGAATGACATCTCCTACGTTGATAGTGCGCGACTTGGACATTGTCAAACAGATAATGATCAAAGACTATGCCAAGTTCAACGAGAGAGGCATTAAGTTCAGCAAGGAAGGGCTCGGAGACAACCTGTTCCATGCTGATGCTGACGCTTGGAAAGCGGTAAGAAGCCACCTGACGCCGATGTTTAGTTCGGGAAAATTAAAGAACATGGTGAGGGTGTTGTCGCAAACGGGAGACCGGTTTGTGGACCACGTCACCAACGAAGTTCGCTTGCGACCCGAACAAGAGCTCGTATCCCTGTTCCTCAAGTACAACATCGCGACTATAATGGCTTGCAGCTTCAGCATGGAAACCGATATCAACGACATGCAAGTATATGAGATGCTCAACGTTGCTGTCTTCGAAAACAGCTACATCAGCGAATTGGATATGGTGTTCCCGGGAATTCTGAGGAAAACGAACCGATCGATTTTCGGGCCGACCGTCAACAATTTCTGCTATGAGATTGTCGAATTTATTAAAAACGAAAGGAACGGAAAGCCAGCCAACAGAAACGACATGATGGATATGCTGTTAGGTGTCAATTGTGATAAATTAAAAATGAAAAATGGCAGCGAAGATTTTGTTGAAATCACCGAGCATGTGATGGCTGGACAAGTGTTTGTCTTCTTTGCAGCCGGGTACGTTAATAATACGATCACGCTGACATTCTCTCTGTACCATTTGGCGCAAGATCAAAGCATTCAAGAAAGGTTAATGAGGGAAATAGAGACGGTGCTGGAAAACCATAACAACGTATTGACTCTTGAAGCGATTAACGAGATGAGTTACTTGGAGATGATATTTCTCGAAACCTTGAGGATGCACCCGACAACGAACACACTCCAACGCTCTGCTTTAGAAGATTACACGATACCTGGGACGGACATAGAGATCGAAAAGGGCACATTAGTGCTCATACCCCCCTTGGCTTTTCATCACGACGAGAAAATTTACCCTGAACCTGAGAAGTTTGATCCTGAAAGATTTTCCGTAGAGAATCACAAGAGCCGGCATGCTTGTGCGTTTTTGTCTTTCGGAATCGGCCCACGGACCTGTATAGGTAAGTTTCCTAATTTTTTTATAAAATTTGCCGGCATTTTTCAACTCTTTGTGCTACAGTATTTTTGCATTTTTCTTGCAAAATTATTATTTTGTGTCAATTGTTGATCACTTTATATAATTTACTTATTGTAGGCCTTTTCACTTCCGGACAAACNCCGGCATGCTTGTGCGTTTTTGTCTTTCGGAATCGGCCCACGGACCTGTATAGGTAAGTTTCCTAATTTTTTTATAAAATTTGCCGGCATTTTTCAACTCTTTGTGCTACAGTATTTTTGCATTTTTCTTGCAAAATTATTATTTTGTGTCAATTGTTGATCACTTTATATAATTTACTTATTGTAGGCCTTTTCACTTCCGGACAAACTTTTTATGTGTTGTTTATCTCCTGTCCTGATGAAAGTGGATGCGGAACACAATACAGGACTTTTCATTGTTCCGAACCTGAAGGAAGCTTATGATCCCAGTGGATATACATATTATGTAGATTAATGTTAACGATAATGACTTTACAATCTATTCTTGAACAAATACTTACTGAATCTACTTTGTATTCATTTTATTCACTATTTAAAGTTCTATTTGTAGTGGCGTATCAACCTCCTGATTTTCTAAAACAAACCTTATCATGTCGAAATAGCCAACTGAAATAGGTCTGTTTGAATTTCATTTTAATATTGCAGCTTAATTTTGAAATAAGGCAGCAATCGTTCACTTTATAGTTGCCAGTCAATATTTTTAAGGTCGGTTCGGATTGGATCGACTTTGTCATTATTTCGAAATATTGGTTTTATTTTTTTTTTTGCTTAGATGGGTGGACGAGCTCACAGCCCACCTGGTGTTAAGTGGTTACTGGAGCCCATAGACATCTTCGACGTTATTGACCCACCTTGAGATATGAGTTCTAAGGTCTCAGTATAGTTACAAAGGCTGCCCCACCCTTCAAACGAAAACGCATTACTGTTTCATGGCAGATATATGAAGGGTGGTGGTACCCGTGCAAGAGGTCCTACCACCAGTAATTACGCATATTATATTTTTGCGGGTTTGATTTTTATTACACGATGTTATTCCTTCACCGTGGAAGTAAATCGTGAACATTTGTTAAGTACTTATTTCATTAGAAAAATTGGTACCCGCCTACGGAATTCGAACACCGGTGCATCGCTAGATACGAATGCACCGGGCGTCTTCTTATCCTTTAGGCCATGATGACTTAAGCTACTAATTAGCACACCTGACTGTTGGGCCAAGAGTCGTGGTTATTATTCCCACCTCGGGCAAACATTCGTGTGATCAAGCTTTCTTTTATTTATATACACACTAGCGACCCGCCCTCGCTTCGCTTCGGAAACATTAAAACAAACATGAAACCAAAAAAACAATTAAAAAAAAAAAAGTAGCCTATGTTCATCACGGAAAAATGTCGGCTTCTAATGGAAAAAGAATTTTTCAAATCGGTCCAGTAGTTTCGGAGCCTATTCGAAACAAACAAACAAACAAATCTTTCCTCTTTATAATATTAGTATAGATTACAAGCTAAAAAGAAAAGATACACAATAGATAACAACAAGTAAAAATGTTGGCTTGTAATATGAGCCATGCGCGGACAACTAATCAGAGAAAATGTTTTTGGCCACTTTTACAAAATCATGCAGAATACGCAAAACGGTCTCGCACCTGCCCGTGTGGGCAAATCATTACAAATCAATGAAGATATTGTTAGATAAGGTGTTTTTTTAATGTACTTAATGCTTTTAATGAAACAAAAGCCTATGCACGATGATTTGCATGTTGACGATTTTGATTATCTATATATTAATGCGTGAAGCGAAAACTTTGTATCCCTTTTTAAGAAAATTGCGCGGACGGAGGATTATGAATTTTTCTACACTTATAGAGAATATAGAGAAGAAGTGCACAATGCTAATATTTTTTTTAAATAATGTATAAAAGATACATAAAATCAATAAAGAAAACATTACACACACTACATACCATGTATTTGACGCACACAGGCATGCATACTATTTATTGTCAAACTTTTGTTCTTGACGTCTGTTGTCAAATTGAGAATAGAATATGGTTTGTCTTTGTTAATATTTTTTATAGTGTAGTCTTGGCGAAATTTGTGATTATAGAAGTATAAATAAAATACAATCATAATACTGTACAAACTTACAATTCCAATTAATTATAGTCGAATTTCGACTACTGCGGGACCTCTAGTCATTATAATGTATTGTGCGTATTCCGCTCAACGATAGCTATGATGATTAAATAGGTACTCAATCAAAGTGAGTTGTGGTAAACATCACTTTTTTTTTTTTAATTTATTTAATCTTTTTAATGTTATAGCTTTAATCAATAATTTCTGAGCGTATTTTGATTATATCTCGCACAAAGATAGTCTAGAGCCTGGATTAACGCATTTGACACTTGACGTGAGATAAGCTATAGATATTTATAAGTATAAAATTATATAGGAGATTGACGTCATCAAAAAAGACTGAAAATTAAATTAATTTGTTGATTATGAGCGAACCTGCATCTTATTCTGATAGCTAAGACTGTACCCACCGTAGTTCATACATTAAGTTAAAAGTTACATTATTCGAAAATGTTTATTGATGTTTGAGATGTGTTCACGAATAACTGAATCACGAAGCCTTTTTTATTTGTTTTTTTTTTTATTTCTTGATCGGTGGACGAGCTCACAGCCCACCTGGCGTTAAGTGGTTTTTTTTAGTAATCGGTGAATACTTTCATTACGTAATGTAGGTTTATAATACATATATGTATATGCCTCGAGAACAGTACATTTGTTTTGGATAAAATGTTCTCTATGCCTTTCTATACTCCTGAGAAAGTGTATGTAAAATTATTTAACTATCGGTCTCCTGGTTTAGATATGAAATCGTAATATGTAAACAAACTCACTTTCGCATTGCATCAGTAGTCTGAAACTATAGATCACCATCCAATAATACATTCAATTAGGATTTTTTCATTATTCAGAAATATACGATCAATCTTTCGCATCATTAAAACTTCGTTTTCTTTACGTAACGTCAGATAGATAGCGTTGTTTTTTTAATTGGAAAATACGTTATTTTTTTCGCAAATATTTTCCTTATTTTTGCTGTAATGAATATCGCGTCATGCAATATAGTAATCTTAAGTAATACAAAACCGATACGGGACTTGATTATGATTAATAAAGAAGGTTATCGTGCTATGAGCACGTTTTTTTTATTGCTTTGATGGGTGGTCGAGCTCACAGCCCACCTGGTGTTAAGTGGTTACTGGAGCCTATAGAAATCTACGACGTAAATACGCCACTCACCTTGAGATATAAGTTCGAAGGTCTTAAGTATAGTTGCAACGGCTGCCCCACCCTTCAAACCGAAACGCATTACTGCTTCACGGCAGAAATAAGCAAGGTGGTGGTACCTACCCGCGGGGACTCACAAGAGGTCCTATCACCAGCAAAAGGCGAAGTAAAGATGAATGATCCATGTGGCCAAAAATATATTAGGATAATAAAGTTGACGATAATGTGAGAGAGGCGTCGTAAACAGTAAAATAATGTGAGAGAAAGCCTAAAAAGTTTATAAGTTTGACATGTAACAACATTGTCTGCTTATTCTAAATAGATATATGTTCTAATGATACTAAAACAGGGTAGCTTTAATGTGGTTTTTCATTGTAGCCAACGGAGAGTTCAAATATAATAAGCGTTGCTTATAGTCATTCACTGTGAACAACTTAATGATAATATGCTCTAACATTGACTGTTCAGAATTGAAATAATAATTTGAAATTCTTTTGTTTCAGGCATCAGATTAGCGAAATTACAATACAAAGTTTGCATGGTCAAGTTCCTAACGAAGTATCGAGTGGCGCCGTCTACGAGAACGAAGGATGCGTACAAGATTGATCCCCTAAGGACGGCTTTGGAACCTGAAGGAGGCGTTTATGTTGATATACTACCAAGATCTTAAACGACTTTGCCCGTAAAGGCAACTTTGGAAATGTCAATTTGCAGGATTCTGTAAATTCATAACGAGAATAATGTACATCTCTGTTCGTTTTAGAACTCACCATAGAGTTCAGTTTAGTTTACTCTATGGTATGTCTCAGAGACCATAAATTACCTATTCACTGCACGTAATATGAATCGATCACCAGTGATATTGACATGACTTAATATAATCTCAAAATGTCGATATTTTGTCTCAATATTGGCGGTGGCTATCATGTTTGTGAATTTGGCGTTATTGTGGTGCTGGGTGTTAATGGGTTATGGTAATCACACAACCCCGAGTGGCCCATGTACATCTCTGTTCGTTTTAGAGTTCAATTTAGTTTACTCTATGGTATGTCTCAGAGACCACAAATTACTTATTCACTGCACGTAATATGAATCGATCACCAGTGATATTGACATGACTGAATATAATCTCAAAATGTCGATATTTTGTCTCAATATTGGCGGTGGCTATCATGCTTGTGAATTTGGCGTTATTGTGGTAGTTGGTGCTAATGGATTATGGTAATCACACAACCCCGAGTGGCCCATGTACATCTCTGTTCGTTTTAGAGTTAAATTTAGTTTACTCTATGGTATGTCTCAGAGACCACAAATTACTTATTCACTGCACGTAATATGAATCGATCACCAGTGATATTGACATGACTGAATATAATCTCAAAATGTCGATATTTTGTCTCAATATTGGCGGTGGCTATCATGTTTGTGAATTTGGCGTTATTGTGGTGGTGGGTGCTAATGGGTTATGGTAATCACACAACCCCGAGTGGCCCATGTATATCTCTGTTCGTTTTAGAGTTCAATTTAGTTTACTCTGTGGTATGTCTCAGAGACCACAAATTACTTATTCACTGCACGTAATATGAATCGATCACCAGTGATATTGACATGACTGAATATAATCTCAAAATGTCGATATTTTGTCTCAATACTGGCGGTGGCTATCATGTTTGTGAATTTGGCGTTATTGTGGTGGTGGGTGCTAATGGATTATGGTAATCACACAACCCCGAATGGTCCATAGCGCCACCGCCTGTCCGCTATGGAAAAATAGCGGGCAGCTGATTGAATATCATTCAATGTACTATTTGGAATTCGGCTTTAAAATAATTAATTTTATTTATTTTAATTATAAGTGTTGTTTGTTTATTTTGGAAATATTTTGTTGTTTCTATGAATTAAATATATGTTTAATAATAATGTTTAGTTAAAAAAATTCAAAGTGATTTTTGTTCATATTTTTTAAAGTACCTACCTAATAGTTTTTAGAATAAATTATAAATTAGTTAATACGGCGTTCAGTATGCTTGATTATGTAATACTTTATGTACACGACTTTCAAATGAAAAAAGGATCATAATTATTTTATACATACATATAAATTTTACTGGTGGTAGGACCTCTTGCGAGTCCGCGCGGGTGGGTACCACCGCTCTGCCTATTTCTGCCGTTAAGCAGTAATGCGTTTCGGTCTGAAGGGTAGGGCAGCCGTTGTAACTATACTGAGATTTTAAAACTTATATCTCAAGGTGGGTGGCGCATTTACGTTGTAGATGTCTATGGGCTCAAGTAACCACTTAACACCAGGTGGGCTGTGAGCTCGTCCACCCATCTAAGCAATATAATAAAAAATAAATTACATAGTAGATAATTTTTAATTTTTTATTTATTTATTTATTTATTGCCTTTGTAGGCAGACGAGCATACGGCCCACCTGATGGTGAGTGGTTACCGCCGCCCATGGACTTCAGCAATGCCAAGGGCAGAGTCAAGCCGCTGCCTACCGCATAACAAAACATCTGTCTGTATCTCTCGCATTAACTTCGTGAACATTTATAAAACTATAATACCACAAGGATTAAAACGTTTCCAACTCATTGGTTTCTAATTGGTTTACGACTTTCTCGCGGCTCTAGAAAAGCTAGAAACCATAACTTTTTTATGCAATTTTAGCATTTATATGAATCTCATAAATATTGCGTCAACATTCTAACTGGTCTATGGTGAAACAAAGTGTTTGAAAATCAATATCCGTCATGCACCGATTTGGTTACTTATCTGTGTACAACAATTGGGATCCTCTTAATGTAAATCGACGCTTGAAAGGCAAACGTGACTAAGCGACAATGCGTGAACTTTACAGTAGACTAATTTAAAGTTGAAATACCTGAAAACAAAATTTATTTTAACGAATCCCGCTGTAGTAGAATCTAGCTAGTAGCTGTAGGATTGAAATGATTTTAATAGACCTAGAAATATATTTTTTTTGCGCATCGAATATGGTTATTGCCTATCATTTATGTACAAATCAGTTCTTGTCGCTTAGTCACTTCTTCGCTTAGTCACGTCGAAATGTAAAAATCCAAGTCAAACAAATTATCAGACTTTAAGATAGCAATGGTTCGCCCTGTGCGAAATGAAACGTAATAGTTTGGTTTTTTTTTGTTATTCAAAGGTAGACGGTAGATAGCACAATATTCAAATGTCCACAGATAACAAAACTCAGCTGTCCCTGATCACGAATATAAGAAAGTACGAATTCGAAATGTCGCACGCAATGTATCGATAATAAAAAAGAAAGATAATATAAAAGAAGTTCCTTATTATAATAATTTTAAGTTCTATTCGAGGTATAAGGAAGATAAAACTGGAGGTTTCGCAACAACCCACGGTCATTCGGTAACGTGCGAACTTATTGTGGTACACTTCATTCACGGTCGTTTGCATAAGAGTTAGTGTATTGCGCAACCGAACGCTCTGAGATCGTGGTCAATGAATGATAAAAAAATATGTTATATTTTGTACGTTATTACAAAGTTAAGTCGTACACTGTGTGCATTACTAATTTGTACGTTATTACAAAGTAAAGTCGTATACTGTGTACATTACTAATAAAAATCTTACGTTACGGACGTTTTTTCCCGGTTAGGGTACCCCTCCGCATCGTCCCACAAGGAACTGCGTTCCAAAACCGTGAAATTAAGCCGTTAATGTAATGTAATTAATTAGATTGTGGGTTATGCGATTTTAATGATAGTTCGTTGTCTTCGTGTCCTAGCTATCGATGTGATATATATTATATCGTATCCACCTGAACGAAGTTGCTGTTGTGTATCTGATAAACGTAACAAATAATCTATGTCTGATGTGGAATAATCAATGTTCAATGGTCGTTCGTATTGATATGTCAATGAAGTGAACGGTGGAGTTTTCGTATTAAAGGCATTCTACATATTTTAATGACGTGTTTTATTTTTGTGGTGGACTAGTTCGCGGTCCGCCTGCCGTTAAGTGGTCATCGGATCGTCATAGTCATCTACAACGTAAATGCCGCCACAGCAGAGACATAAGTTCCAAGTTTATACTAGACTAGGACAGACGCCAACTTTGGGTGCCCCACCCAAATTATAATCTTTGCGGGTTTGATTATCTTTTAATTACACGATGTTATTATTTAATCGTGCAAGTCGCTCGTAAATATTATCTAAATACGGATTTCGTATCGGATTACTGAAAATACATACAAATGATTGGAAATGAAATATAGTAGCTCCATCTATTCGGAATTACACATCCTTTCATTATAAAATACTAGTGACTCGCCCTCGCTTCGCTCCTGAAACTGTAATTTATTATTGATTTCTCCACTATTTAATGGATGTTATTATACATGTAAGCTTGAGGGTAGACATTATCTTGTTGAACACCAAGTAAAACGATGTCACTTTTTGATTCCTGATTTAATCAACAATATGTTATCTTAACAATTCACTTTAACACTTGTCCAACTTTAACCAGTACGTACAACAGTTACTGAATCACACAACGTAACAAGGATATAGTAAGTGCACCAGGCAAGCGCAGTCCAACGAATGTTCATTTCAAGGCACGTTCCGCCTTTTTATACTAGCCGGCGCAGCTGGCTTATGAGTCACTCCTGTTGCAGCTGTTGTTTACGAGTGGAACGACACGGCCGGCGCGCCTGGCTTGTGTGAGTCACTCCTATTGCACGTGCTATATAACATAAATATCGTTAACGCCGTCACGGCCATACTGACGTGCGCTCGTCCTCGTGCGCGCATTCTTATGGTATGTCTGTGAACAACAAACGTGTTCGTTCATCCTGACATTAACGGATGCAACTTAAAACGTGGTCTATGATATTAACAATCTAGTACGGTTCGGTTCGCATAATTCTTCAGAAAATCCTATACTGGCTATAAATAACCTTCAGACTGCTTACATACCTGGGCCAGTTCATTTAAAACTCTTCAGGTATGTAAGTATGTCCCTTTTAACTTAGACCGGAATTGTTATCCCTTCAGTTTTTCGAACTGGACCGGATAATGCTAGACCGAATCGCAATCCCTGTAGCTAATTGTTGTGGCTAATCTGGATGAAAATCCCTATAGCCAAGCCATTGGACCGGACAGACCCTTCAATGACTTCACACTTTCTTTTTTTTTTCTTCTTTTTTTTTTGCTAGTCCGGATTAACATCTCTCTAGCCACATACAATTCTCTTTTTTTTTCTTTTTTTTAATCTGCGTGTACGGTAGCGTTAGTTAAAACATTCCTTAAACCAGAACATTTATACGGAATTTCTTCAGAAATAGTGCGAGACCGACCATCGTTTTCTACATTTCCAACACCTGCACCTGAGGTGCCTGAGCTTACAGACATTGTATCACTACCCACAGACTATGTTTGCTGTATCGCTATTTGCGGACAAAAATGTCGCTTCTATTGTCAGTGATAGAGTCGTCATCATTAAGATCAGTTTCATGAACAAGATTAATTAACCCATCTGTGTACGCCGTCACGTCATCGTCACTATAATTTTCAGAAATTTCTAGTAGGCCTGACGGGCCTCGAGGTATTTCGCGTAAGTTTTCATGGGGAAATTTGTACACTCTATTAGAACTATTTACATGTCTCAATTTATACCTATCGTTTTCCAAAACTGCAGTAATGTTGAAGGGACCTTTACATTTTCGGTCAACTTACGAAAACAAAATCCCCAGCGGAAAAGAGTTTGACTTTAGCTTTGCCTCGACTAAACCAAGCTTCTGTTTGTGCCCTTTTTTTATGTTTTCGCCGGTCTTCGACCGTGCTAAATCAAGATCTAATCTAGAGGGATTATCACTCTGTTGAAACTTTAGATATTTCAAGTGAACTACCCTGAACGGCAAACGTCTATTCTATTGGAGTAAACCCTGTTACTCGACAACGTGCACTATTAAGGGCGAGTTGAATATCCCCTAAGTGCTCTTGCCATCATGATTGGTCTAAGTTACTTTCAGATCAAAGAGTGACTTGTTCATGAAACCGCTTACCATTGAATAAATTACTATGACTTTGTTTTATAAGACTACATTCTGACCCTGAATGGAACATAAAGGGGAAGCCAAAACCACTTATCTGTAACACACTGAAGCTCTGGAACACACGTTGACGTCTCTGGTTGGACCTGCCACAGCACCTGGAGCAGTGTCGTTTTTCTTCTTGTAGCGCATGGAACACCCAGAAGCTACATGGCTCGCATCACCGCACACGTAACAGCCGACTTGCAGGCGAGAGCCGGGCGCCCACGGATGAGGAGGTTGTTCAGGTTTTGCAGGCTGTATTTTTGTGAGGCAAGTAGTAGCTCGAGCCTTAAGCGAATGTGTGAGAGTCAAAATTAAATCGACACCATCCAATACTTCAACTACTTTAAACGGCCCTTTAAACTTCGTATCTAATTTCGTTTGATTATGCTCTTCGTATTAATGTGTGGACGAGCTCACAGCCCACCTTGTGTTAAGTGGTTACTGGAACCCATAGACATCCACAGCGTAAACGCACCACACACCTTGAGATAGAAGTTCTAAGGTCTCAGTATAGTTACAACCGCTGCCCCACCCTTCAAACCGAAATACACCACTGCTTCACGGCAGAAATAGGCAGGGTGATGGTACCCGTGCGGTCGATGGCACTATACGGAGCACCCGTCTGGTGCCACGTCCTTACCCACGAGAACGTCGCCGCGCTGCGACGCCGGCAGCGCGCGATCGCAGTTATTCAATGATACCTCACAGTCTCCTACGAGGCGGCGCGCCCTAGCGCAAGTGCAGCCGGAGCGCGGGGGCTCCAATATCGGCAGTCCGTGCTGGAGGCGTGGTCTCGTCGTTTGGCGGACCCGTCGGCCGGCCTCCGTACCGTCGAGGCGATCTGCCCGGTTCTCGCGGACTGGGTGGGCCGCGACCGCGGAAGTCTCACCTCCGGCTACCTGTGCAGACTCACAAGACATTTTACCACCATGCAAACTTCTTACCGCAACAAATCTTACCAGCCACCACGCAAACTACAATTTTACGGGTTCCACCTCTCTTACACGATGTTACTCCCACACTGAGGAAGCCAACCGCGAACACTTGTCAAGCACGCACAAGCACGCACTTCACCGGAAAAACCTGCATCCGCCAGCGGAACCCGAACACCGCCGCATCGCCAGACACGAACGCACCGGACGTCTTATCTTACAGGTCACGACGACTTCAGATGTGTCAATTTTTCTTCCCCACGGAAACTTGCTTGCTTTCTTGTTTGCTTGCTTGCTGGAGCCCGAAGTCATCGAACGTGTAGTGTTATTGGTATTGAATCGAGTAGATTCTAAAATTTCAGCGACAATTCACAGTCTCATGTCCTGGTTTACTGTACTAGTGCCATGTAACTCTAGCAGTAGTCATTGGCTTAAAAACGATTCGTGTCGGAACTACCCACTCGTCATGACAGATCCATTATTGCGATCGAAGTTTCACTTGAGATTTGCACTTGCCTTAATTTCTTGCAATAGCTTGTTACGTGTTGTATTTCCGTTAGTAAATGCCATGTGATGAAGTCGACAGTCAAACTGGGCAACATGAGCCAGAACGTAAGATGTGACGATTTCTTCGTGGCTCAGATCTTCCATCGAGGTAACAGAGACGTTATTACACGACTTACGTATGCTGCATTCACGCTCTTGTGGCGTACCACTACTAGTATTCTGATCTGCATCATGTTTTTTTTGCTGTACTTCGAACATGTTCAAACACGTCACGCCAGTGAGAGTAGAGTCCTGATCTCACTTCTGATGTAAGCTTGAGGGTAGACATTATCTTGTTGAACACCAAGTAAAACGATGTCACTTTTTGATTCCTGATTTAATCAACAATATGTTATCTTAACAATTCACTTTAACACTTGTCCAACTTTAACCAGTACGTACAACAGTTACTGAATCACACAACGTAACAAGGATATAGTAAGTGCACCAGGCAAGCGCAGTCCAACGAATGTTCATTTCAAGGCACGTTCCGCCTTTTTATACTAGCCGGCGCAGCTGGCTTATGAGTCACTCCTGTTGCAGCTGTTGTTTACGAGTGGAACGACACGGCCGGCGCGCCTGGCTTGTGTGAGTCACTCCTATTGCACGTGCTATATAACATAAATATCGTTAACGCCGTCATACATATAAACCTTCCTCTTCAACCACTCTCTATCTATTAAAAAAAACCGCATCAAAATCCGTTGCGTAGTTTTAAAGATTTAAGCATACATAGGGACAGACAGATATAGGGACAGAGAAAGCGACTTTGTTTTTTACTATGTAGTGATTTATATGACACTTTTGAATGATTCCACAGTACAAACAACATCACTGGGTATTTCCTGTCTGGGTATTTCCCGACATTTATCTTCCATATTATTAAGAAATGATCCAATATGTCGTTCAATTTATATTTGCAAATTACGCTTCGTTACATATCTCGCATATCGAAACACACAGGAAACAGGGTCATTGAACATTCATTCATAAGAACAGCGAAGACACAGTTAACGGATGTTTCTCTTTTCGGGAATACTAGTTAACAAAATTGGGGTGGAGGCGACATGTCAAATTCTATTTTCAACAGATTCCTTCATCTGTTCTTCTGTTGTCCACTGTCACTTCAACTTCTCAATACTTCAGGTTGTGCTACGCAGAACGCGGGAATCCTCAGGATTTACTGGTGGTAGGACCTCTTGTGAGTCCCAGCGGGTAGGTACCACCACCCGGCGTATTTCTGCCGTGAAGCAGTAATGCGTTATATCTCAAGGTGGGTGGCGCATTTACGTCGTAAATGTCTATGGGCTTCAGTAACCACTTAACACCAGGTGGGCTGTGAGCTCGTCCACCCATTTAGCAATAAAAATAAATAAATAAAAATAGGTATCATCGTGACGATTATGATAGTTCTCTATCTTTCAATTCTTTGGGCTCCGGTGACTGGCTTGCATCGGATAAGCTGTCCTATCTGTGATAATTCATATTCATTGGTAACACTGGAATATAAATATTTTGGCCTCTAACTCAAGCAATTAGGGTGTGTAAGGCCTTTTATTATTTTCGACTGAGACAATGATTGATACTGTTATCGTTTTTGGTTTTATCAAGCGAATGATATTAGAGGTATAGGAAGCGCGTTGAATAGGTCATGGCTACGCCTAGATTAAGTTCTTTTGTTGATGCTGGCGACACCAAAACCACATTTTCGAATGTGGCCAGATAACAGAATACTTACGATTTAGTCATGTGCATCTGTCGGTCTGTCACAATTAACTAACTCCAAGACTATTTACTCTATGGACATGAGATTTAAGTGATTTGTCCTTTTAAATATTTCGCAATGAAAACTGGCAAGTTGTAAGTCGTTGTGGTGTAAAGGATAAGTTGCCGGGTGAGTATACTGATATCGAGCGATTCGGCTGGGCTTGGTGTTCGAGTCCTCCAAGATGGCTTAAATTGTTGGTGAAGGAATTGACTTGTTGAAACTCAAGTTTTATGATGGATGGTGGGTGGCGGCATTTGCATTGTCTATGGACNAAGGTGATCTGTACAATCCAATGATAGCAAGTTCATCATCAACTTTACATATTAAACAATTGGCATCGGTGAAAGATGGTTCTAAAATAACATGTTTCAGAGTGTTTCTTACATATATAACTACCCCTTCATTTTGGTTCCTCGCGTTTTTCGATGAATATGAGATAAAGCCGTCAAGTTTTGGTAAGTGTACAGTATTATATTTATTATACATAATAATTATTATTTTTACTAATTTAAATAGACTCCAGTAGCTACAGAGCACCAGGTGAGTCCGATCACTCATCGAATCAATAAAAAAGAGAGGATATTGGTGCTAGTACATGACACCAAAGATCGCGAGGATCAATGTGCCCTGAAATTATTTTCCAAGTCCGTAAACCCAATATTTTGAACTTTAACGGGACTTTCCATCTGATTTTACCATTTAGACGGGAGAACCGGGGAAGCGACTACTACTTATTTATTTAGTAATCTGTGCTACTACTCATGTTTACTAATACAAGTGTTCCCGCAGTAGTCGAAATTCGACTATACATTATTATGGTTCTATTGTCAAAGACTATTATATTTCTATAGTCACTGATTTCGCCAAGACTACACTATAGACAAATACTCGTAATATTAAAGATAAAAAATATTAACCTATTCTCAATTTGACTACAGACTTTATTCAATTACAAAAGTTTGACAATAAACAAAGAGTATATGTGTGTGTGTCAAATACATGGTAGTGTGTGTAATGTTTTCTTTATTGATTTAATGTATTTTTAATGAATAATTTAAAAAAAAATTGCATTCTGCACTTCTTCTCTATATTCTCTATAAGTGTGGGAAATTTCATACTCCTCCGTCCGCGCAATTTTCGTAAAAAGGGGTACAAAGTTTTTGCTTCACGTATTAATATATAGATGAAGTGTATTTTAATAACGTGAAATTTGAACAAGATCTTTCATGTTTAATATGCTTAGACAGTGTAAGGTTCCTAAAATTTCAAGCCTTTTCAACTTTAACACCAAAGTCATTGCAAAGGTTTTCGTCTCTATGTAGCTGAGTAAGCTTCAAATGAAAACAAACAATGATCTGTATGATCAATATGGCGGAAGTTCCCAAATTAACACAGGGCCTGAGTTTGACCGACACACGCCGCAATACGGGAATATAGTGACCATGATTTTAAAAAAAGTTAACTATAGGCCAAACATGGATTTTTTCTACAAAGATTGTCGAATGCGAAAAATCTTAATGTTAAAACGTGCAAACAATAAGATAATATTTATAAATATATGTGATTATTGAAAACAATACAGATTAATCGGTAGGTGGCTATCAGCATCGGCTATGTTCCTTCGTCCTTGAATAGCGACAAACGATTTCTTCCCGTGTATGTCTTGAAGTGACCAAGGAATTCCCCGGAGAATCAGTAGCAGTGCTCTCTAAGTATTATACTACTAACTAGTCTGGCCATAAATACTGTTACATAAAAACTTTTTTTTTCAACTTTTTAATTATTTTGAATTTAGAACACGTATATTATTTTAAAAAGTTCTTTCGATTTTGCGCCACATATTTTTTTCGTCTTCATTATACAAATAACAATATGGAATTTGGGGTTAAATAAAATAGGACTGCAGTGATCACCCTGTACAAAGTGGGTATGGAGCCATCGGTCATATTCCAGGTACTTCAAAACCTTGGTATCAGCCGTATGTTCGTATATCGTACTATCAACAGATACAACAACACTTCGTCTGTCGAAGACCAGAAAAGTTCGGGACGGCTGCTTGCTGCTAGAACTAGAAATCCTGTTAATGCTGTTAAAGCCAGAATTCGTTGAAACCCCATTAGGAAGCTAAAAATCATCATCATCTGATCAAGGTGTCACAAAACTACATTTTTGTGAAAAAGGAGTGAAAACTTAAGCTAAAGTGTATCAAGATACAGTCTTGAATCATGTTGTGAAACCTCTCAGCAATACACTTTTTAAAAATATACCGTGGACTTTCCAGCAGGACTCTACACCTGGTCACAAGGCACGAACTACCCAAGCTTGGCTTGAAACCAACGTTCCGGACTTTATAAGAGCTGAAGACTGGCCTTCATCTAGCCTAGACCTCAACGCTATAGACTTCAAATTATGGCCAATTTTAGAGGACATCATAGCCTGCTCTTAACGACACGGTGACATTGAGTCTCTTAAAAAATCTTTGGAGCAAGTAGTGGCGAAATTTCCCTTGGAAACAGTGCGTAAATCCATAGATTCGTGGCCAAACAGATTAAAGACCGGTATAAAATAAAAGGCCATTTTGAATTGAAGGTTTTTAAATTTTTTGCTGGGACTTTAATAAATATGTAGATACATTTTAAAAATATTAGATTATTTCATTAAAAGAATGCATTTTCATTTGTAACAGAACTTATGGCTGGACTTGGTATATTTACTGTTGGTAGCGAATAAAAAGCCTGCATGGGTAAGCGATGATAGGTACTACCATCCCGCTTTTTCTGCAACCGAAGCAGTTATGCGTTCTGGATTTACAGGTGTAATAATATACTTCAACCTCGTGGCACTCGCGTTGTTGTGTCCACGGGCTACGGTAAATGTAGCACAAGGTATGCTGTGAGCTCGTTACGTACGTAATAAAAATAAAAAAAGAGAATGCAACCCAAAAGTTAGAGTCATACAACAAACGGATTTATTATTATTTTATATATTCGTGCTTTGTTATTGCCCGTGTAGGCAGACGAACATACGCCCCACCTGATGGTGAGTAGTTACTGTCGCCCATGGACTTCAGCAGTGCCAGAGGCAGAGCCAAGCCGCTACTTACCGTTAAATACTCTCCACAAGCCTCGCTTGAAGAAGGACATGTCATAGCGCTCGGGAAACACCGTGGTACGTGGCAAAAAAAACTCTGAAAGCGCACTTTGGATGAACGCAGTGGCTCCAGGTAGTATGGATAAATTCTACTCCGGTGACGGGCGGTGCGATGGTAAAAACGAGATGATGGTATCATCTCAAACAATTCCTCAGAAAAAATATATGAAAATATCTGGAGCTCGCTTAAAATGATGGTCAACGTATTCAAGTCGTAATACGTTTAGCAAACGGCAGTGCGCTAAACTGATTGGCGGGCAATGAGTGTCATTAGCATTGCGATGCCATTCGGGCCACAATGACTCAATGACACAGCTCTACGCCAGCCTGAGCGGACCCCTGTCATTCATAAAACTCTTTGACCTTTGTTTGTCGTTAAGAGGTCCATCGTGACTGGAGATATTCGAGTTGCAAAAGCACAATTAAGATTAATTAGTCAGTTTCTCTGGAACTGTTATGTGGAGCATTTAATGTAGAGGTGTTTTGTTTGTGGTTCTTTTGTTCATTGGTTAGTTGAAATTACATATTATGTATGGTAGAATTGGGCATGTATGTGTGTAATTATTTCTAGATGTCAGACGCGGTTCGGTTGTCCATGATTTTAGCTTTTCAGATTGAACTTCTCGAATTGGTGTTTGGATCTAACGGACATCTACGAGACTAGTCGACTGAATAGAATATATTTAAATATTTGATCGATTATAATTAAAATTACTTCTACGGTAAACTATTTGAAACTTCAGAAATAATAAAATAACAATAAAAAACGCGAGATTAAACCATAAAAGTTTTAATTATATCTAAGAGTCTGGAAAATTGACGAAAACACTATTTATCGTTATAGTGTGAGTGTAGTTGGTGGTAGGACCTCTTGTGAGTCCGCACGGGTAGGTACAACCACCCTGCTTATTTCTGCCGTGAAGCAGTAATGCGTTTCGGTTTGAAGGGTGGGGCAGCCGTTGTAACTATACTGAGACCTTACAACTCATATCACAAGGTAGGTGGCGGCATTTACGTTGTAGATGTCTATGGGCTCCGGTAACCACTTAACACCAGGTGGGCTGTGAGCTCGTCCATCCATCCATGCAATAAAAAATAAATAAAAAAGTCGAAGAAAATATTTAAAAAAAACACACGAATTCCTATACCTAAAATTATTCTAAACAAATGAATTCATCAGTTGCTACAATTACTGATGAATTCAGCAAGAAATATAATCGGAAGATTAGATATAATCGTATTATTTAATTCTAAAAATAATTCGATTTATGCGATTTGATCATTTATATCAAATAAATCCAATCGAATTCACTTAATCTTCATCAGTCAGGTCAGATCAGATCAGTTAATCTTTTTCAGACATTAGGTGATGACCGTTTGTACATTGACCATTACTTTTTTATTGACTTGTTACGGAAACATTATCAGAGATTGCAGGTGGATACGGCAACGGGAGTGAGAGAGAGACAGAAGAGAGAGAGAGAAAGAGAGAGAGAGACAGAAGAGAGAGAGAGATACTCTATGGAGTCAAGGAGTGCCTTGTAATGTGGCTGTATCTATCTTGAATTGAGTTAGTTTAGTAACGGTACGCAGCGGCTTGGCTCTGTTCCTGGCATTGCTGACGTCCATGGGCGACGGTAACCATTCGCCATCAGGTGTGGGCCGTACGCTCGTCTTTCCCTAAGGGCAATTAAAAAAAAAAAGAAGGGATAAAAACTATAAAAACTCGCGTGCATTTATAAAACGGCCTAACATCTGACTGTGATAGTACTCGGCAAGGTAATCTTTAATTCTTATATACGTATCGAATTCGTGTGTTGTGTGTGTTATGTGTTAATAAGTATTAATTGATCTCCATGACCGACCACCCGCGTCGAGTTTATTTTTAACTGGCAACACTAAAGCTAACCACTGAGACGTCTGTTCTCCGAGCCACTGACGAAATGTTTTTGGGTTATTAATTTTTTATTGATTTTAAAATCAGTGTGGTCTGTGTTGCTACGACAGTTGGATGTTTCTAAATTAGTACATATTTATTGGTTTATTTTAATGCTCATTCACATAACACAGTCAAAACACTGTTCTATCCCGAGTGTCAAGTCTAATTACAAATTGGATCAGCACCATGGTTATCCTAATCGATAAACTAGACTGAATCACTCATCACAAATTGACACTTTATGTACATATGTGATACATACAGGTAGGTATATAGGTACTGTGCTCGTATCTATCTCATCGTATCTTGTCAAAATATCACCAAAGCCATTAAAATTAGAATTGTAAGAGCGCTCGTCTTCCTCATTTCTCTTTAGACCGCTGAGACCTGATTAAGAGAAAGTGAGAAAATAAGAAGAGAACAATGTAAATAATTTATTTTTTTAATTGAATCCTTCCACCTCAGCAGAGGGTAATGGGAAAGAAAGAAGAAGCAGAGAAAAAGGGGGTAGATACTCTTGGAATGTGATACTGAAGAAGAATGCTGCTAATATCGCGGACGGAGTTCAGAACGAATCAGTCAATTCTACAGGAACTCGGCATCAAGTAGCGTCTATCCTCCATCGTTCAGGGTAGCATTCTCACTTTCTTCGGACTTGTGTCGCAATGGGGTGATGACTCAGTTGAACGCCTTGTGGTGCAGGGCATGATTGAGGGTATAAGACCACGCGGCAGATTACCGTTACGATGGACCGACCAAATAAAGGCAGTTCTAAACGCTCCCGTTAACGAGTCCACAAGGAGGGCTGCGTTACGCGAGGAATGGCGACGTCTTGTGAAAGGCACCACCACCCGAACTGATGACCACGACCACTCTGCCAAGAATGCAAATGACTAAGAAGAAGAACTCAGTATTTTTAGTAGTTTTATTTTTGTTTTATTTTTTTAGCACTTCGAGTGGGCTCCATAGATAATACACATAAATTAGTTATAGATAAGCAACTAAACCACTCAACAAAAAAGTTTACGGGCGTAGGCACCTAGATGGCTTCGCTTCGATTAGTTTCTCATCGCTCCTGTAGATGGCAGTAACATATTACCTATCCTATGTTTTATTTTTAGTGAAGGATTTTGTAAATTTTCAGAAACCACAAACTGAGGAAATTTAATCAATTTGTCTATAACAAATAAAGACTTGAATGATTTTGTATTTTTTATTTTCTGTGTTTAGTTGTACAATAATTAAATGCCTTAACTTTAATAACATATAAGTTTAGGGGCATCCGCTACAAGATGTCGCTAGTTTCTATACAAAAAAAATTGTCTTAAACTATCGCAGTTTCAGAGCCCTGGTGTGCTCCACAAATCCTAGGCCTTTTCAGGGCCTTAGAGGAAACGATTTGTCAACGTCCATGTCGGGAGGCGTCTGGAACTCTGATGAAACTGCTGTACTTCGGTCTTAAATTGGACGGTCGTTGGAGCTTCCGTGATGGTAATGGCCAGCTCTTTAGCCAGCGTCTTGTAACTGTTGGCAACTCGAACTTTGTAACGCGCCGTATCTACGTGGGGATGCGGTAACTGAGTGGAAGTGCGACCAGGACTCGCCACTGATTTCAAAGAAAAGAGTGTAGAAATTTGAAGAAGATATTCTATTTGAAGTGAAACTTCTAATGCGACTTCCAACAAGGTTGCGTTAAAAGTTTAACGCTACCATACTAAAAAGAGACAGAGTGAGAGTGAATGCGTGGCACTAAAACGCATGCTCGTAGTATAGCTGCTACAGGCCTGCGCGAGCATTAGCAATGAGTAGAGTCCATTATTTTATGAAAGCATAAAAAAAATATTTTTTCTATCTATAATTTAAAGATTCTTCGTTGTTTTTTTATCGTACTGTTACGCCGCTAAGAGTAACGTAATTTAAAATATATAGTATAATATAAATGTTGAAGATATCGCATCTCTTATACACAGCATTCGCTATTACAAGAGCAATCTAATTTAAGGATGAAAAATGAAGAAAACGACAATACTGCACATCGAAAAAGAGGTTTCACTTCATTCACGCGCACCGTTTTTTTTTTTGTTTTTTTTTCTTCAAAATACAGCAACAACTCCGAGCTATGAAGTACGCCACAATTCACCTAGAATCATAATTGTTTTAATTAAATACGTTCGTTACTAATCAGTTCGTCCGTCCACGAGACTACGACTAGATGTGAACGGAACACATCTGTATCCCGCTGAGAATTAAAATCAGAGTTTGTTTTGTTAAGGGCGTAGCGGACTTTGACGTGCTTTCAATTATTTATTTATTTATTTTAAAATATAGCACGGTAAGCTTCTAGAACACCGATATGCCTCCTCCTCCTCGAGTCGTGTTCCTCATGTCTGAGGGTCGTGACCACCATCACCCATGAGCTTCAATCTTAGGATCTTTTTCCACTTTCCCCTGTCCACGGCGTCATGCAGCGCGCTGTACACTGTACTGTCCAAAGGGGTGCGGATCTGATCGGACCAACGAGTATGGCTGCGGCCTCTAGATCTGTTGCCTTCAACTTTCCCTGTGATCATAAGTTTTTCCAGGTTATCGCCGTCTTTCCTCGCAATGTGACCAAAATATTCGAGGATCCGCTTCAGACATACAGTAGACAGTCTGATTTTGATGCCCAGTTGCTTCAATATCAACACGTTAGTCCGGAAGGCTGTCCACGGAATTCTTAGCATACGTCTCCAACACCACATTTCGAAAGCATCGATGCGCATTCGGTCTGCTGCTTTCAACGTCCATGTCTCAGCTCCATACAAGAAGATAGACCGATATGCCTAGTCCAGCCATAAATTTTGTTACAAATGAAAATGATTTTTTTTAATGAAATAATGTAATATTATTATAATTTATACCTACCTACCTATATATTCATTAAAGGCCCAGCTAAAAATAAGAAAATATTCTATTCGAAGTGGCCACCTTTGGCTTTTATACAGGCCTTCAATTTGTTCAATGTAATCCTATTTTCTTTAACACCCCATTCCATAATTATTGTAATTGATAATGAACACGAAAAAATATGCGAAATGGCGCAAAATAAAAAGAAATTGTTAAAATAATACCTATACGTGTTCCAAATTCAAAATAATTAAAAAGTTGAAAAATGTAAAAGTTTTTATGTAATCGATTTATGGACAGACTAGTTAGAATGCGAATTCGTTTGAAGGGCATTCTCGAAATATTAATTTTACATCACCTCATTTGAATCAATGTATTTGAGAAATGATAACATTTGAGAAGCACGTTCCGTGTTGAAACTTATATTGAGATATGTTTTCATAAAACACATTAGTTAAGCCCGGAAATCTACACGGCGATGGTATTCCACAACAGCCTCTTCCGAAGTACCGTAAATAATTTTACCAAGTCGATCTGATAAAAAAATGCATAGATATACGTACACAGGAGAGACTAATTGAATGATATATTCATTACCTTTGCTTTAATATGTTATCTTAGATCAGTGGCTCTCAACCACCGAGTCGCAACATATTACTCTTCCCCTCCAACTTGTCGCGAGATTTATAAATTTGACAATATTTTTATCTAAAGCGAACCGGGAGAATTGCATCTCTGGCGAACATGTGGGCTAAATATTGTATCTTTTAATAATACCTACTACTTTTACTAATAGGTTAAAGACGTATGGCGATGTCTCGAAATTTGTTACGAGTATGTTAGTGCGTCCCTGAATCAAAAAGGTTGAGAGCCATTGCCCTAGAGACATCCTGATTGAACCCTGTATTTAGCCTAATTATTACAGTCTCGTGAGTTTGTATTTAGATCTGTTCGCAATTTCAAGTTAGTAGTAGGTGATCCCTCTTGAGGTGAGCCATCTTCTAAACACTAGATCTTTTGTTAACGTAATCCAACCCTCCCAGCTGAGCCCATGGTGTCCGGCATGAGCTACGAATCCATCCCAAAAACTTATAGCGTTCTGAATATCAGAGTCCATAAGCCGTATCTTTCCACTTACTTTACTGATGGTAAGACCTCTTCTGAGTCCGCGCGGGTAGGTACCACCGCCCTGTCTATTTCTGCCGTGAAGCAGTAATGCGTTTCGGTTTGAAGCAGGTAGGGCAGCCGTTGTAATTCTACTTGAGACCTTAGAACTTATATCTCAAGATGGATGGCGCATTTACATTGCAGATGTCCATGGGCTCCAGTAACTACTTAACACCAGGTGGGCTGTGAGCTCGTCCACCCATCTAAGCAATAAAAAAAAAATAACATGTGTACAATTCACACGTGTTAGAAGTAAAACCTTCAAAAATTAAAATACAATTATCCTAAATGTCTAAGTATATTATTAGTAAAATTTGGTTATTAGTAAATAATTGTAAATCACTTTTTATAGTATGAGGTAGCGCCCTCTGTGGATTGATATTTTAACTTCACGTATATCCTAAATTAAAATTCACTACAAGAGGTTTCATACATACGTTAGTATTAAAACATCTCACAGATGGCGCTGTATTAAAAATAAAATACTTTATACGTATGTTTTAAAGTATGTAGGAACTGAGAATTCTGTCTCACTTTTTCTCTCGATCTTTCTCACTTGCTTGCTCCCTACTCTCACTCCATGGCTAGTTGCTTCATGCTACGTTCGCCCTGTCTTACTCTCTCTCAGTCGGTCTCGATCGCTCTCTCTCTCTTTTTCGACACTTACGTTGCATACCTGCGTGACGTTACATCTGTAAAAATTTTACCCTCATGCGCCTGAAGAAGTTTCACTTCAAAAACTTAGCAAATATAGTTTATACGTTTCTCTTTATTCTCTCTAACAATTTCGTGGTAGTCTAATAGGCTATTACAGCTACGCCTTGACAAGCACGTTTCTCAGTGAATAAGAATAATCCTAAATAATTCTAAATATAAGCAGCGCGTGAATGCAAGCGTACCTTAACAAAACTCCAAGGTAATACTTTGAATAGGTCTGGGAGTTAGTGTAATGAAATGAGCTACCTACAAGACAGTTTAATTTGTTTTTAGAGCTATTTCTAATTGCATTACGTTTTATGTACGGCACTTACATTCACGTAATATCATTTATTTATCAAAATGTTAAATGCGTATACTTTAATTAGTTCTATAGACGATCTGGAATCACGTTTGAACTAATATGTTGGGTATTGCTCAGGCCATTTTTGCATCAGCTAGAACATAAAGTTATTCGCGTTTCTTAACCTGGTGCCTCAAAGCAACGCAGACTTATGAATCAAATGTTTAAATGTTTTAATAATTAGTTTTAATAATTAGTTATAAGTATTACTCTACTAACAACATACGAACTTACAATGGTCTGAATTAAATGATTTTTATTTTTGTTTTATTTTTTTATTTTTAAAGATTTTCGTTCTTTGGATATTCATGATCTCGAACGTGGCGGGAACCAGAAGACTAAATATATTTTCATCGATAACAAACACACTAACGAAACAACAGTTATCACAGTTTCCCGCTACGGCAAACGACTCGCACTTAAAATAATTTTCAAGCGTCATTTAGACCAAGGAAGCCGTGCTGGCGATGCGTGCAAATTGGTAAGTCACTGGCAGGTCCGTGGCAGCTTCCATAAACAATGCCATTAGTGTTAACGTTACGCGGCAGATTTTAAATTTGGAACGCGAGCGAGAGCCCATTCGTCATGTCGCCGCCGCGCCAGCGACACTACGCCGACTTTTCGTGTAGGCGGATTCAAAATTTTGATGTTTTTGTTACATTCTTGTTTTTGTTTTAACATTCAAAATGGATAAGTGTGGCCAGCATATAGACAATTACAAAAGTGCCTTTGGAACTATTGTATAATAATTGGCTATATCTAAAAAATTGAGCTTGTCGACTCAGACCCGCGTCTGAAGTTTCCTTTTGAAGTGAAATTATTGTTGAATATAAAATAGCTCAAAGGAGTACATATACTAAGACCATGTACCTACATTGTTTTTTAAATATTTATTTATATTCTATAAAAAAATGTACATAAATTATAGCACATGCATTTTATTTAACATGTAAATAAAGTGCATGTGCTGCACTAGTCTTGTGTGTTATGTACACTCAATATACTGTATTATACTACTACTATGCAAATATAATTATGTAATGTTCTACTTAAATAATTCTAAGAACATTTTATAAAGTTAAAATTGATGACAATAAACCAATATTTTAATGAAAATGTTCATTATTCATACTATTACAATGTTTTTATTTTGTTGCCTTTGTAGGCAGACGAGCATACGGCCCACCTGATGAAAAGTGGTCACCGTCGCTCATAGATGTCAGTAACGCCAGGGGCAGAACCAAGCCGCTGCCTACCACTAAAAGTATGTAAATTAATGTAAATAGCTGAAAGTAATGCCAATTTTGGTACACTAATTAAAAACGGAATGTCAAATAGACATGTTTAGACACAATATACATTAAAGCTTAAGTTTCATGTAATAAGATATATTATTCTATTTAAATTTAATAAACATAACGCTTTTTGTTAAAGCTCGTTTTTACTACCCATATAATTTATATGCAATCAATTCTTAAAGATTTCTAATAACTAAGCTAGAAATACGAACGAAATATTTTACATTAAGTCCAAATTTAATAATGGTTTTCTTTAATCCATAATAAATAAAATGTCAAAACAAGTATCATGATCGTGCCGTCCAAGTAGGCACAGAAAGTTGACTAATGACGTCATGTGTCCCGCGCAGCGCGATCGCGAGCAAATGGCTCGAGATGAATTTAAAATTCGTACTTAGCGCACTAACGAGGTAGGCGGACGCGGATATTTTGAGTTATTGCACTTTTGCTCAAGAGATTTTACAATGTCATTGTTTTGCACTAATTTCGAGTTCGCTTGAAGTTTAAATTGTTCTCTGTAATTACGGGTTGCGTCAACGCGAAAAGTTCATACCTTGCGTTGTTTCAAAGACGTAACCTCATTTTGAATTACACTATATAATTTGAACTGTTGACAAGCCTGAGCGGGAGACATAGCTTACGATCACCTTATCCTACCTTCGTAAACAGTTAAACAGTTTTCGTTTCTACACATTGTAGTCGTCGCGGCCTAAAGGATAAAACGTCCGGCGCATTCGTATGTAGCGATGCACCGGTGTTCGAATCCTGCAGGCGGGTACCAATTTTTCTAATGAAATACGTACTTAACGAATGTCCACGATTGACTTCCACGGTGAAGGAATAACATCGTGTAATAAAAATCAAACCCGCAATATTATAATTTGCGTAAGTACTGGTGATAGGACCTCTTGGGAGTCCGCACGGGTAAGTACCACCACCCTGCCTATTTCTGCCTTGATACTGCTTCATGCGTTTCGGTTTGAAGGGTGGGGTAGCCGTTGTAACTATACTGAGACCTTAGAACTTATATCTCAAGGTGGGTGGCGCATTTACGTTGTAGATGTCTATGGGCCCCAGTAACCACTTAACACCAGGTGGGCTGTGAGCTAGTCCAACCAACTAAGCAAAAAAAATAATTAAAGCAACGTGACTATATAACTGTCCAAAAATATATTCAAATACACATATATAACCCACAGACACAGTCCACTGAGTTTCGCGCCGGATCTTCTCAATGGGTCGCGTTTCCGATCCGGTGGTAGAAACACTGCTCTTACTAGGGCTAGTGTTAGCAACGTCACCAGGTTCGAGCCCCGTGAGCTCACCTAATCGTTCGGCGAATCTAGCATGACCTCTCGAGGTCATTAGAATAGGTAGGAAAAATAATTGGAGCTTTTATCGTCTGCGCCAATTGGTAAACAGCAGAAGCATGAAGTGGAATAGTTAATGTTATTTATAAAAATCAACTAAGGCGGATCCCGTGTGATATAGATATTTGTCTACATATCTTTTTTTTTTGTTTTTTTTATTGCCTTTGTAGGCAGACGAGCATACGGCCCACCTAATGGTAAGTGGTCACCGTCGCTCATGGACGTCAGCAATGCCAGGGGCAGAGCCAAGCCGCTGCCTACCATAAAGTACTCTCCGCAAGCCTCGTTTGAAGAAGGACATGTCATAGCGCTCGGAAAACACCGTGGAGGGGAGTTCATTCCAAAGCCGGATGGTACGTGGCAAAAAATATCTTTGGAAACGCACTGTCGATGAACGCAGCGGTTCCAGATAATATGGATGAGCTCTGCTCCGATGGCGGGAGGTGCGATGATAAAAAGGAGATGAGGGAATCATATCTATCATTAGAAAACGCTCTTATCCTAAATACAGTCGTAAAGTATCTATAATAAACTAGTAAATAGTATAACCCATCAAGGCTACTAGAATAGACAGGAAAAAAAAAACCCATATTATAATTCTAATTACATAAATTCCAATCCTTAATCTTAACTTATCAGTCGATAAAGACCAGATTAGAATGGTTCGCTGCAAATTAGTTTCGATGGTGCATTTGCCTGAGCAGATGACGTATTTTCAAATGATGTTAATTAATCAATTAATCCAAAACATTTTAAATCCTTAACGGGGATCAAGAGATTAACTGCATTCTTTGACGTTGTGGAAAATATCTATGTAACAAAATATCTGTAAGTATCTAGGAACATCGTATTTAAGCCTTTGAACGCCAACCGTCGATTGATCGACTCTCTGTGGCTGAAGCCATCATAAAACACAAGATATTTGACAGATGCCTGAATCTCGCTTACGACAATTTCAAGATAAGCTTGCATATATGTATACAAGTTCCTAAGAACAACATCTGAACCGTCGGTCTACCGAGAAATATCACCCGCTCGGTGGAAGATCTTCTCTTCGTCGTATATACCTACATTCTCTATTAATTTGTATAAAGTGGGAAGTGTCGGAATATCGACTATTACGGAAGTTGATTTTATACAGTCTCTTAGGTCATAATTTCCCAAATAAATTGTACACATAATGACCGAAATCTCCAAGCTCCGTCTGAGGTTGTCTTTTTCTTTTTCTTACTCGTTACACTGTTGATCGTCAGTTAGACATTAGAAGCATTGAAGGGGATGTATTTCATGCGACATACGATGTCCAGCTATCTCTTTCTACTCGAGGTCATCTTCTACAACCTTGAACTGGTCCATCTTCCTTGCACAACGTTCTATAGGGTGGTTATTTCGCCGGGAAACGTAGCCAAAGGAGATAATATCTTCCCCCCCCATTATTCCTACCATGACATTTGTCAATTTCAAGTCTTATTTTTCTCAATAGGTTTGATGTTAATAGTAGGTTGTTTGACTTTTTTGTTTTGCATGGATGGGTGAACGAACTCTTGGCCTATCTAGTGTGAAGCGGCTACCAGAGCCCATAGATAGCACAACGTCACGGACGCAAGAGGTTTGAACGACAAATATTCAAGTGCTATCATATTAATGTCTCTTTTTTAATGTCTCAATTTTAGTCTCTCGCTTGAAGTCTTAAAAGAAGATCATCATATCCTAAAAAAGCAATTTAGTATCTATTTATATGTTTTGTGTGTTTTGGACCGTGACAGCCCTAGAGATTAACTAAAGTATAGGGATGGCATTAAATAAAAAGTAGCGACAGATATTATACGGAATCTTTCAGCATTACTCAGAAAATAGTAACGTATTCAATTATCAAACTGCCATCAAAATTAATATTGATTTATATTAATGTTTGTTTGCTTCATAATAGAAGAAATAATATTAACCGTCATCGTTATAAAGTTGCATTTACATAAATATAATTTTCACAATCAAATTGAAGAATGCTATGTTGTAATTTTCTGATCGTGCTAAAGGACGTGCTAAAGGACGTGCTAAAGACCTCTGAGAAGCTGCATCTTGCTCACCCTAATGGTTGCATTAATGTTTTACCTAATAATTTCCGCGCAGGACCGGGCTTCGTGGCGAGGCTTGGGGGAGGCCTATGTCCAGCAGTGGACGTCTGTGGGCTGATAGAAGAATCATTTAATTGAAACTGATATTAAGTTCCAAAATTTTTTATTGTCATTAGGTACCTATATTATTTCCAACGTTTTGAATACTTTACAATTTTTGTGGTCACGGACGACAAATGTTTATATTTGTCGACATTTCGTCTTTTCGCATTAAAAGTGTACAATTTCCAAAAAATATTCGAAATGGAGTTAATATGCGGAATCATTTGGTATCACCAGTATGTTTCTCATAAATACTGTCAAAAGAGCGTAGTTTTGTTTTAGTTTTTTTTTTCTTAGTTTATTTATGTTTTGACTACTATTAACAAAATTAATACATAATTTTATCTTACTTTAAAAGACAGATAATGTAACTGGTAAAAAATAAAAAATAAATATTGCAAAGATGATTAATATTAAAAATATCACATGCTAAACCTTTAAAACACTCTCCTGTAAAATTAGTAAGTTTTGAGATTACCTATACCTACAGTTTTCATGCGAGAAGACGATTTGAGTATTGTGCCAACTACCTTCTGTTCTGCTAAAAAATATTTTCTAGATTTTTACGTTTCATTTCACACAGAACGAATTAATATTATCTTGAAGTTTGGCAGTTGGTTTGATTTAAGTTTTAATATTCACGATAAAAGGACGGAGGGTCTTAGATAAGCAAGTGCCAACTATTTTCTGTATAAAAATTTTAGTTTTTTTATTTCAATTGCCTCGCGTATCAAACGTGGAATTACTTTGTTGTTTAAGGCATATTAACAAGCTGTTTCTGAGGATGCCATAACTATATGATACCATAGAATTAAAAGATCTCTGACGAAATTCTTGAATGACTCGTAGACTGTAGAATCGTAGATGTAGAATGTAGACCCGTGAACTGTGTTCCCATTACGTTAATTAAATTGAAAATCAACAACTGATCGTTTGTCTCTCTCAGTCAGTCATACAAACACGTTATTAGCGACACTGTTCTAACTACGCCCATAAAGAGTTCCTTCGCCAGCGTCATTTAATCCCGGAAAACCACGTGCCAGCAATTTGTTTATTCCACCACTAAGATTTGCATTCCATTTCATTCGCACGAACCCGAGGGGTTTTTATATGTGTTTTTTTACTGTATTTTCATTTTGTGGGTTTATAGGGGTTTCGGGCGTTTTTTTTTTGTTTTTATCTATTTCTTTCGATTTAACTGCGTGTGATCCCGCTCGTGAGAAAAGTTTTATCCGAATTGATTTTCGGGTGTGTCCAGATGATCGCGTCGCGAAATTGATCATGCGGAGATACGAGTCCATTACTGCATCGAATATCGGTAAAAGAATGTTGATTAGAAGATAAAATGGACAGCACAGTATACGTTGAGATGTCGTGCAATTTTTAAGCGCATCATCATAATCATCGACTGGAGGAGTTGATTCCTTTTTTTATTGTTTAGAGGGGTGGACGAGATCGCGGATCACCTGTTGTTGAGAGGCTACCCGAGCCCATAGAGATCTACATCGTAAATGCCAATCTTGAGACATGAGTTCTGAAGTCTAGTTTTTACAGTAGAATAGCTGCCTCACCCTTCAAACTAAAACCCATTACTGCTTTACAGCAGAAACAGGCTGGTAATACCTACCCGAACGAACTCACAACGTATCCTACCACCAGTAACTAAGTAAGTACTGGTGGTAGGACGTTGTGAGTCCGCAGGGGTGGGTACCACCACCCAGCCTATTTCTGCCGTGAAGCAGTTATACGTTTGGGTTTGAAGGATGGGACAGCCGTTGTACCATGCTGAAATCTTAGAATTCATATCTCAAGATGGGTGGCGGCATTTACGTCGTAAATGTCTATGGGCTCCGGTAACCACTTAACACCAGGTGGGCCGTGAGCTCGTTCATCTATCTAAGCAATAAAAAAATCTATGTTTCAATTATTCCTTATAACAAACCAGAACTACTTTGGGAAAGGAATAGACAGAATAACAATACCTACTCACTTGGGTATGACTAGACGTATTCTAGTACACCATGAGCAGTTTATAACTTATTCTGACTTTTGTAACACAGGTTTTCCTAGCATAAAAGTCAGGGAATATTGTTATTGTATACCTCATAAAAAAGCCATGTATATTATTATACTAGTGTTAAGTATTTTTGTACGTGTTTGTATTTTAAGAGGCTTGAATGAATAAAAATATTATTATAAATATTATTATTATTATTATTATTATTATAATTTAACGGATTTGATTTTTATTAGGCGATGCTATTCCTTCATCGTCAAAATCTTATAGACATACTGCATATATTATCTTCTTGAAAAATTGTTATCTATCCCGCAACGTCGGATACGAAGACACTGAGCGCCTTATCCTTTAAGCGACGAGGACTTCGATACATCGAATAAGCATTTCTTTATTATTTGCTAAGAACATCGATTTTAGTGAACAACTGTATATACAACTTTTTTTTTTTATTGCTTAGATGGGTGGACGAGCGCCACCCACCTTGAGATACAAGTTCTAAGGTCTCAAGTATAGTTACGACGGCTGCCCCACCCTTCAAACCGAAACGCATTACTGCTTCACGGCAGAAATAGGCAGGGTGGTGGTACCCACCCGCGCGGACTCACAAGAGGTCCTACCACCAGTAATTACGCAAATTATAATTTTGGGGGTTTCATTTTTATTACACGATGTTATTCCTTCACCGTGGAAGTCAATCGTGAAGATTTGTTGAGTACGTATTTCATTTGAAAAATTGGTACCCGCCTGCGGGATTCGAACACCGGTGCATCGCTTCAACACGAATGCACCGGACGTCTTATCCGTTAGGCCACGACGACTACAAAACACCACACCTTAACGTGTAGGTCAGCTCACGGGGCTCAAACCGGAGTATTGCTAACACTGACTCTAACAAGAGTAATGCTTCGCAGAATCTACCACCGGATCGGAAACGCGACCCACCAAAAAGATCCGGAAACTCACTGGGCTTAAAGGACTCTCCGGCGTGGGAATTAAAATCCGGTCTCTCGCGTGACAGGCGGGGATACTGACCACTATACTACCGAAGAAGTACAAGGCCAGCAAGTGCTTCCCATCACGGTTCGTGAGGTACCTACACTCACAGAAAGCCTGCATTGATTCTTGTTAGAGGTTTTTACTGAAAATCTGCTTTATCACTGTAATGCTGTACACTTCTTCCCATTTAAGGTAACTATAAAAGTCAGTTGTTGTAATTTCCTTGAGTACTTTTAGGTACGTTCACATCTAAAGATATTCGTTGTAGATTTTTTATTGATGATAAATTGTTTACTCGTATTCTTGTTGATAAATTTTACTTTACAATGATTAGTGATTTACATATATTTGAAATATGAATTTAAAAATTTGAAATAACTAACTTGTGCACGCGACTTCGCTCGCGTTAAAATCGTAAAATCGTAAAAATATATAGGTGCTCCAATATGTAAGCAAAATTACATATGATTATTGTATTTGAATTGTTTAAACTTGTACAGTATGTATACTTAGATGGGTGGACGAGCTCACAGCCCACCTGGTGTTAAGTGGTTACTGGAGCCCATAGACATCTACGACATAAATGCGCCACCCACCTTGAGATATAAGTTCTATGGTCTCAAGTATAGTTACAAAGGCTGCCCCACCCTTCAAACCGAAACGCATTACTGCTTTACGGCAGAAACAGGCAGGGTGGTGGTACCTAACCGCGCGGCTTCACAAGAGGTCCTAGCACCAGTAAAAACAAAAGAAGGGAAAGTTAGGCAATGCAAACGCCTTAGTAACAGAAATCGACATAATTACTTCAGCGCGTCACGTAGGGCATCGGTGACCTATATAGCAGTCAAAGGGTTGAGTAGCGTTGTGAATAAATCGTATCGNTGGTTAATATTGTTTATCTTTAATGTTATTTGTCTATAGTGTCGACATCTGTGATTATAGATTATAGAACCCTTATAATGTTAAAACTTATAATTTCAATTAATTATAGTCGAATTTCGACTACCACGGGACCACTAGTCCTTTTAGATAGGTAATGAAGTACCGGTAAAATGGAATATATAAAAATAACATAACTTGTTGATATTCGTATGCGGAGCTTTTACCGTCTCAGATAAAGTTTACCTAATGTTCGAACGGCCTGTTTCGTAAGCTGCACTACTATTCTACTTTTTTCCCCTTTACCTAAGATACCTTTCTTTTCCTATCCTGTTTTCATGTTAATTAACTTTATATCGTATGAGGTTAGATTTTTTTTGGTTATTGGAAAAATCAAAACTGCCCTATTTAAACCTGTTTATTTCAAAGCCGATTACTTTAGAAACTATTTCAAAAGTCTAAACGAGGGTAGCTTAAAAAATTATAATTACGTAATATTTTTAGCCGACTTCCGAAAAAGAGGTTCTAAATGGTGGGCAGCGGCTTGGCTCTGCCCTTGGCATTGCTCACGTCCACGAGGGGCGGTAACCACTCATCATCAGGTGGGCCGTATGTTCGTCTGCCTACAAAGGCAAGAAAAAAAAAGCGGCAATTTTTTTGTATGAGTGACGTTACACTCTGAACTTTTTTAGGCATACCCGATCCTGTAGACCGAATGGTAAACAGTCGACGTTGCCGTAAACACGTCATTACGGATCCTCCTGATCCATTAGCGGTGCTTTTAGGTACCACAAGCACCGATCACCGTCCTCGTCGAACCCGTCGCTTGCGACGAAGGGCTCGACGAGCGAATTAAACCATAGACACAGCGCACTGTGTTTCTCGCCGGATCTTCTCAATGGGTCGCGTTTCCGAACCGGTGGTAGATTCTGCGAAGCACTGCTCTTGCTAGGGCCAGTGTTAGCAACTCTCCGGTTTGAGCCCCGTGAGCTCACCGACACGTTAGGTTGAAGCTGAAATAGCCTCTCAAGGCTATCAGTCAGATGAAGTCGTTTTTTATGTAAATTTTTTTCGATTTTAAAACTTTACGTAAAATATGAGTGATTTTTTTTTGAGCCTCGTCTGAATAAAATCGTTTCATGCAAACATAGAACCAAGAAATATTTTAACGTTCCGAGTTAAATTGTGGTAGGTACCTACTACCTACGTAAAAACGTTCGCATAACAAAACGCCGATAAAGTTTAGAATTTCATACCGTTGCCTACTAGAAAAACTTTCGTAACGAGCTATTAGTGAAAAGAAAATACAATTTTTTTTTATTAAAACTATACCTAGGGCCGACCTAGCGTACCGTTAAAAAACTGTTTAATTGGAGCTTTCGTAGTAAGAGCATTTTCATTGTATTCGTTGTTCGGTAACTATATAAAAAACTACTTTTTTAATTGTTTAGATGGGTGGACGACCTCACAGCCCACCTGGTGTTAAGTGGTTACTGGAGCACATAGACATCTACGACATAAATGCGCCACCCACCTTGAGATATAAGTTATAAGGTCTCAAGTATAGTCAAAACAGCTGCCCCACCCTTCAAGCCGAAATCCATTGCTGCTTCATGGCAGAAATAGGTGTGATGGTGGTACCTACCCGCGCGGACTCACAAGAGGTCCCACCACCAGTATTTACGCAAATTATAATTTTGCGGGTTTGGTTTTTATTACACGAGGTTATTCCTTCACCGTGGAAGTCAATCGTGAACATTTGTTGAGTACGTATTTCATTAGAAAAATTGGTACCCGCCTGAGATTCGAACACCGGTGCATCGCTCAACACGAATGCACCGGACGTCTTATCCTTTAGGCCACGACGACTTCCTAACTTTCGACTATTCCTACCCAATATTAGAGATGTTTGGCAAAATATAAATACTTCTACAACGTGATGCGCAGGTGGTATATCCTATATCGTGCAAGTCAGTAAGTATTATAAAAGTATTATATGTAGATATATAATCGATTTTGTAATGTTTAGTGGCTGTGGATACAACAAAGGAATTAGAAGATTTGTATCACAAAAATACTCGTAATTGGGTATCTTTGTTCAAGATGTACCTAATACCTACATTGTTTTCGATTTTAAAATATTACGTTCAAGAGACGAAAAGCTATTTGTTTTAGGCGACATTTCGCTTAACACGCAACATTTATTATCTTTGTAATTAAAGGTCCGTTTTATTTGGTATCAGCATCAACAGTTCGTATTTTTTAATTGAACTTCAATTAAGTTTACCCCATTCAAATTATCTGAACAAGTTTTTGTCTGTTATGATATTTTTTCCTAATTTGAAACTTTAAATGTCACTTCTGTTAATTTGTAAAAATGTCACTTAAACTAAATAACCCTTCACCCGTCGTTTTGTTAGGTATCTACTTAAATTCAGCTCTAGTCTCGTAATTCAAATTCGAAAAAGGAATACCTATTACGTCACCAATTTAACTAAGAGTCGGTGCATATTCTAAATTCAAATAAAAGAAAATCGAATCAAGCAATCGGTGCGCAACGTAAATAAATAACGCGGTCGGAGGACATCATTTGTCACGTTGTGCGGGACAAGTGGCGGGCGTCGGCCGGCGCTCGTCTCAATCAATAGTTCCGCGCAACTCCGAGGGCACTCGTCGAACAGCGAGACATTACACGACATTGCGGTAGGCAGCGGCTCGGCTCTGCCCCTGGCATTGCTGAAGTGCATGGGCGACGGTAACCACTCACCATCAGGTGGACCGTATGCTCGTCTGCCTACAAGGGCAATAAAAAAATCTAAGATGTTTCTTAACAGGAATATTAAAGATGATATTGGTAGGGTGAATACAAAAATTTCTATAAAAATTCTTGTTAGCAGTCGAGAAAATGCCATTTTGAACCAGTCAAATTATGATGTGTACAAGGGCAATAAAAAAAAACACATTTCAACCCGAACAAACAAAATTCCATTGAAAGAAATCGAATGAAATTCCAGAACTGTCATTCGAATTTTTGAATACGTCTCCGGAAAGGCGTGGTCCAACCAATAACGGATGTCACGCGTTGCGACACGGTGACAGTTTGGACCAATAGCAGACGAGCGCGCGTCCGTGCCGGTGACATTTTTAACCAACCGCTTTAAGCCCGCCCACGCGTTTTTCATTCCATTCTCGAATTGTTTCCATTGTTATAAATTGTTACAGTTACTTTGTACGGTCTTAGGGACGACAGCTTCGAATTAAATATGTACGACGCTTGACACATAACATTTGTTATGTTTCAACGAGTTTCAATAATACAGTGGCCGCAAAAAAATACACAAGAGAAATTATTTTAGATTAATTTATAAAGAATAGCTTACATTAAATCGTTGGTTCGAAAGTGATTTGGGGTAGCAAGTTTTTATGTTTTTCAGGATTATTTGTTGAGTAGGTATTTCGGCCAATGGAAGCTCCGCTTTTGTCATTGGTTGACGACACGTAGATGTCACTGTTTGTCGCATGTCGCATTAGACCAGGATAGTCATATTCAATTAGTTGCGAGCGCGAACGGGATAGCTTATATAGAATGAAGGCTGCGATTGTTTCCTGAAAAAAAAAATTATTCATAAATATACTTTGTTAATAAAATGTTTTGTTATTCAGCTCAGTTTTATATTAAATGTGGGTAAATAATTTCCAGAACAGTCTATTTTTTTGAGTAACAACATAAGATGCGTCCGTGTTTGTTGTTTAAAAAAATTATAGTTGCGTGCGATACGAAGCGTGCCCGGAGATATAATCGAGTGATTTCGGCAAATCGCTCGCTCCCGTCCGATTTTAATTCGATTAATTTCGATTAAATTTTTGTTGCGTTCGTGCTTCCGTGTCGGAATCCGAGAACGGCTGCCGTTACAGAAGTTTATTATAACAATCCGAATTTAGAATATTCTTTTTTGTTCTCTTTGATCGAATTGTTAGTTAGCCTTTTCGATTAACCCTTAAGGCGTTAGGGAGTTGGTTCTGTTAAAATTATTATCTAATCATGGTACTAACAGCGTCTAGAGACACTTAACTCACTTAGACGATTAACTTATAGTTAAACCTACTAGACTAGTTTAAATATAGTTTTAATAAGGGACTTACTTCCTCATTTTTGTTACTTGATCAATTGATTTTATATTTGAACCCTAAGCAAAATACAATAAAAATAAGCGTCTAAAAAACCTTCAAAAAATCAGATAAGTATGTATGCATGTAACTAGGTAGGTACCCTATAGCCGATTATTTAAAATATTAATTTCAAATTTAGAACCATGAGAGGAATTTCTTTTGAATTTCAAATGTTCCCGAATGCCTTTAAATGACAGCTTAAATTCTGAAAAAAAAAAAACTGGAATTTAAAGTGTTCGGTAGTCGTTCGAAAATCGCAACGGTCGATCACACGAAGAAACATTCCTCATAATTTGAATTTCGAGGCACGTAATCTGCTTCCCACGGATTTTTGGAGCCTCGAAGCGACAAATTGATATTCGAAATTCGAAAGGTATGTTGACACGTGCGGTCGGTGACGGAGGTCGCACGAATTAGGAATTAAGGTTTTATTTAAAAACAAAATTGGAACACCATTTATTTCGTTCGAAAACGCGTGGCGCCTGAAGAGGTTTGCATAATTTTTTATCGAACGACATTTTGCTTTTATGTCAGAATATTTTGAAAATAAATACTTACTACATACCTAATTCGAATATATTTCGTGAAATAAACAATTTTGGCAAATAAAAACGCTACTTTATGTTACCTACCAACAAAAGCGTCTGATTATATTCACAAAGTGTCGAACAGATTCTAAGAATACAGGAACTTATTAGGCGCATAAATAAGTAGCTTTTTTTAGCACTTATTATTTTTACAAAGGTAATATCGGTAGCTGCCGTAAGTAAAAATGAAATATTATAGACACTTGATGTTATTGTAAGCCCGTCCTGGTAGGTACCACAATCCCGCTTATTAGGTACTTCCGCGAATCACGTAAACATACTTAGCGATTCGAAGGACACCTGTACAAAATAATCGTTCATAGGTTCGACGCCATGACGGGTCTAGCTTAAAAAGTTTTTATTTATACCTAATCATTAGTGGTATACGCCGGTATGTGAAGGTGACGTCACGGCCTCAGCCTAAAAGAATTTGCGAACACTAACCCTAACTTTGGAATCGTCGTGGCCAGGGCATTCGTATCTAGCGATGCAACGGTGTTCGAATCCCGCTGGAGGGTACCAATTTTTCAAATGAAATACGTACTTAACAAATGTTCACGATTGACTTCCACGGCGAAGGAATAAGATCGTGTAATAAAAATCAAACCCGCAAAATTAAAATTTGCATAATTGCTGGTGGTAGAACGTCTTGTGAGTCCGCACGGGTAGCTACCACAATCCTACGGCCTATTTCAGCCGTGAAGCATTAACGCGTTTCGGTTGGAAGGGTGGGGCAGCCGTTGTACTGTAAAAACGGAGACCTTAGAACTTATATCTCAAGGTGGGTTGCGGCATTTACGCTATAGATGTCTATGCGCTCCGGTAACCACTTAACACCAGGTGGGCTGTGAGATAGTCCATCCACCTATCCAATAAAAAAAATTAGCAAGCTCTTGCAAAAAATAGTGCTTCCCAGAGTCTACCACCGGACCGGAATCGCGTTTCATTGAAAAGATTCGGCGTGAAACAATTTAACTTAAAGTAGGTACGTCATTCTCTATTACGATTTTGTGAAATTATTTTTAGATATTTCCCGCCTATTTCTGCCGTGAAGCAGTAATGCGTTTCGCTTTGAAGGGTGGGACAGCCGTTGTGACTATACTGAGACCTTAGAACTATATCTCAAGGTGTGTGGCGCATTTACGTTGTAGATGTCTATGGGCTCCAGTAACCACATAACACCAGGTGGGCTGTGAGCTCGTCCACACATCTAAGCAATAAATAAATAAAAAGATAAAATTCGTTTTATTTCTAAATTTATTTCATTGTTATCTTATATAAAATGGCGGTAAAACGTCTCCGTCACCGATGCTTCCAAATTCAAATTTCGAAATGTTTACAATTCGCGTCCCGAAGCTAGAGCGGCGTGTTTGATCGAAATATCTGTTAAGATTATAACTAGTGTTAGTCGAGTGATCGAATTTCAACCGTAATCATTGAGACCTAAAGATTCAAATTTGTAACAGTAATGTTTTTTTTGTTTTTTTTCTTGTAAAGGTGGAAAAATAGTGCTATTTCAATAATATAATATTTATACCGATATATTATGTATATAGTGTTATGTAGTAGTATTATATACATATTTTAGTATACTCGTCAATATTTAAATTTAAGAACAGAATGTTTCGAGATAAAAAAAGTACTGAACTATTTTGTTTTCGGCTATAAGTTACCATCACATCTTATGGACTTTGAATGAATTCTGTGCTTCTTGAGATTAGCTTTTTACAAACAACAGAGTCATCCTATTTTTAAATTATAAACAATACGTAATTTATTTTCTGTAATGCAATACGAAATTCTGAATCAAGTAGTAGGTAGGTACATTGTAATTGAATTTTAAATTAATGTTGGTTATTAAAGTAAGATTTGGTAGATGGCAAATTTCTAAATTCATTTAGATTACTCATTTGATTGTGTGTTCGTGTGTGTGTGTGCGTGTGTTTTAGCTATATGCGTTTTAATATATAGATATTTAATTAAATTTCAAATATCTTTAGCACGAACGCTGATTTTTTAAAGTTCGCAAGTTGAATGCACACTTTTGTATTTACCTCTTTTATATATTTTTTTTAATTTATCGACGCCCGGGAATCGATTATTTAAAATCTCTAAAATTTCATTCAAAAACGCCTCTATATTTTTTTTAATAATTTTTTTTCGAATCCCTTTGACTTCTGGACACCTAAGAACTCGCTAAAGAGATACAATGCGGTACGTGCAGTAGACTACACACTCATTTAACAAACGCTACCTACTCCAACATTAAGGCATAATTCGATATTTCCAAATTCAAATTCGGAGCTCGTAAGGACGCGATCACAGTTGAGCCTAAAACATATTTCAGTTATTTTTAGACTGAATTAAATCTAAGATAGCGATTAGGTGTTAATCAAACATCGAGACAGTGGTGAGAATGTAATATGCTTATAGTAATTGTTTGATTGGAAGCAATTAAGATCATTTCAAAATGCTTTTTATTTTGCACGTTAGATTTAGCTATCAAAATGGACCAGTAGACTTTAGGAATTCTGATTTGGGTAACCAGCTTCCATTTCCAGACTCTATACAGAAGAGGGCCGTTCGGATTGTCGATAACCCCATTCTCACGGATCGTTTGGAACCTCTGGGTCTGCGGAGGGACTTCGGTTCTCTCTGTATTTTGTACCGTATGTTCCATGGGGAGTGCTCTGAGGAATTGTTCGAGATGATACCAGCATCTCGTTTTTACCATCGCACCGCCCGCCACCGGAGTAGAGTTCATCCATACTACCTGGAGCCACTGCGGTCATCCACAGTGCGTTTCCAGAGGATTTTTTTGCCACGTACTATCCGGATAAGGAATGAGTTCCCCTCCACGGTGTTTCCTGAGTGCTATGATATGTCCTTCTTCAAATGGGGCTTGTGGAGAGTATTAAGCGGTCGGCAGCGGCTTGGCTCTGCCCCTGGCATTGCTGAAGTCCATGGGTGACGGTACCACTCACCATCAGGTGAGCCATATGCTCGTCTGCCTACAAGGTTAATAAAAAAAACAGTATAACAATATATATGTATATGTATGTAATAAATAGTTTTTCAGTGAAATTAAGACGAAAATGTACCCTTCACCAATAACTGAATTCTGTTTAATTTTTCTCTTATGCCAACTGTAAATTAATATGACGCTTGTTTGAAGTTGAAATTCTTTGTCACAGCTCTGCGATTCTAAGAGATCGATATTTCGAGCGGTGTTAAGTATCGCTCTCATTTGACAGGCTACGTTAAGTTGGCTTATAAAATTTGGGAGTCCTCAACAAAGCAAAGCGTTACTTGAAAGCCTGATCTTATGCTTTGTAATTCACACATACTCACGTAACGTTTGAAAGCTCTAGGGCATAGATTCGTCATATGGCACTGCGTATATCCACAGTCAGTCTCCTCGTTACCCTGGCGTTATAAAATATCATTCATATTAATTTTGTAATAAGTCTAAGCATTGACGGCCGCTCAGCTATTTTCCTGTTCTTCTAGTTCTATCTCTACTACTACTAGTCTCCATCAGTTCCTCTCCTAACGAGGAGAGGAAAAAAAGGATTTGTATGTGACATTAATAATACCTTTCTATTTTTATTTGGGTGAAACTGTGATATTCTCTTGCAAGTTCAAACGCACCCTTACCTAGATTGCGTGACGATGCTTTTTAAACATAGAACGCTCGTTCTTTTTGCAAATTAGAAGTTCTCTCTCTTCAAAACAAATTGCTGGCAGACAAGACGTTCGAATGCTTATTTTGAAATACGCCAACCGCAGTTTTAGGCTCAACAAATTATACGTTTCGCCAAAGCATTTTCGACTTTATCACGTCGACTTAAGATTTGACGGGAGCGAATAAAACAAATTACGCAATGGTTTTGTTATATTTTGGATTTAATTCGTTGTGCGTTTCAGATGCAAATGCGGCTGATGAGAGTTGATTATGCAAATGAGAACGGACTAACGCTTTGTGGGACTTCTTGATGTGCATATTGTTATGTTGAAAAAGTAGCTGGCTTCGATATTTAAACGGTCTTTTATGTTTATTGTATTTATATCGTAGAATTAAAATTAGTTTTTACTTTTTTTATCAACTTTCAATAAATAACGTTTTAAGGTTTTACTAGTGGTCTCGCAGTAGTCGAAATTCGACTATAATTAATTGGAACGTAAGTTTGTACACTATTATGATTGTATTTTATATTTATATAATCACAAATTTCGCAAAGACTACACTATAAAAAGTATTAACAAAGACAAACAATATATAATCTATTCTCAATTTGACAACAGACGTCAAGAACAAAAGTTTGACAATAAATGGTATGCATGCGTGTGTGCGTCAAATACATAGTATGTAGTGTGTGTAATGTTTTCTTTATTGATTTAATGTATCTATTATGCATTATTTAAAAAAAATTATTAGCGTTGTGCACTTGTTCTCTATATGCTCTATAAGTGTGGAAAATTTCATACTCCTCCGTCCACGCTATTTTGGTAAAAAGGGATACAAAGTTTTTGCTTCACGTATTAATATGTTTTTATTTCGTGATTGTGTTTTGTTTCAACGCAACTTACATTCGATATTATTATAAAATAATATATATAAATATTATTACTATACATATTATTATACATATTATTATAAAATAATAATATCGAATGACAGCGAACGTCAAATCTATTCTAAAAATAAAAAATCTAGATAGCGATTTACTAACTCATAAAATTGGTCTACGTTTACAACATAAGAAATAGGAAGCCCTACGCTATTTCCCGCCATATTTCACCTCCGTGACATTTGGTTGTCGTCGTGACATTTAACGTGTCACGTCACGCGACATTTGGCTGTCACATGTGACGTCGCGTGCGCCGAACTAGTTAATTTTTAAAGTTTCCATTATCAACCTTTATTGTGTCTGAGGGGAGCTCACAAATTGATTTTAAGTTTGTTTCCGTGTTCGTTCAAGTATTTCAACTTTGTTTTTAAAACAAAAGCTTATAAAAGCTACTGCACTTGAACTTCTGTGACTGAGCTATGTTTTATAGCTAAGCTATTTGCAGGGTTTTATAAGGTTTTTTTTTATTTTTATTGCTAGATGGGTGGACGAGCTCACAGCCTACCTGGTGTTGAGTGGTTACTGGAGCTCATAGACATCTACAACGTAAATGCGCCACCCACCTTGAGATATAAGTTCTAAGGTCTCAGTATAGTTATAACGGCTGCCCCACCCTTCAAACCAAAACGCATTACTGCTTCACGGCAGAAATAGGCAGGGTGGTGGTACCCACCCGCTCGGACTCACAAGAGGTCCTACCACCAGTAATTACGCAAATTATAATTTTGCGGGTTTCATTTTTAATACACGATGTTATTCCTTTACCGTGGATGTTAACGTTAACATGTTTTGACCATATTATAATTCTATCCTCAAGCATGATTACAAAGTCAAATATTGAAATATCTTAAAATAGAAAACATTTATGCTGCTATTTCAATATTTATTTTGATGAATAGGATTTGTTTACAACAACAACAATTCGATGCTTTTAATTGAACTTCAGTTAAGTTTGACCCGTTTAAATAGCAGAAAATATTATTCGTTATGACATTTTTTCCAAATTTTAATCTTTATATGACTATTAAAGAGTTGCAAAAATGTTGCTTAAACCAAATAGTCTTTCACCCCTCGATATAATACTTGTTTTATATACAGCTATTGTATAATTGGTCACAACTAAAATGTATCAATGGCTAATTTGTTAGTTAGAAGTTGACAAAAAAAATTCTAATTAATGACTACGGACTGTTTTATTGAAGTGAAACTTCCTTATCGGCGTTGGAAAAAAATTTACCGTCACATTTTTCGGTTACGCGTCTCATTTTTCCGTTACGCGCCATCTTTTAATTAACGGCTGTATGTTCTGAAGTATGGATGCGCATTTGAGAAACCGACCTCATGTCTCAAGGTGGGTCACGGAATACATTTTGTAATTGCAATAATCCCAGGTAACCCACTTAATATCACGTGGACCGTGCTATTATTGTTATTACGTAAAATAATAGGAAGAAAAGTACCAGGGTATTATGATATCAAAGAGATGTATTATTATAACTTTACTCTGACGTACAGCCTTCTTTATTAATTAACGGCTGTATGTTCTGAAGTATGGATTCCGATTTGAGAAATTGACCTCATGTCTCCAGGTGGATTACGGAAATCATTTTGTAATTCCAATAATCTCAGGGAGCCCACTTAATAATATCACGTGGACCGTGCTATTTATTACTGTTATTACGTAAAATAATAGGAAGAAAAGTACCAGGGTATTATGATAGCAAAGAGATTTATTAATAATTAACGGCGGTATGTTCTGAAGCATGGTTTCGGATTTGAGAAATCGACCTCATGTCTCAAGGTGGGTCAAACTTCACGAACCTCAGGAACCCCATTTAACACCACGTGGACCGTGCTATTATTATTAATTTATAGGAAGAAAAGTACCAGGGTATTATGATATCAAAGAGATGTATTATTAAAATGCTGTAATAATCTTAGTAGCAAAAAGGTAAAGTGAAATAATTGTATTATTTGTATTCATGTCTATGATAATAAAATCCTTTTGTTTAAACTTTATCTAATTTAACTTTATTTAACCAATTTCTAGAAAGTTGCATGTAGATCATTTTTCGAAAAATAAGGCCATAAACAAGTTTCACTTCTTACGTGTGTACACTAGTACACGCACACATTTTTATTTTTTATTTGCTTCAGACGTATGTATGTAACCCAATCTTGGAACATGATTTTGACCCCCTTCAAAACGTCGGATTAACTCGAAATCTAATCTAATAATTATTAAGGGCCGATGACAATACAACATTAAAAAAAAAACTGTAAGAAAAATATTGAAATAATTGAAATTCAACTAATAAATGAAAATTAAATAATAGTTTAAAAAAACTAACAAAATACGCTTTTATAGAAAATCCAACAAAAAACTAGATTATAAATTTTAATAAATTTGAATTAAAAATAGTGTAAGAAAAAATGATTTTATTGTAAAAAAAAGCGGGGGTTGCATGGTATCAGTAGTTATAAATATTTTATGAACAGATAGGAGTAGAAGGGTTATTTTAATATCCTGAAAAGCACCACACGCTTTTTTACAATAAAATCATTTTTCCTTACACTATTTATAATTCTAATTTATTAAAATTTATTTTCTATTTTTTAGTAATATTTCTATAAAAGTGTATTTTGTTAGTTTTTTTAAGCTATTACTTATTTTTATATATATATTATAGATGTATTGGTTTAGTAAAATCGTCTTCAAATGACTTTCAACACTAATTCAGGTCAACTCGATCGGCCGACTATTCACCGCGCAACCCTTTTATAATTTTTCCATCATCTCCACTTTGTGTTCCCCACAATTTATTTGGGCCCTTTTGCCTGTATAGAATTTGCGATCCATAAATTTTAAAAGCTTATTTGCGAATTCGTAAATCACGCAAATGATTTTATGCTTCTGGATATTTCGATTTTCGCCCGAGGCTGTTTGTGATCTTTTGATTTTATAGGTAGCATGGATATACTTTTTTTTTTGTTATGTTAATGATAACCAGGATTTTAAGCACGCAAGCTTCTTGGTTTTTAAATGCGATGATTCGTTTCTGGATTCGGGACGTCTGAATAATTGTAAGTATACACACTTAGGGGCAGGGTTTTGGGTTTACATAAAAAGAAAATTGTTGTCTCTGACTTTGGGTTATGCAGTTAAGCATCACTTAAAATACTAGACTAATTTAAATAAACCATTATGCTATTCAAAGCTAAAACACTATAATAGATAGTTAAAAATCTACTACTAAGAAGACGAGCTGTTTCGATATATTGACGGATACCGAATTTATATATAATATATCCAATTAGATAACAGTTCTGAAGAGAGCAGCAACCATTTCGAAAACCTTGAAAATATTCATTCTATATTCAGTTGGTTCATTTAATATTAGGATAATACTTGGGGTGACATTTGGAGTAACAGGTATCTTCACTTCCTTAACCTTTCGAGGATTTGAGCTTAATACTTAGAACTCATGTCTCAAGGTGGGTGGCAGCATTTGCTTTGTAGATGTCTATGAGCTTCGGTAACCACTTAACACCAGTTGGGCCGTGAGCTCGTCCACCTCTCTAAACATTAAAAAAAATCGTTTTTATATAGCAATGAGTGCTACCCACTATAATATTGTTCGAAGTACCTATTACCTACTACTGTTCTATATGACATGACTGTTAGCGGTTAGGACAATTTCTTTTAGTGATAGCTGTAGCGTGCAACATTCGGTTGCACTCGGGCGTCATCGGTCGCGATCGGAGTTCCCGAACGCGCAGGTGTCCCGTGACGTCACACTGCTAGATTCGCGCGCGTTGATTCAAGTTGATTGTAAAACGTATTATAATTTTTATTTTTAATTGGTGTCTTGTAGTGCCTAGCGACTTGTTTACTCTTTTTACTTTATAATAGAACATTGTACACATATTATATTATTATATTGCTTAATTGGTGTGTTTGACTTTTATGTGTTCGGAGCATAATATCCCGAGAATACGAATAACAAACTACATAGCTTCTGAATTGTTTGAACACATCAGAGCTGTGCCCATACCAAGGTATTCACTTTCCCTTGTACACGTAGCTTAAAGCTCTCTGGTGTATAATGTAATACTTGTGATCATGTAGACATTAGTAACAACTAATGGTTTCTTACGAATGTTCAGTATGGTAATTTCGTTGAAATGTACCCACCTACCACCCTGATTTCATGCGCCTTATCACTTCGTCCAACATTAGAATTTCTTAAAAGATCATCAAATTTCTTTTGACTTTTTGGCGAGAACGCAAAGAGCGAAGTTGTGTGAATTGTTTTGTTTCGTTAATTTAGTGTTTATTCAGGTTTAAATGTGTACCTAAATAACATTTGGGTATTAACTGATTAGCATCAAAGTGAAACAAAGACGCTGGACGTAGTTTCTTACGAAAAGTCCACTGAGAAAGTCTCCATAACTACCATTTTGAATTTCATCTATTTTCATTTCATATTTAGACTTTATTTCATTNAAGTTGTGTGAATTGTTTTGTTTCGTTAATTTAGTGTTTATTCAGGTTTAAATGTGTACCTAAATAACATTTGGGTATTAACTGATTAGCATCAAAGTGAAACAAAGACGCTGGACGTAGTTTCTTACGAAAAGTCCACTGAGAAAGTCTCCATAACTACCATTTTGAATTTCATCTATTTTCATTTCATATTTAGACTTTATTTCATTGCATCGCAGCTCTTTTTTTTTATTGCTTATTTGGGTCGAGCTTACAGTGGTGAGCTCGACCCGTCCAAGCCTGGTGTTAAGTGGTTACTGGAGCCCATAGACATCTACAACGTAAATGCGCTACCCACCTTAAGATATAAGTTCTAAGGTATCAGTATAGTTACAACAGCTGCCCCATCCTTCAAACCGAAACCCATTACTGCTTCACGGCAGAAATAGGTAGGGCGGTGGTACCTACCCGTGCAGACTCACAAGAGGTCCTACCTCCAGTAACTAGCTTACATCCCATTTGATTATAGTCACATATTACTGAACCTCTTCTCAATTCTGCTCATATAATTCTTCATAGCACAGACTTTGTATGCATTTGATAATTTAAGATTTTTATAAACTCAATATTGGCAACAATGCGGTTACAAGAAGATAGTTGATAATTTAAAAAGAACAGGAATAAATGTTGATTCTGTGAATTTTTTTTGGGTAGAATGACAAAAACGTGAAACAATAAAACATCATTGCTTAGAATTTTCAAAACTTTTTATTACATTATTTTGGCAGAGGGAAGCGCGAACTTCCATTAACTAAAACTATAATTACATTTTTTTAATACTTTTTGGTACTTACACATTGATCATGAAAATCACATATTAAATTTTATAAAATTTACATACATTCGTAATTAATTTTTCACTATTGAAGGTTCTAGCACCAAGATCGTCATACGTATTTACAAAAAAAAAAGAAGGAAAACCAACTGTGGGTGTCTTCCTCTTTTCCTGAAGGCGATAAGAATTGTGAGTATCGAAATAATGAAGGATTGCATTACCTACAAACTTTGTACGCGAGATTACTAGTTTTTGAAAGCCGAGAAAAATTTGCCCAAACTCAATATGTCTGGTCTTGTAAATAACATGACGTTTGATTAATAATAAATCACTATCACAATTTATAAGATTAAAATACATTATTTTTGTTTTTGTTTCGTATGGTGCAATAAAATAATTTGACACAGCAAATGTTTCAGGAAAAACAACGCATATACCGGCAATTTTTTTTTGTTTTTTTTTTATTGCCTTTGTTGGCAGACGAGCATACGGCCCACCTGATGGTGAGTGGTTACCGTCGCCCATGGACTTCAGCAATGCCAGGGGCAGAGCCAAGCCGCTGCCTACCGCTTAATACTCTCCACAAGCCTCGTTTGTAGAAGGACATGTCATAACGCTCGGGAAACACCGTGGAGGGGAGCTCATTCCATAGCCGGGTGGTACGTGGCAAAAAAGATCTCTGGAAACGCACTATGGATGACCGCAGTGGCTCCAGGTAGTATCGATATAAATATAGTATAAATATATAGTATAAATCGATAAAATGATCTTAAATTAAACGGCTTACGCGGTAAGTTTTATTAATACAAATACAACATTATATTGTTAACGTTAACATTACAATTATTTTTTTTTAAATAATTTGTACACATTCGATATTTACATTTATTGCACAATTATTACTATGGAATGCATTAAAAGTACGTAATTATGTAAATAAAACAAGACGAAAGTACATCTAAAACATTGAAACTTCATAACAATATCTTTATACATGATCCTACTGCAAGAGAGGGAATTCAAAATTTTACATTAAGTCTAGCCAAACTAAAACTTTATCTGATAATTAAAGTAATTTATTGATGGGATTAGTTGACATGCGTGAAGTACGTTGATAAGATGAAAAAATAAATTTACTGTTTCAACTAAGAATACCTATTTACATATGTAAATTTCGAAACCATAACGATATATGGCATAGAAATTTAAGACATTATTTAGGACTATATTAATTTATTTTAATCGAAGCTATATTAAATATGATCACAAATGCACTGAAGATATCACTCTACATCAAATATTTTTGTTTTAAACTCGACCAGATCACGAGGGACTCAGGGGCATCCTCAAGCTTTGTCTTCGGGAGACATGAGACTCGTAGTGAATGTTTCTTTTCGTTCTAGAAAAGAAAGCAGAGTTGCAGCCGGGAAGAGAACAGCGGTGCAACGACTGGGAGTGCACCGTCTCACAATGCTGCTTCAACGAAGACAGATCCTTGAAGTTATCTCTACAGCCGCGGCAAGGATACGTTCCGTCTTTATTCAACTGAGGCGCTTCATCTTCAACGCAGTAGTTCAATCTGCGACTCAGAGACGAGGAGTAGCTTTGACAGTTAAAAGCGTTCAAGCTCGGAGGTAAGAATCCTAGAGGCACCGGAGGGAAGCTCGGAAACATACCGAACGGCGAAAAGAGAAATGGGTGATGGGTAAGGACATCACGATTGTTAAAATACTCAGGCAGTTGCATAGGCGGGTAGGGATTGCAAAATGGTATTTGATTTATTTGCGTTTTGTACTTCTCGGTCTCCTTTGCTTTGTAGTAGACTTGTGATTCTACGAACGGTACAGCCCGTTCTTCTTCTTTGAAAGACGCGATCAGCTCCATTTGATCTCGGATTTTGTCAAGAAGCTTGGAACTGTCGTCCGTCACTCTGAAATCGTCTGAAGACAATTTCCTGTGTAATGTTACGTTTCCGCTGTGCTGATCCCGACTTTTTCTCGAGGAGTATGCCGCTCTGCAACCGTCGAAGCTACATTTATACCTGAGCTTCAAATGAGCGGTCTGGTAGTGTGTTTTTAAGACGTACACATTCTGAAATAGCCTTCCGCAGGCGGTACATTTCTTTGGATTGTCGTTGTCAACAGGGATATCGGTTATGCTCACAAAGAAGCCATCGTCAAAATGTCCGTAAATTTGACCTTGTGTTTCTTCGGAAGGACAATCGTAACTGGAGACTGAGGACGATGGGGATCGATCAGAGAAGTCGATTGAATCGTTTGTTGTCAGATTACAAGGTCCTAATGCATTAATGTCATTTTTTTTCGGGATTTCCGGAAATTCGCCTTTAGACAGGCTCTCCAGCCTCTTCAGAGAATTTTCTGAAGAATAATGTTCGTTAGTTGGAGTGCTACTTTTTATTGTCTCGGGCCTTTCAATCTGTTCTTCTTTAACTCGAAGATTTTGAACGTTATACGTCATGTCGGCGGGTTCTTCTTCGACGATTGTAGGCTCCTGTTTAATATGTGTTTTATTGGTTATAGAAGTCTCAGCTTCCTCGGTTCTTCTTTCGTAATGGTGAGGTTCCTTTTTTATCCTTTTCAAATCCAAAACTTTTTCTTCTTCGCTCGGCACTCGATTTTGAGCCAGGTAATCATTTTCACCGGCGTTGTTTTGTAAGCGTAATGGGTTTAAATTTTTGCGTTTTCGCTTTAGAACTTCGGAATGGCTATCGTCTTTCTTGAAATCCGTACTTTCATTATTGTCACTGTTACTGCGTTGGTCGCAATCTGTTTCAGAATCTTCCATACAGTAGGATTTATTCAAATTGGAATAATATCCATTCATGTCGACATGGTCACTCTCTTCATCGTCATCATCGCCAGCAACGACCACAATTCCGTCGTCTTCATCAGATTCGCCTTGGCCTTCCTGGTCTTTGTTCTCGATAGAGTTCATATCACGTCTGACTGTGTGTGATTGGTCAAAGTGTGAGAACCCAACATTCATACTGTTTTTATAGTCTATGGGAATATTTGATGCAAACTGTCTTAGGCCCTGTGGTGGGTTTAAGAGTGTGTATGAACCAAACGGATTCATATGGTTCATCACAGGTGGGACGTTCAAACCAGCTGCGTGAGGTGAAATGAGTACGGAATGAGTTTGTGCGCTTCTGCCGTCGTGAGGAGAAATTTTTCGTCGCAAATGCGGAGAATGCAGTTTTGGATTTGGATTAGCACTGTGTCGATTTCTGGATCTCCTAGAGCTGAACATCATACTGCAACCTTCTACTGTGCATTTATGCATTTCTCTGAGATGCACGGCAGAAAAATGTATTTTCAACGCTCCCTTGTCGCAGAATGTTTTTAAGCATACGTTGCATTGAACTCTCTTCTTACCTGTCGCGGGATTTATGAATTGAGTTCCTAAATTTAAAGGCATTTGTGTTGCGCCCCACTGGCGTTTCGGTGGACCTAGTAGCACGTTTCTCGGATTCTGATTGCTTTCAACATAGGTGGTGTCTTTGCTTAAATTAAGTACACTCTCCTCGTCGTTTCTTGTGTCATCAGGTTTGGATTGGCTAAAGCTGTTTACCGATTTATCTGGTATCTCCACTGGTTTCGTTGAAATTTGAGGTAAAAGGGCTTGTAGTGAAGCGAGTCCCATAGGATTTTGGCTTAGGGCAGCTACCATAGCTGCCGGGTGACTGAATGCGGAAGGCATCGCCATAGGGGGACAAGGTAAATTCGCTTGTAGCGGAAAGTTGAAAAATTGACTTCTCATCAAATCTATTGCTCTGTCAGTAGCATTGACATCGTTCAATTTTCTTGCTTCCTTTTCATTATCTGCCTTTTTACGAAAATCGTATGGTTGCATATTTTGTAAATGATTTAAAGGAGATGTGTTCATCTGACTAGAACTGGAAATTGGACTTGATGATGTGGATAGTTGAACGCTATGGCTGGGTGATACTTCTGCTGAAGATACTTTTTGAGCAGGAGACCGACTTTCGCGAGGAGATGTCCTATTTGGTGCAGGAGATATTCTTTCCTTTTTCACATTTACCGTGTCTTCGGGCGTCGTTCTCCGCGATTCTCTTTCTTGAATGCTTTTGAGGTACTTGTAATGGTGATTCACCTCCATCATGTGTTGTAAATACTTCAGAGAATCATCATTGCAAAGGTCCCTCCCTTGCTGTTCCATCAGCCTTCTGAACTCTGCTTCGAGCTTCAACTGTTCGCTGGGATCAGCGTATTCTGGCTTTCGATCCCTTATTTTGTCGTGAGCTTCGTTCGGGGTTGATGCCAGGCCATTCTTCTTGTAAATTGGTAAGAGCGATGTTTTGTGAAGCGCTCTTGCCTCTTGAAGCTTGAGGATTTGCTGTAGAGCCATGCTGTGTTCTGGACCGTGTCCACTCCATCTTTCCGCACTGGTCGATTGCGTTTCCTGTAACAAAAGAAAAGGACTATTAAAAAAAGTTTTTTTTTAAAATGATTAATAACTAACGGTCTCAACTTCTACTTCAAGCCCTGCATAATCTGTAAAAACATATTTATTTGTCGTTTGCAATCATGGTTATACTGTAAAACACTTATCTCGTTGGCAAATATTTGATTTTTAATTGAACGTAAGTATTAAAATAATATTAGTCATGCTTGTTACGAGTTATTTGCCTTTTCAATGGACACTTAAAGTAATTATTTACGCGTATTTCCACAGCGATTACATCTCTATGGCTGGTTGAACCCATACTTATTTATTGGATGATCGATGTACCAAAGAATGAAGCGGACTGTATTTTAAAATCACAAATGAAATTCCTAATCCCGACATTATACGGTCTAGAATATAACCCTAACCACCGGTTTCATAAATACCTCTTCAAAATAACTATCGGGGCAACACAAAACCACACCTTGCGTTTTCAAAGGCTAATATCAAATTAATTCCAAGAACAGAGAGCAATTGGGTAAAATTGTGTAAAATGACGGTTTCGAGTCGACTCGAGAATAGAAAAGTGGTTCTGTGTCGCGTGTTTGAAACGATTTAATCCGAAAACTAAATTACTATTCATTTGGTAAGCATTCGGGGCGGGCGAGCTGTGTCAAAGTTAAACTCCGGTTAATTCGACCACTCCTCGACCGTCACGTAATATTCCTACCATTACGAAGAACAGGACGGAGACGTGACAGGAAAGAATCGGAAATTAAACGTTTTGAAATGTACAATTAATGTATCTAATACCGTTTGTGATGGAAGTTCAGTGGCTGGTGTGTAATTTGTTATCATTCCGCCGCGGGGCAGAAGTCGCTAGAAAGTCAGAGCTGAATGTTATGTTGCGTCGCACGGCTTTAAATCTAGATAAATTTACAGTTACGTTTAAACTTAGTACAAAATTAAGTAAATTTATTGAACTAACCCACCCTTAGTCTTTGTTTGATCGTTAGATTGATTTGTTGCTTATAGAAAAAAAACCAATACAAGTCATTGCTATACGACTTGTAATACTGGTGGTAAGACCTCTTGAGAGTCCCGGGTACCACCACCCTGCCTATTTCTGCGGTACAGCAGTGATGCGTTTCGGCTTGAAAGGTGGGCAGCCGTTGTAACTCTACTGAGACCTTACAACTTATATCTCAAGGTGGGTTTTTTTTTATTTATTGCCTTTGTAGGCAGACGAGCATACGGCCCACCTGATGGTGAGTGGTTACCGTCGCCCATGGACTTCAGCAATGCCAAGGGCAGAGTCAAGCCGCTGCCTACCGCGCATTTATGTTGTAGACGTCTATGGGCTCCTGTAACGACTTAACACTGTGCTGTGAGCTCGTCCACTCATCTAAGCGATGAAAAAAATTTAAATAAAATTGCTATTTCGTGCAACCCGGCTCAATAAGTGAGGCGACAAACTCAATATACGCTATCAAAACAGTTTGTCACTCGATTATAGCGTGTAAGCGACGGGGTTGCCATATCATTTCTATTTCTGGGGAAAATTAAATTGTCGTTTGCCGACCGCCGCGTCAGGGGCAATTTTACTTTAAGCACGTCAATTATAAAAAAAAAGGAATTTTAACATTTCTAACGAAACAAAATGGATAAACACAGGGATGATAAAGTGTCGTTTAACCAAAATATACGTCTGGGACACGAGATTGTTGAGAAATGATTACGAAACGTTTTAAATGTAATTTTGTTGAGTATGGGATAATGTTTTATGAGTTGAATTAGGATTATTTCTTTGGAATCTGGTGTCTTTGTTTTTTTTTTAAATATAATGTCGTTTTGTAATATGATTATATTTCATTTCTAGTAAATACCATTGCGTGTAATCAAAATTAATTCTTTGTTTGTCTTTGATGCAAAGATGTGTTTAGCTTATACTAGCGAATACCTAACAGTTACAACCTTGCGATCTAATCTTTCAGACCAAAATACATAATTACTTTAAAGTAGAAATAAGCAGAACGGTTGTTTCAGCCTGTGCCCTAATGCCCCACCATTTTGATTACCCTTTACTTTAATGTAACTTGTTTTCATTTATCACTAATAGCTTTGTACAACACAACTCATACAATAACCATAAAGAGGCCAAAATACATATTTTAACATGATCCCAGAACATGAGCGCACATTTACGCCTTAATTTTGCCGAAATTGTGGGAAAAATTCAATTTTGTCGAAAATTATTTCTCATTACAGACAGAGGCACGGCGCTGTGGCTGGCACAACCTGCAATTACTCCATCACATCAGTACACCATAGGTATTTTTTTGGGGTTAGTAAAATAAATCATTTTCGTGGTCACCGTGAGTAAGTACATGCGAGCGTTAAAGTGTTTTACTGCTTCAATTAATTTGTTTTTATTTTTTTTAATTTACTTAAAAAAATTCCTAGGCTTATGATGACCATAACAATTCCGGTAACTAAGCATAAAGAATTCGAATAATGGTTCCGCAGAAAGTAAAATTAAAAACGTTCGCTAGCTTTCGTATTTCAAACGTTAAATTGCGGTGAAACGCCATAACTGTCACTAAATACTGAAGAAAATCAATTACGCTGGCTCAAAAATACATTTCTTTAAATTTAAATGATGTTTTTTTTTTAGTCACGTCCAATCAATGTTTTCATACGACTGTGGGAATTTCGCATGTAATTGTCATCGGTTAGCAAAAAAAAGTCGCAAAAACAAGTCGCGACGTCGCGGGTCAGCGACCTCTATATCTCCGCATATACACTTTTGCTTCGTTACAATAAAGACCGTTTTCGTGTAACACACGAGAAAAAGTTGGTGAACAAGTCCCACGCCTACTGACTGGACCAAACGGACATATTTCATGCTGTTTTGTCCGAAAAAAACATCAAAATGAGTTGTAATTAGACCGGCTAAGGTCGAGTATTGTGTAGCAGTTTAATTATTTTAAAAAAATGTTGCATTTCGCATTTATCGTTTTTCTCCGACGTGCCATACTGTCCGGGGCATGATACATGGAGCAAACTGGTTTGTACAGTCAGTCGTACAAGTGTTACAGCTTATAAATTAACATATTTTTTTTACAATTTTTAAATTTAGTTAGGTAAGTACTGCAATCAGTATTTTTTGTATAGTTATTTTTGAACAAACAACTATTCATTATGATAAACAATAAAACTGCAAACCGACAAAGATTATAGGTAATAAATTATGTAGCAAAAAAGAGTTGTGATGTCAAGTGATTTATGAGTTTTTTCATAAATTATGTCCAGATGTACAAGCCTGTAATTGAACCTCATTGTTAGCGTAGATACGGAGCTCTAGGGCTGCTGTTAGGCAGACACGGAAACCAAAACTTAAAAATAGAACAATGGTCAAGTGAACAATAGAATTTATTATACGTCAGAGGCGGTGCTCCCTACTAATAAAGTCTTCAAATTTTGGTTGCTTTTACGCTCGGCAGAATTTTAAATCAAGACTTTTATAACTAACACCTATTTGCTTCGTATTCATAAATTAAGTTGAAATTTACTGTAGAAAATATTTGGAATACATAGTAAATACTGAGATACTTATTCGACAATACATGTTATGTTAGTATCATCACATATTTCGTAATATTAAAACATAGAAAAATGAAGAAAATGTGATGTTTTTATCGTTTTAAAAATTTTAATTTTCGCGTTAGCGTTTCAAGAATGAAACAAAATGAAAATCTTAGAACGAAAAACGGATGATAGCAAAATAAATACTAAGTTAAAGTCGTTGTGGCTGAAAGGATAAGACGTCCGGTGCATTATGTAGCGATGCACCGGTGTTCGAATCCCGCAGGCGGGTACCAATTTTTCTAATGAAATACGTACCTACTTAACAAATGTTCACGATTGACTTCCACAGTGAAGGGATTATCGTGCAATAAAAATCAAACACACAAAATTGTAATTTGCGTAATTACTAGTAGTAGTACGTCTTGTGAACGCCGTTAAAAGTGTAAAATCTGGAAAAAATATTATACCAAAAAAACTTCTTCACCTATTTAAATGGAGTAAAACTAATTGAACTGGTGGTAGTACCTGTTGTAAGTTCGCACGGGTAGGTACCACTACCTTGCCTATTTCTGCCGTGAAGCAGTAATGCGTTTCGGTTTGAAGGGTGGAGCAGCCGTTGTAACTACACTGAGACCTTAGAACTTATATCTCAAGGTGGGTGGCGCATTTACGTTGTAAATGTCTATGGGCTCCAGTATCCACTTAAAACCAGGTGGGCTGTGAGCTCGTCCACCCATAAAAGCAATAAAAAAAAAAAAAAAAGTTCAATTAAAAACATTGAACTGTTGATGATAATACCAAATGAAATGAACCTTTAATTACAAAGATAAATGTCGCGTATTAAGCATAATTTCGCTTAAACCAAATAAACTTTCACCCCTCGATATGTTATATTATACATAATGGAAAGAAAAGTAGATTTTCCAAAAAAAAAAATTCAAATCAAAAGGATCACCGCGTGATTTTAATTTAAATGATTATAACTGAACATTTTTGTACGCGAGCGTCCGAATTACTACAGTATCATCAATGTATCAAAGTTGGAAACGTCTCACGGAGTCTCACCTTAATAATTACTGGCCTAGGTTGATTTCTATGTGGTATTAGTGCTTATTATCGAACGTAAACTAAGTGCGCTTAATTATACTGATTATAAATTGTGTCACAATGTAACAAGTAAATAGCCAACTTCAAAAATTAAAAGGTGTTCTCGATTCGTCTTTAACTACCTGGCTATTGCTTGTGGTAATATAATTTCTTTTTTTATATCTTAAGTTAGTTAAAATATCATTGCGGTTTTGTTACCATTCCAATATACTAACAATGAAGAGAATTTTTTTATCTGTTTCTTTTTTTATTTTTTTTTATTGCTTAGATGGGTGGACGAGCTCACCTGGTGTTAAGTGGTTACTGGAGCCCATGGACATCTACAACGTAAATGCGCCACCCACCTTGAGATATAAGTTCTAAGATCTCAGTATAGTTACAACGGCTGCCCCACCCTTCAAACCGAAACGCATTACTGCTTCACGGCAGAAATAGGCAGGGGGGTGGTACCCACCCGCGCGGACTCACAAGAGGTCCTGCCACCAGTAAACAAGTTTCTTTGAACAAATGATACGAGAATTGAAATCCTTAAAGTTTGTTCCAGGATTGAGATCGGTGTTACTATATTCACAAACTCGATCAGCAAATTTCGTTAATTAATAAATGAGTACCTGAGTGAATTAAAAACATTTGAAGCCACTTCTAAAGCATCGCTCATCAATCAAGCGAACAAACATAACTTGCATTTGGATAGTAATAATAAAAAAAACAATACGACATACACAAACACGAGGAATACGTACAATGTCGATGTCAAATAAAGCGTTTGTCAATATTTGTCATTTGGTTAACAATGGCGGCGCGTGTGGGTGGCCAGCGTAATGTCTATTAATTCAATTACCATCCAGATACATGAATCATTGTTCTGGAGAAAGCGCTTATTTGTGCCGGGATTCGAGATTTGATGCACTCCCGGACTGTATCCCGATCTATTTGATGGTCGCGTCAACAGTGACATTAGCGAAAATGGACTCTTAGGCGATTCACACACTGCTCCGCGCTCCGTCGCCTGGCGCGGAGTGGCAGATTTTAATATTGTATGCAGATGCAGATGCGAGTACATCGATTAGAATAGAAAACACGTCAGGTCCAACATCTGTAAGCGGGACGTGCTCCCTTGGTGCATTTTCAGTGTATTGGTCGACGGAGCGCGGAGCAGTGTGTGAATCGCCTTAGCTTATGAAATTAAAAATGAAATGAGGCGAAATGTCACAGCTCTAAAAGACTAAGGGTTGAACTTAAATAAGGATAGAAAACTTAGTGACGCTCTTGTAACCGTGATGAAGATGATAGATAGAATAGATGGATAGATAGAAGATGACACAAAATCTTTCTATTTGCGAATTTCATCTATGTATAACTCCACGCTATATAGTATCTACTGTATCTAAGAGAACTTGATTATTCAGGAGAAATGATATGAAATAAAATAGAAATCCCGTAGAATTTTAAATTTTAGAATCATCTAAGTACATATGTGTAAAAATAAAATTTCGTAATTACGAACATAAATTATTAACGAACCGTGCAAAAAATTTAAATTTTTAAAACTGTTTATATAATATCTCTTTATACATATATCCGAAACTAATCGGCTTCGAATGTCAATTAAACAAAAGCAAAAGAAAAACCCGTATTTTCATCAAACTCATCAATACATGTAGATTGCGGTCCGTCTATATTTTGACGATCTTACCAAATCAGACGCTAAGCTAAAACAGGTTACAAAAATACTATTACGGGGGAGACCTTTCGAGATTCGAAGTCCGGTAATGATATAGCGTGGACAGTCGCAGCTTAAGTTAATCTTGTTGTAATCTGGCTTACGGCGCGTTATAGGTATTAAATCATAATTGGATGAGGAACAGGTCAAGTGACGACCGGAGTTTTAGACGCGTTCCTTATGACGTCAAAGAGGTTTTCGGTTGACACGCTAACTGGGTATAAATTGGATTAACGATACCGGAGTTGAAATTGAATACAAATTTGTCACTTACGTTAGAGAACTGATTAGTTTAGGCATTAATCGATAGGAGGTTGTTTATATTGAGTTTTTATTTATTGGGGCCAAATTGACAGAGTGATTTAAACGAGAATAATTACATACTTTACTTTGAACTTTTGTATAGATACTTTCGTGAAATGCTTTTTAATAAATAATAGTTTAAAAAAAACTAACAAAATACGCTTTTATAGAAAATCCAACTAAAAATTAGAAAATAAATTTTAATAAATTTGAAATAAAAATATGTAATGTAAGAAAAAATGATTTCATTGTAAAAAAAGCGTGGGGTGCTTTTCAGGATATTATCAATATAACCCTTCTACTCCATGCACCCTACGCTTTTTTTACAATGAAATCGATTTTTCTTACACTATTTCTAATTCAAATTTATTAAAATTTATTTTCTGTCTTTAGGTTGGATTTTCTATAAAAGCATATTTTGTTAATTTTTTTAAACTATTATTTATATTTCATTTTCTAGTTGAATTTCAATTTTTTCAATATATTTTTTTTAATATTTAATTGTCATCGGTCCTAAATAAGTATACCAAATTTCGAGTTAATTCGAAGTTTTGAAGGGGGTCAAAATCATGTTCAAAGATTCCGTTACATACATACGTCTGAAGCTAATAAAAGCGTATTAAAATGTCAACAAGGGTCGCTTTAAGCTATGAAGGCTTGAACGAACCTCATTATTCTTGTCTTCCCACCAACGCTTAACGAATTGAGTTAGCTTGTTCAAATGATTGTCACTGTCACACATCTCGGACGGTTCACACATCGCGTTATTGGTTATCTAACACAAACATTTCTAAGTACGTTCAGAGATTGACACGAAACGGTCACGCAATAATCCGGAGTCTTCGTTGATCACGATAATATACACTGCCGTTCGAACGAACTGTCGTGAACCGAAATGCTGTTCGCAAATGTACTAAATCAGATTTTCAGATGACAAACTTTATATGCAAAAAGGCAGCCCTTATTGGGAGGGATGATAAAAGGCCCTAACAAGAAATCTACCTGCGCGTTGAAACAATAGAAGAATAGTTTCGAACAATCATTTTGAAGGACATTGTTTTCTCTACCGCCTGCTCATTGGCTGTCATTGTTTGTGACTTTTATTTTAATTTAAAATGTGGGCGGCGCATCATAGATAATTTTCTCAGCCAAAAAAGTTGATTTTGGAATGATATCAACCAAATAAATATTTTTTAATATATTAAATTATTTTTAAAATAATTCGTAAATATATTTTGTTGAAAATAATTAAACAGAAGTTAATTTTAACATTCTTCAAAGTCAATGGTATGTAAAGTCTGCAATAATTTATGGATGGTTAATTTATAAAAGTTTATAGTGGAGCCAAATACAAGTTGTTACAAGCAGACGGGAATAAGGCCCACCTGATCGCAATATACTCACCGTGGTGGGAATGCTACTAAGTGGCTGCATAAACTGCATATTGCTGCGTACCCTCCTCAGACCTCGTTCTAAGATAGGCTAGGTAAGTTATATATCGTCAAAAACTATAATATTTTATACTCTGTTTTCTTTTTGAACTATTTCATTGAAACAGCCACATACATAAACAGATTTTACTTTTTATTTGTCTACTTAATCGTTAGCAGCCTAAGTAGCTATTCCAACTTCGCGCCAGATCCCTAGGCGAGTTCATAGGCTCAACCTAAAATAATTACTAACACTGACCCTAGTAAAAGCAGTGCTTCGCAGAATCTACTACCGGATCGGAATCGCAACCCACAGAGAAGGTCCGGCGCGAGATTCAGTGAGTATATTCACAACGTATGTTGAGTAAAAAGTATGAGTACCTAATGAAATGGTAATTTTTTTTTAAATACATACCTAATATTGTACAAGTTTTTGAACTAAAATTTTTGCAATGAATTTTGCAATTTATAGGATTTATGTTTCGAAGCGTTTGATGTTAGATTCTATATTTTTATTCATAGTGAATCAGTGGTTTTATAATACATTTTAACATAGCCTATATTTTGTTTGAATTGTAAAATCTATTTCTAGTTACCGTTCATTGGGCGACTACTATGTATGAGTGATCACGTATTAAGATATAACACATGTTTGTATGTTTGTTTTATATACACGCTTTCATGGTTTCAAGGCATTTGATGTTACGGATTTTTTTTCAGTAGTTAGTTAATAGTTTGTTATAAGATAAATACATCATAAATCAGAAAATTGATGTAGTGTGTTCCACGAAAACTATAGAATAGGAAAGAACTTGAATATTAAAAATAGGAAATCTAAAATAAAAATTGCGAACACAAACTGCTCACCAAATGTTTGACCAAAATGAATAGGCTCATATATATGTCATTCATTGGCGAGCCAAGACGGAAACGAATGCACTGTATATTATTAAAACAATGACAGCGTTCGCGGAAAGTGAAGCGTCTGCGAGATAAAAGGAGCCGCCGCCTTTGAAAAACGCCGAGAATGAGACAAATTAATAATAGACAAATACGTATTGCAACCGAACACATAATAGAGAGCAGCGCCCACCTCACTGATAGCATTGTTTTCAAGGAAGCTGTTATTTTTGCAAAACTTAAAAAATCTTTTAGCGTGCTTTTTGTAATATCACAATAGAGATGTGAATGTTTTGTTGAGTATGTAGGTAAAGGGTAGCTTTGTTTGTTCTGTCTTGGAAATTCGTGTAGGTGTTTATTGTGTGAAATTAGCTAAAAGCTTGTATATTATTGAAACATTATTTCGTTAAATAATTCTAATTGTATATTTAGCTATTGAAGTTAACCACACGGTTACAAGGAAAAAAATTATTGAAAAAAAAGAGTCCGAAAAAGATTATGCAAAAAAAAATACACTCTTTTACAAAACGACACTCTTAGATGAAATATGTATCTATTGAAATAAAAACAAACTAATAAAACTAAAAAAAACTAAAACTACAGTCTAAACTATATGGAATAAAAGGAATAAATAAAATGACAGTGTGAAATGTTGGTTAATTTATCATATTCGAAGCCACACACTGAATCTATGAATACGAATAGCCACTATGAATATAGAGAAGAGATAGAAAGGGAGGAAGTAAATTACATATATATTTATTTATTTATGGGTTTAATTGATCGAGTATCGCTTCAAACTATAGTCTGTGAAGCTACTGAGAGAGATAGAATGCTTAGAGAACAATTGCATACCAAAACAATTTACATTAATAACTGGCCAGACTTAGGGTAGCACTGCTCTTGCTAGAACAGATGCTAGAAAATTATCTGAAGTCGAATGCCGTAAACTCGCCCCAAAGTTAAATCTACTAGCAGATAAGTTGGTTAAAAAAACTGATAGTCAATAAGCGATCACATTGCTAAAAACGATATCTCCAAAAAAAAGGTACAGCGCGTAAATTGTGCTTTGTCTAACACTATTCTAATGGGTCAATCAAAACATTTATTTATGAATAAACATGCAATTCGTTTTGTTTCATTTGTAGAACTAGCTTTTGCCCGCGACTCCGTCCGCGTGGAATAGTTACTTTGGCATAACGCTAAATGTTACCCCCCACTTCATTTACGTAGAAAAGGAAATTTTTTTGAATTATAGAATGTAAGGAGCTATTTAAACCCCTATTTTGAAAAAAAAATTATTGGTGCTCCATTTACCGTGTCCGATCTTACCGTGATGTTATATAGCCTTCCTCCATAAATGGGCTATCTAACACTGAAAAAATTTTTCAAATTGGACCACTGTAGTTCTTGAGATTAGCGCGTTCAAACACACACCTAAGCAATAAAAATAAAAAATAGTCCACTCAGGTCTTTAACAAAAATTTCAACAATATTTGACGTTGTTTTATTTTTTTAAATAAAAGAACACTTATTGCGGCCTAACTATAATAGTTAGACATACGCTGTCGCGACACTTTTTGTAAATAATAATGTGTTCTACAAAGTCGTAGTACATTATTTTATTCTATCATCAATAGTTTTCGCAGGGCATGCGATGTAAAGAATATTTTAGGTATTTTTTTTACACCTTGGGTTACATTATTGAAGTTTTAGTAAGGATCCCTATTTTTTTGACAAAATAGATTATGTCACTCGGGAATAGTGTAGCTTCCAAACAGTGAAAGAATTTTTCAAATCGGTTCAGTAGTTTCGGAGCCTATTCAATACAAACAAACATACAAATCTTTCCTCTTTATTATAATATTAGTATAGAATAGATATACCACAGAACCAGTCGAACAAAACATCTACATCGACTAAAACGTATAATTATTGTGCAAAATAGCAAAATGTTGTGCCGTGGTCGAGCCGAGCACTAGCGGGCGCTATCTGATGCGCCATGATATAGTACGCGATGCGTTAACTGATACAGCGGGCTACATTTTGAATTATTAAAGCTAGTGTAGTTTTCGTTTGGAACATGAATAGCGCTTTCGCGGTCGTAATCTCATTTTGTAGCCTTTGTTTAACCCATAGACACAGCCCACTGAGTTTCTCATCGGATCTTCTCAGTGGGTCGTGTTTCCGATCCGGTGGTAGATTCTGCGAAGCACTGATCTTGCTAGGGTCAGTGTTAGAAACACTCCGGTTTGAGCCCCGTGAGCTCACCTACACACGTTAGGGCGAAGCTGAAATAGCCTTGAGAGGCTATCGGCATAGGTAGGAAAAAGAAAGCCTTTGTAATTGGTCATTCAATAATGAAATGTCCTAATTGTAACTTCTAATTTGTAGTCAGTCATTGACGTGCGCTTTTTTTTTTTTTTTTTGTATTGCCGTTGTATGCAGCTGAGCATAAGGTCCACCTAATGGTAACTAGTTACCGTCGCTATTGGACGTCAGCAATGCCAAGGGCAGAGCAAAGCCGCTGTCTACTATTAAATACTCTCCACAAGCTTCGTTTGAAGAGGGACATGTCATAGCGCTCGGGAAACACCGTGGAGGGGAGTTCATTCCAAAGCCGGATGGTACGTGGCAGAAAAGATCTTTGGGAACGCACTGGCCGTATCGTGCCCGTTTTTGCCACAAAGCAGTTGGCTCCGGATTGAAGGAAAGAGGTTTGTTCAGTATGAAAGTATTGAGATAAATTGCGAGTCAATTGTATACTTGGACAATGGATTACGCTTTTTTTTTTTAAATAATTGTATTGGACCGAGTGTCGGTTTTTTGTTTACTTGCTACATAAAATTTATTAAACATATTTTCACCTAAACTTAGGTTACAGCTACTTATAAGAAATGTTAACTAGTTCACATTAGATTAGCTGTGGGATCGTCTACCAATTAACACCAATAAAACTCCCTATTTATCGTGCGAGAAAATTATGTAAAGTACTTGAAGGGTTCTTTACACAGAATTTACACGGCTCAAGTAAAATTAAGCGCATATAGTCATACATACAGTCATATACAGTAAAAGTTTCTTATTCGCGCTTTCTTCATTCGCGTTTTCATTATTCGCGATCAAAAAAATGCGAATCAATTTCCATATTCGCGGCTAGTCTCCTTTATTCGCGGAGTTTATCGGTACATCGATACATACATGCACATTCATAAAAAGGATTCCAATATTTAAGTAGGTAGGTATCCCATAGAATATCCTTTTTAAACCTTCGTTAAATGGACTACAAAAAAAATACTATAGGTAGACCTTATTACAACTATGCCTAAAGTATATAGTCAAAAACTTCAATTAAATTCTTTTCTTTTGTATACATCTTTTTTTTTGTCGCCTAGAAACATATCTCCTCTAATCAATAAACATAACCATTCTATATTCGCGGTATATTGGCGGAACATATAACCAGAGAATAAAAAGCTTTTACTATATGTCATACATAAAACAAACAGATACCGTTCTTATTTTATCCATTACGTAAACACAACTTAATATTACGCATAAGCAAAATATAAATAAGTCTCTTGTGTGTTCTAATTCTGAATGCGGAATCGGCGGCCATATTAGAATCGTTCACAAGACTTAGAAACGAACAGAAAAAAAGCGGGAAGATATGTTATTAATATCTGTCTAATCAATCATTATTTTTGTATTGTCAGCTTAATGTAATGATTGGAACATATTGCTGTTTGTCTGTAAGCAGGTATTCACGTGTTTTTCCCTAAAGAATCAATGGTTACTGTTCAAAGTTTTAAATTGTTTTTTTTTTTTTTTTCGTTCAAATGCAAACGTTGCTATTCCCAGAAGCGTGTCTCCGTGTTGCGGAGAAATACTAATATAACATGATTATATTTGATTTTGGCATGCCGTAAACATTATTTAAACTACTTATAAGATTTTTAAGCCGATTAAATCGTAAAAGTTGTTATAGTTATGTCCAATATAATTAATTAGAGCAGAGGTGTTATTTGGATTATATTAAAAAAAATGTATAAGGTTGTCGCGTCGGTGTTGTATTGAGTAGACGGGGTTAGTTCACTCGAAATAAAACTCTATGCTGGATTAGTGAGAATCCATTATTGTTTGTGAGATGATATTGACTTCGAACACAGACGTGTGTATCGCTCGGCCGGCACTAAGCCCGTCGATTAGAAATGACGTCATTATACGCGTTATTACCATTGCTTTAGACGGCAATTTTTTTTTATTGCTTAGATGGGTGGATGAGCTCATAGACATCTACAACGTAAATGCGCCACCCACCTTGAGATATAAGCTCTAAGGTCTCAGTATAGTTACAACGGCTACCCCACCCTTCAAACCTAAACGCATTACTGCTTCACGGCAGAAATAGGCAGGGTGGTGGTACCTACCCGCGCGGACTCACAAGAGGTCCTACCACCAGTAATTATGCAAATTATAATTTTGCGAGTTCACCGTGGAAGTCAATCGTGAACATTTGTTAAGTACCTACGTATTTCATTAGAATAATTGGTACCCGCCTGCGGGATTCGAACATCGGTTCATCGCTCAACACGAATGCACCGGACGTCTTATCCTTTAGGCCACGACGACTTCACATCTACCTACGCCTACATAAAGGACCACGAAAAACAACCAAAAAATTCTATGTCAACTCCTGCCCAGTTAAATGCTTTGTTATTTAACCACTACAACAGTTTATGATTCTTTGTGGGTAATAAATAAAACAATTAATTATATAGTTGTATGTATGTATAAGCCCCTACGTTATATTTGATACGAATTGTGCTCTTTCCAACTCTGCCCAAAAAGTTTGGAGTTTAAAACAAAACAAAACAATGTTATCAGTACCGCGGTGTTTGAAATAACGGTATTCATTAACTACGCCCACAAATACGATATGAAGGAATGTCTTAAATAATTACTTTAGTAGACTTTGATATTATCATGACCAGCTGTCTCTACTCTAGATCAATATTTTATATGTAATAAAAACATTAAAGTACATAATAATTCAGCTATTTCTTTTGTATTTTCGATATGGCAATAGATTTCTTACGAATTAAACTATTAAAATTCAAACAAACGCTAAATACAATCATAGATCATCATTTTTTGTGTTCAAGAACTGGTTTGCGGAAAAATATAACAGATGGCGCTAGTAGTGCCTACTAGCGTACTTAAGTCTTAGAAAACTAAAATATTTTATTCTAAATTTATTAATGAACATACTAAATATTATTACGGTCTATCTTTGAAATAATAATGGTCACGACTTAGCGAATTTAAAATAGTGATAAACTAAGTTGATTAAATGTTTAATTAAGAATTTCTAAAAGCCGTCGTTTGACTTCTGTAAAAAAAAAAAATGAAAATTAATTAAATCTTCACAATTCAAAATCTTAATTAATGAACAAAAAAAGCGTTAAAAATAGAAAATTATATCTAAAATTTATATTAAAAAGAAATGTATTAAAATACACAAATTCACTCGTCTCGTTTTTCAAACCTTAATTGCTTTTAATTTTGGACATTACTGCGGGACGCGTTGCTTATATTTTATTATTCGTAAGACGAGCTCACGCTCCAACAAGTGGTAAGTGGCGTGGCTAAGGACATCACTACGAAAATATAGCTACCTACCCCGAGATATTGGCTTCAGTTGAATGACCAATGTTTTGCTAAAGTTGAATCGTTTTCGAGATACTTAAGCGACCACTTTCGAATTCTTCCAGAATGTCATTGACCTTTGAGTCTCTTTTAGTAATAAATAGATTGACAAGAGCCTTAGTTGAGTAAGTATTTGTAATATTATCTTTTTTTAAACATTCTGTTTTATGAAGTGAATGATCAAAGAACAGCTTAATGTTAGTCATAGCGTTTTATTTTGAATTACGCTGCTTCTAGTAACTAATGTTGTGGTCAGTTTTGCCATTGGCTGTCCCATCTTCATTTGAAACGCCACGGATCCTACTTGCTTAGAATATTCACTATAGAGCTGTTTGATATGAGAGGTTATCTCAAGAACGCGTGTCGAATCCAAATCCAGTTGTGGTCTAATTTTCATTTTCATTACAAATCTATACGTTATATACGAATTAAGAGGCTCACGGAAAGTACGCCTTCGCGGCTGACCTGAAAACTTTTAGCCTTGGACTTCAAGTATCGATTACGGAGTTGTAAAAGTAAGTAAACAGAGTTATCGATAAGAAGAATCGAAAGATGCGACAATTTAAAGCTGATTGTAACCTAATTATAAGTTTGAATTTTCTTTTGCTTTTGTTCACGGCTTACTTGATGCTTAATGGTCACTGAACCTCTTTAGAGACACTGTCAGGCTCAATTGTACAAAGTATAATACAGCAGCACATACCTTCCGGTATGAAGGAACACATTAAACTTGATCATAGACAATATCAGTCGACAGCTTCTTCTCAGTGGGTCGCGATTCCGACCCGGTGGTAGATTCTGAGAAGCACTGCTGTTGCTAGGGCTATTGTTAGCAAATTCTCTCAGGTTGAGCCCATGAGCTCACCTCCCCGTCTGGGCGTGGCTGAAATAGCCTCTTAGGCTACCAGCGAATAAGTAGGGAAAAACAAACTTGTCATATAATTGTGATTAACTCGATTAACTTAAAAATTATTATTTTTAAATTTCCAGAAATTAGTTGAAGCATCGTAATATTTCTAACTAGTACATTTCGAGGAAGGCATTTTTGTGTCAACACCGAAATTGATACCTATATTTAGATCAATAAAACTGATATTCCAAGAGTCACTCAAGCCTGTACCGCTCCANGGGAAAAACAAACTTGTCATATAATTGTGATTAACTCGATTAACTTAAAAATTATTATTTTTAAATTTCCAGAAATTAGTTGAAGCATCGTAATATTTCTAACTAGTACATTTCGAGGAAGGCATTTTTGTGTCAACACCGAAATTGATACCTATATTTAGATCAATAAAACTGATATTCCAAGAGTCACTCAAGCCTGTACCGCTCCACGTTGACCTTGAACTCCAACAATTTAATTATAAGGTAACTTTGATGTGTGTGTTTTACGAAGAACAGGTAGGTCTGGTGTTTTTTGCACAGCAATTACTATAATTATGATTCGAATACACACTTACATGTAAAAATGCTGAATTTAAATTGCAATTAGATTTCAAGCGCGTCCAAGTTTAATTTTGATGATTAACGGTTAACTAATGTTTGTACGTACGTATAATAATAGAATCTAAAGATTTTGTGGGTAATGTTAGTCTTTATTTGCAAACGCATACGATTTACTTCAAATATATAAGCTGAGATTTGGATTTATGTTAAGGTAACGAAGACAAGAACTAAAGAGTGAATGTAAAGTTTCTTCAAGCAAAGATTCTGGCGGGAAACGAATCTAACATCGCTAACAATTAGACCAACAGTAAACTGAAGTATTGAAGTCGTTGTGGCCTAAAAGATAAGACATCCGGTGCATTCGTATCGAGCGATGCACCGGTGTTCGAATCCCGCAGGCGGGTACCTACTAATTTTTCTATTGAAATACGCACTTACCAAATGTTCACGATTGACTTCCACGGTGAAGGAATAACATCGTGCAATAAAAATCAAACCCGCAAAATTATAATTTGCGTAATTACTGGTGGTAGGACCTCTTGTGAGTCCGCACGGGTAGGTACCACCGCCCGCCTATTTCTGCCGTGAAGCAGTAATGCGTTTCGGTTTGAAGGGTGGGGCAGCCGTTGTGACTATACTGAGACCTTAGAACTATATCTCAAGGTGTGCGGCGCATTTACGTTGTAGATGTCTATGGGCTCCAGTAACCACTTAACACCAGGTGGGCTGTGAACAAGTACACACATCTAAGCAATAAAAAAAAACTTATACATTTGTACACAGAGATATTTACCGATGTGTAAATTTTATATTATAAGTATGATATCATAATATGTACCGCGTAATGTGTTATGTCTATGTAAGTATATAATAATATGTGTTCTGTGTTTGTATATGTATATAATAATATTATCATTATTTTTCTTATTTCGCAAGATGGAATTCTTCTATCACAGGACTCTCTACACCACATTCAATTGGCTGGTAGAGAACGCCATAGACATTCAGTCCGCCATTATACTTTTGTGGATGAAGATAAATAAATAAATAATGTTGAAATACGTTATAAATAGTTACGGAACTCTTTGAAGACGAATCCTGAATTCACACTGCAATCAGACGCTTGGCTGCGCTGATCCGTTAATCAATAGCCGATCGAATAATCAGCGCTGTAAGTATCAAAATCGCTTAAGTATTTTCTAAAGCTTTTCGACGTCGGATTTGAAGCGTTGCACCAACATCGGAGAGTCAATCAGGCTAATGGACGTTTCGCTCAAACTGTGTATTTCGCTGATGGGCCACGATTTATTTCAATAATCCACAACGAACCATAATGGTCGCATAGTTGCCTCTAGCATGCTTGATCTTTTTTTTATTTTTATGAATGAATGAAAGATTACTGGTGGTCCGAAGGCCTTTCCAGTTTCACCAGGACAGGTGGGCGAGCAAAGGCTCAGCCAGGAGGGGTGAGATTTGCTAACAGCCGCGTGAGCGCCTCCGAAGGAGACCTAACAACTCAAGAGCAGCTGCTTCGCGAATTAATCTACTACCGGATCGGAATCGCGACCCGCTGAGAAGGCCCGGCGGGAAACTCAGCGGGCTGATGCATGGGTTAGGTTGCACGTCGACCTCTTTGTCGAGCTCGACGAGTACGGTTACCGGGGCTCCTCAGCCCGCTCCTAGTGTTAGAGCTGAAGGTATCTAAGGCAAGAGTTATTGTATCTGATGGATCTGTAAGGACGTGTCTAGGTCGACGACGGTGACTTGCTCTTGCGTGATTAGGATTTGATGTCAAAATCACATGGCTTCGTACTGACAGTCTCAATGTGTGTTAGTTTTTTTTATTACCCTTGTAGGCAGACGAGCATACGGCCCTCCTGATGGTAAGTAGTTACCGTCGCCCATGGACTTCAGCAATCAGGAGCAGAGCCAAACCGCTGCCTACCGTTAAGTACCCTCCACAAGCCCCGTTCGAAGAAGGATATGTCATAGCGCTCAGGAAACACCGTGAAGGGGAGCTCATTCCAAAGCCGGGTGATACGTGGCAAAAAAGATCTCTGGAAGCGCACTGCGGTCTTTGAACGTACTGGTATAGTAAGGTTGATATGCGACTTAAAGACATTATCAGGCCGTTGCCCATTTTTGTCGGAAAATTTTCAGGTTGGGTTGCAAACCAACCACACCATGTAGCACGATCTTTATTAACTATAAATCGGATTCGCGGAATTTAGAACTTTATATAGTAGAAAAAATGTGTGCGTGTACTAGTGTACACACGTAAGAAGTGAAACTTGTTTATGGCCTTATTTTTCGAAAAATGATCTACATGCAACTTTCTAGAAATTGGTTAAATAAAGTTAAATTAGATAAAGTTTAAACAAAAGGATTTTATTATCATAGACATGAATACAAATAATACAATTATTTCACTTTACCTTTTTGCTACTAAGATNATCTCTGGAAACGCACTGTGGATGACCGCAGTGGCTCCAGGTAGTATGGATGAACTCTACTCCGGTGGCGGGCGGTGCGATGGTAAAAACGAGATGCTGGTATCATCTCGAACAATTCCTCAGAGCACTCCCCATGGAACATACGGTACAAAATACAGAGGGAACCGAAGTCCCTCCGCAGACCCAGAGGCTCCAAACCAGAGGTCTTAAGTTAAAGTTATTCGTATGTCTGCGAGCAGGTTGTCAGTTAAAGCTTCAGTAATTCTGATGCTCGCGGCAATCGGTGGCAAGAATTCCAAAGAATGACTTTAAAAGCGCCGCTATTTGACATTCCACAATATATTCTAAACAGTTTTCTGTGAATTACATTGTTTGTTATGGCTTAGACGGCTGAAAGAGTTTCAAGTAGTAAACATAAACATCACAAGCGTTGTTACCGCCATTTATGTTGAGGTTTGAGGTCGAAATTCCAAATGTATTGTAAAATTGCTACGTTCCTTTTCAAACTGAAACGCATGGCAGGTTCGCGGCAGATATAGACTGTGGTACGCGCCCGGTGCTCACAATACGCTCAACCGCCATAGAATCTCTTTTATATATTTAATAAGTCTTGTTTAACGTAAAACAATTTAATGAATAAATAAATAAATGTCAAATATTAAATCTAATTTAACCAATATTTAGGATAAAACTCTAATATTTAAAACGAACTTGAATTATTAGCTCAAATGTAATCTAGTGGAAAGGATGCCGGTCATCAAACAATCTACATTCTGATGTCATTCTAGTTCAAAAACTTTAGCAAGCTTAAAATGTTCGGGTTTCCGTGACCACCAAAAGAGTAATAAATTCGATACTTCCTATTAATAAGGATATATTATTATATAGGGAATACTCATAAAAAAACAGATTACTTTTTATATTTTCCTTTTTTAACAATGATAGCTTTGTATGTAGATAGGTAGGTACATGGGTTGATGAAACGGATAGAATCAGACACCATCTTCAAATAATAATAAAAAATTTAAGTACATATTTAGAAAACGCAAAAGAGGTTGTCAAAATGTATGTATGTACCTAATGACTGTCTTATTTGTTGTAAGCTAATTGGTAATGAGATATATAATTAAATTTTATTCAAACGTGTAATATATTAGTGATTTTTATTTATTTACTATTAATTTTAGACCAAGCGAAATGTTTGGCCTCGTCTCAACGTAGACCGCATTCACCGCGGTTTCGCTTTTTTAGGCTTCTTGTGTAATATTTAGTAGATTCAAATATGTCATTATCATAACATACTCAATTCAACCATAAATGCTATATGCTACAAATATATTAACAGCCGTAACCCTTATATACAGCCCACTGAGTTTCTCGTCGGATCTTCTCAGTGGGTCGCGTTTCCGATCCGGTGGTAGATTCAAGCACTGCTCTTACTAGGGCCAGTGTTAGCAACACTCCGATTTGAGCCCCGAGAGCTCACCTACACGCTAGGGTAACGCTGATATAGCCTATCAAGGCTATCAGCATAGGTAGGAAAAGAAACAGCCATAATTTAAAATTCCTTTTGTTTCGCGGTTAGAAGCAGAGGAGTCTACGGCTTACAATGAGCAATCACCGTCACTCATGGACCTAAGCTATACCAAGAATACAGCCAAGCCACTACTGCTCTGAGATAGTTTACGATTAGTTTTACAATTCTACAAAAAATCAATTATATATTCTTAACATTAACTATTCTTCATTTTCTGAATGTAAATTTATTTTCTTATTATAAAAAAAAAGAACATAATATTCCTAAATAACCTAAAGGTACATCTTATTATCCGCAACACGCTTCGTCAGATTACAGAAATAGAGTTATCAGCAACATGCTTCGTCAAAAATTCTATTCTTCATTAGTTTTATTAATTGAGAAAATAGGTAATACTCATAGGAAAAATACTTGGTAATAACGTTTCGGTAAAGGAGTTGGAAAATTTACAATTATCTAATTACCAACTGTCACGGCTTGTCATCTTCTATTTAATACGTTCAGATAATAATACACTGAAAGGAGCAGCTGAAGCCGTCTTCATATATAAAAAAGTTTGGGAAAGAGCTTCATGTACTACATATAAAGCATGAGAGCTTTTCGGAACGAAAGCATTTTAAAGACTAGAATACCCACTAAGGTAATTTAAATAATGTACTATGTAAAAATATCAATGCTATTCAGTTATGCATGTTGCATTACTCATTTCTATTCTCCTCTCTATTTCTATTTTATTCTCTTCTATTCTCTTCTATATATTCATTTCTAGCTAAATACAAAATTTTGAATTTAAATCAGCACTGATTTTCCAGCGGACACATTCACACATTAAACAATCGAACACGTTAATTTCATCACTAAAACGTCGTACTTATGTAAATTAATGAAAAGAAATTAATTAAATCATTATCGGACAGCTTTCGCAACACATAATTCTTTTGTACGTGTAATTAAATTACATTTCAATTGGCCACTTAGACGCCCACACCTCTCTCGGCTAACAATGAATTGTATAGCCGATTGCAGTTTCATAATCGATCCAACAATTAATTCAGACGATTGTTTGGTTTATTTTTAAATAAAAAAATATTTTTGAAACCAAAATAAAGGTTTCAATGTTTTTTTTGCTAAGTAAAGAAATCGCGACAAGTTAGGGCACTATTGTTTTCTTGTTATCAGCGGGGCAGGTGTTGTATTAAACTTTTCCTTTCAACAGAGGGCTCCGAGCAAAGCACGCCGATGTGCCGCTTCTAATTTTAGCAGTCACGTTCCTATTGTTTGTCTTATTATGTTCCGGGACGCCCGTGTAACTGTCGATAGAGCTGCATAAATTTGGCGAACTGACCTGAATCATGAGTGCGGCTCGTGTCTTCCCCACAAACAAACATCAAACGACACACCCGGTCACTTCACAGTGCATTTCACATCGGATCCACTCTGTGCATGCGAGTGCGTAACGTAACACAAATATATTCGTGTGATTATACCTCGATATACAAGCTGCGGCGCTAACACGACCGTCTAACAGTCTGTGAGACCGGACACTGGGCTTCAGGCGCCGCAGAGCGGGATGAAAGATACGCGGGGGGACATGCATGCTGAAGGATGCCAAAGGAACCGGCCAGATGCGACAGGACTCCGGAGAAAAGAGACGACTACACTGCGTGACATTTGAAAAGAGTGTCTTTACACCACCTTTCGTGTTGCCTTACCGAACTAACCACTAACTCCGCGCCGTAAAGCTCAATATTGTAGCGTGGCGTAGAAGTTACGCCTTTGTCGCACCGAGTTTCAAATGTCCTCTAATGTGTCGCACAATCCGGAGCGTCGTTCTTAAAATACAGTCGGATAGAGGCTAGAATTGTGTGTTATTCTTTTGTCGGTTGTGTCGTCTGGCGGCGGGAATCGGTGTCGCGCTGTGTCGCAGAAGCGCGCTGTGCGAGCAAGACGGAAGTATGTGGGCTGTGGGGTGGGAGGAAGACGGGGAGGTGTCACCACGAGCGCTTTTTAGGGACTTTAAGCCGGATAAACGCAAACAGAGGTAGCTGCGGATTTTATGACTTGGCGGTTTTGCGTGGGCAGATGTGACCTTTCAGTGAGGTGATGAGCTACTGAAATGTGAAATACGGTAAGTTTAGATAGAGATATAACAATTACCTATAAACTCTGCACGTGCATAAATAAGACGTTAAACAATCACGTAACTAATCGAATATTGCTTTGGTAAACAAAAAAAAAAAAACTGCATATATTTTTTTTAAATACAAATAGGATTCCCATTATACCGGTGTCAACAAAAACTCAGAAGTCATAGTAGCCCAGTCGTCTCGTTGACTGACAAAAAGTGACTTCCCGACAAAGGTCCGTTCGTATTCGGTACAATGCAGTAGCGCCACCGTTACAATTACCGTACAATAGAAATGTGACAGTTCGGTTTGTCATCCCAAAGGCCACAGGAATGGCGTTAGTGACGTGCCAGTGGCCCCAGACGGATTATGTGCCGGTCCTATTCGTCGCGTGTAGCCCACCCACAAACAATGACGAGTAGGTACACAGAATGACATTGTATAGCAATCATTACGGTGCATCAAGAAATTTACGGTATTTTAATTTTTGAAACGAGATTATGCTTTGGATCTTTTTTTTGAATTTTTTTTTTGTCGCATGCATTGATGGACGAGCTTACAGCCCACTTGGTGTTAAGTGGTTATCGGAGCCCATAGATATCTACAACCGCCACCCGCCTTGAGATATTGATTCCAAGGTTTCAGTATAGTTACAACGGTGCTTCACGACAGAAATAGGCAAGGTGGTGTTACCTACCCGTGCGGACTCACAAGAGGACCTACCATCAGTAATGTTTGAATGTATTTATATTGTGTTTCCAATTGTATATTTGATTTGTTCGCGGATTTTTTAAGTCTCTTGTTAATTCTTCCTCAACCCTGACCTTCCTTCTAAAGCTAATTCCGCCGTGTAAGTCCACACTAAGGTCTCTAAATCTAATCTTAAAGTGGTAGAGCGTATTTTTAGCAAATATGTGTGTATCAATGCTGCGAAGCGTGGATTTTATTCTCTCGTCAACCTATATATGATTATTTCCATATTTTGTCTCAAGGTTATTTATTTCGTCTCAACGTTATTTACATTATTTGCCTGGAGACCGCCAACAACTTGACATCAGGTAAGATATGATCTCTTATGCCGGCAAAAAAAAGGTTATTAGTATTTTTATTACATCAAATGGCGAGATAATTTCTAGGCTCTACTTAAACAGTCATGTGATCGAAGTCTCAAGTGCTTTACGGCTGCTCTTGCTAGGGCCAGTGTTAGCATCACTCTGTTTTGAGCCCCGTGAGCTCACCTACTAGTTAAGGTTACGCTGAAATAGCCTCTCAAGGTACTCAGATAGATAGGAAAAAAAAAACTGAAGCCTANTTTTTATTACATCAAATGGCGAGATAATTTCTAGGCTCTACTTAAACAGTCATGTGATCGAAGTCTCAAGTGCTTTACGGCTGCTCTTGCTAGGGCCAGTGTTAGCATCACTCTGTTTTGAGCCCCGTGAGCTCACCTACTAGTTAAGGTTACGCTGAAATAGCCTCTCAAGGTACTCAGATAGATAGGAAAAAAAAAAACTGAAGCCTACTAGATCGTGGACGACCATCTTTTATAAATAGCAAATTAGAATGACATCAAAATTTAATACACGAACATTGACTTATCGTCGTGAAGCTTGAATAACATTAGCATAACATTAAATGAACAGTTATAATACCAGTTCGAAATATAATTCAACAATTTAAACAAATATAATGTTAGGAACGAGGAGCCGGTTGTTGATACTGGCGATCCAAACAATCAGCGTGCAATCGGCAATAAAAATATATTATGTAAAAAAAAATCGTGTGATCATTTTGGTTTATTTATGGCGATTTTTAATTTTAACAGACAATAGAGCAATAATTTAGCGATAGTTTCGAACATATCCATCACCGGTGTCTTCGGATTTATAAAACAAATTACCAGATTTCAATCGCGTTTCAAACAAGCTTGATCTGGTAACGCTCGATTTTAAAAATTCAACAAAATTTTTGGGGCTATCAATAAAAAGAAAACAACGCTGGTTTTTAGCTTCTATTACATTACTTATCTCTGTGTAATGTTGTTTTAATAGCGACTAAAGTTCTTGAGGCATAAACAAGTGCTTTATGTTAAGGAGACTGCACACAGACGAGAAACCGCGGCGTGAAATTTAATGTGACTCGCGTTATTTATTTCGTTCGTGTTGTAATTTTAATAGACTTGAATTATATTGAACGATGAATACTACGTTATTGATTTTAAACTAATAACCTTTAAAGTTACGATTAAGATTTCCTTGGAGTAATTTTTTAAATCACTACATATAAATAAATCTTTAAAACTACGCAACGGATTTTGATGCGGTTTTTTTTAATAGATAGAGTGATTGAAGAGGAAGGTTTATATGTATAATAACATTCATTAAATAGTGGAAAAATACTGTTATTTTTTAGGATTATAATGTGATGTCGTAAATAATCAATAATAAAATTTCATGTTTCCGAAGCGAAGCGAAACGAGGGCGGGTCGCTAGTACTGAATAAATGATTACAAAACTAGAGTATAATATTTGTTTATTCCGTCTTCGATTTTTACGAGTCGGTGTTTAAGACGAGTTTTAAGGCTTAATTTCGCGTTTATTTTCATCGTTGTTTCCGACAATTCGAATACTTTACATTTTTCGTTATCAAGGACGACTGTCGACGATCGTTGTCCAAAAGTAGTGAATATATAATGATTAACTATATAATTTATTTGCTTATGATATAAACGAGATTTCTTTTTGTTCCCAATAAACGCGCATAAAAAACATTTCTCGGGTTTTTCTTGACGAATCACTTTCCCTTTACTGTATATGTCGATGAAATTACACAATGCTGCTAATAAAATCATGACATCTATAAAAAAACATCATCAACATCGCGTTTATTTTGAAGAGCGTTAAATTAAACGCGGCGTCTTTGCGACCTTGTGTAAGCTGACCTCCACGCGTTCATAGTACTTTATAACGATGATTACCATTGTTCGGAGGGTTTTGAGTGATGTCTGCTAATGGCGGTAGATTATCGGGTGTCATTTATTTAAATTCATTTAAACTATCGTTTTGTGAAATCTAATTTGGGGCCACTTGATTGAGAAATGTTACTGGAAACTTAACGAATTTGTAATGTATGTGTATGTGCCTTTATGTGGGATTCAGTATTTGCTTCAAAATGAGTTAAAATATCGTTTAAAGGGGGGATTTTTTTTTAGGTTAGCTGTCGCAAGCGTGTCGCTTTGTAATCTAAATTCATTTAATACATACATGAAATTTTATAGGTGTTAAAGGAATACTACCTATTGAATTGCTTTAACCGTATCTTGATGTGCCTACATCATGTGTGTAAAGCTGGAAATGTGTTCACGATTGCTCACCATCATTTACGCTAGATAAAATAAATATAAATGTACTATATCGCGGTCGACTCATCTGATATTAAGTTACGGAGCCGATAGACAGATTGTATGTTGCTTCCTACCGCGAGTCATGAGGTCAGTCTCATGTTATTGCATAACGGTTGTTCAAGCTGAAACGCGTGACTGCTTTGCGCAAAAATAAGCGGGATGGTCGTACCTACCCGCGTGGGATCACAACGCTCCACCATTTATTATACAAACTCATAGTTGCACTGATGCGGCCAAAGTCCCCAATTCTCATTTCTGTAATGTCAACACGCCAATAAAATAAAAATAAAAAGACAAAAAAAATATAATTGAAACGAAACAATAAAAATATACAACGTATCCACGCCGTCATCTGTTGCCGGCGACCAGCAAATTAGTTTCACGATACCCCCAGATCGAGCGATAGAACGACACGCAATAAAACGCACAACGATTCCCTTCGACAGAACGAAAAAAAAAAAAAAAAAAAAAAAAAANCAAATTAGTTTCACGATACCCCCAGATCGAGCGATAGAACGACACGCAATAAAACGCACAACGATTCCCTTCGACAGAACGAAAAAAAAAAAAAAAAAACTCGTCACCTGTCGTGTCATTTGGTTCCAATAAACGAGCCGCCAAAGAAAACAATGTATTAGAAAAAAAAAAACGTAACATAGATAACTTAGACTTCATCGGGGCTCCCCAGATTTTGTAAAATAGTTTTGATCCTTATGCCTCCTAGAATAGCAACAAAACTCCTTTGAGTGGCACTGTTTTTTTTTTTGTTTAGGGACATTTTTTTTCTTTGTAATCGTTTTGACTGACGAAAATTTACGACCTGGACGCTCTCAGCGAAATTAAATTGCGGACCGACTTCATTAGCCGATGTTTTCGTAACAATAGCTCCGGTTCGTTGTTACATATTAGGAATATTACTATTGATTGTCTTGAATTTCAATTTTTCTTTATATCCACACTTCATATCGGTAACAAAACAATTATGATAAAAATATTTAAAATTAACGATCATATTTTCGATACCAATGAGGAGGATGTTTAAAACAAGTAAGCTTTTTTCATGCCACTAGGCATTGCTTAGTTAATCACGGACAGATCATTAATTAGGATTTACATCAGATCTAGTTTTCAGATGAGTAATTAAAAAAAAACTGATTAAAACAAATTAAAGGGAATTAATCTGGATTAAATTAAAATCCATTCATAAGATTTATTATATTTTGTCATCATGAATTCCTTGGTCATGAAACAAAAAAAATCTAATAGTATTATCTAAGTACTAGGTATAAGAATTAGATATATACTCATTTGTTTATATCAATTAACAATAGCTAGTATTTTATAGCAACTAATCAAATGCCTATTCTTTTCACAATACACTCGAAGGTCTCAGAACCATATCACGAGTTACTATTATCTCTGAAAGCTTTTAACTTAATTAATTGCTATTAAGCGGATCGCTATTAAATTGATACGTCACAGTACAATGCAATTGTTTTATCTCTGTACTCAATTGATGTTTCGGTAACGCGAGGCCGAGATGAATTCGAAGCGTGTTGAGTAATCTGTGAGATAAAGATTTTTTGGGGGGTAACGAAGGACGTCTATTCTCGATTAGTTTTGTTTCAAATCATTTTCATACAACAATCTATATTATTTATTATATTAATACGTGAAGCAAAAACTTTGTATCTCTTTTTACGAAAATTGCGCGGACGGAGGAGTATGAAATTTCCCACACTTATATAGAATATAGAGAAGGAGTGCAGAATGTTAATATTTTTTTAAATTATGCATAGAAAATTCTTTAAATAATTTAAAAAAACATTACACACACTACCATGTATTTGACACACACACGCATGCATACTATCTTTTTTATGATTGAAATATTACTGGTGGCCCGGAGGCCTTTCCAGCTTCACCAGGACAGGTGGGCGAGCAAAGGCTCAGCCAGGAGGGGTGGGATTTGCTAACAACTGCCCGAGCGCCTCCGAAGGAGACCTAACAACTCAAGAGCAATTGCTTCGCGAATGAATCTACGACCGGATCGGAATCGCGACCCACTGAGAAGATCCGGCGGGAAACTCAGCGGGCTGATGCATGGGTTAGGTTCCACGTCGACCTCTTTGTCGAGTTTGACAAGTACGGTTACCGGGGTTCCTCAGCCCGCTCCTAGTGTTAGAGCTGAAGGTATCTAATGCAAGAGTTATTGGATCTGATGGATCCGTAAGGACGTGTCTAGGGCGACGACGGTGACTTGCTCCTGCGTGATTAGGATTCGGGGAGTAATCAGCAGCGGCAACGATAAGGCGATTATCATGACGTGCATACTATCTGTTTATTGTCAAACTTTTCTTATTGTTTAAAGTCTGTGCTCAAATTGAGAATAGATTAAAATTAAATATTGTTTATCTTTATTAATATTTGTCTAAAGTTTAGTCTTGGCGAAATCTGTTGTTATAAAAGTATTATAGTCTTTGAAAATAGAATCATAATAGTGTACAAACTTATAATTTCAATTAATTATTCCACCACTAGTAGGTACTATTACAAACGCAAGTTAGTATTACGTCTATGCGCGGAACGTAATGGACTACTTCCAACGCAATCAACCCGCATGCTATTGGACTTCGCTTTGCATTGCGAGTTTTTTAGAAAGTTAATAAAATTTGATACTTTTCTTCAGTATACCTACACTTTCAATTCGATTTTTAGCGACTTCAAAGAAAGTAAAGTAGAGAGAGTGTGAGAGCAATATGAAAATTGTTATTCGTGATCAAAACTCTTGCATCCGTTGTTACAACAGTCTGTTAATGCAATTCGTGGGACTGAATTTTCTCTATGAAATTTTATCTATCACCGCGGACTTCCGTGTCGTGACTTCATTAAATCCCGACCCATGATTTAAAGGCCAAATATTGCAGTTTCGAATCACTACGCCAGCCACTCCCAATATTGATGATCAAAAATCGTGTATTGTAAAACAGTGTTTTTATTGTCTATTCCAGTGATTCTCAACCACTGCTCCGCGGCACTTTTGTGTGCCGCCAAATTTCAAAAGTGTGCCGTCAAATTTTGCAAATATATAATAATGTTAATATTATTAAATTATATCATTTTAAAAGAAAAATATTTTAAACATGAATATATATTTAAATCCACAAAAAAAAAAAGTTATAGTATATTTTAGTTTATTTCGTATATTAAATTTTTTTGATAAACTATTTATGCAGTGTGTTGTAGTAAGTAAATAATTTTTATCTTTTTTTTTGTGTGCCGGCAAATTTTGAAATCGTTTAATATGTACCGCAACAAAAAAAAGGTTGAGAATCACTGGTCTATTCTATAGAGGAAACTGTAGACAAATCTCCGGTAATATCTAAGAATTTAAAATTGTCTATATTTAGTTGGATCGTTCTTAATTATTAAATTGCTAATTTAGTGTTAGCTTTTAAAACTGTACGTATAAGTTTTATTTTTATTACGTGTAAGCTTGAACGAACTCACGACCCACCGCGTGGTAAGTGATTACCCGAGCTGACAGGTTTAATAACGTAAATTCCGTCACCCACCAGTAGACTTGAGGTCCTCCTTAATTGTATAGCAAAAGTAGCCAAACCTCATGTAGCGGTCAAAGTAAAAAAAAGGTTAACCAACAAAATATGGTAGGCAGCGGCTTGGCTTTGCCCCTGGCATTGCTCAAGTCCATAGACAACAGTAATAACTCACCATCAGGTGGGCCACATGCTCGTCTGATTACACGGGCAATAAAAATAAATAAATAAATAAATTAATACCCTAATTCTGATAAACAGTACAAAGTTAGGAACCATTGTCGTCGCACGTCACCCGAATGGATAATTAAATGTCTCTATATCACTGCTCCCTTGTAGTATTAATGTCGTTGCATTATTGTAAATTATAGGGACGTCCAATTGGTCGGTGTCGTGACAAAAGGACATAAATACAACGAGAATTGTGTTTATGGACAGCAGCGTCGGCGAAGAGACACGCAGGCCTCAGTTGGGCTTCGCGAATATATTTATACATGTTTAGATCCAGCGTTTAACTCGCGAGATTAATATGTGAAGCGTTTGTATGTTAATCATGATTTAGTTGAGATTTATTGTCATTCCATTCTTAAGCGGACGTTTTTAGAAAACAATTGAGACTTCTATCTCATTTCTTGAAGTGTGCTAGCGGTATATTCATTACGATTTCACTGTATATAAGGTAAGCTCTTTGAAATCATTTGGACAAAATGGATGTTTTAACACGACCTCTATCGTGTTTGTTTTTCTCAAAATCAGTGGAATTAAAAACAAAAGTTTGTATGTTTGCTATTTGTTCATAAGACATTAATTCGATTGTAATTATTATTGAGCGCTTCAGGGAACTGTATGTGTTCTGTATTAGAGCCATCAACGAACGACATGTAACGCGCGGGTAGTTTGAAAAAACCGATACTGACTACGTTTTACTTGTACCTACTTACTATGATATCACACAGACACAACTCACAGATTTTTTTATTCATACCTTTTGTTGATAACCTCGAGCGAATATGCTTCACCGAATGTGCAGGCGAGCTCGTGGGGGTTCATGAAGACTTCATTAACAATAGCCCTAACATGAGCGGTACTTCGCTGAATCTACTACCGGATCGGAACCCACTGAGTTTCTCGCCGAATCTTCTCAGTGTATCTCGATTGGGATACGGTTATTATTGTTTTTTTTTGTTGCTTAGATGGGTGGACGAGCTTACAGCCCACCTGGTGTTAAGTTACTGGAGCCCATAGACATCTACAACATAAATGCGCCACCCACCTTGAGATATAAATTCTAATGTCTCAAGTACGGCTGCCTCACCCTTCAAACCGAAACGCATTACTGCTTCACGACCCAAATGGGCAGGGCGGTGGTACCTACCTGAGCGGACTCACAAGACGTCCTACCACCATTACTTACGCAAAACTATAATTTTTGTACATTTAATTACTATTACACTATGTTATTCTTTTATCGTGGAAGTTGTTAGCGAATATTTGTTATGTACGTATTTCATTACAAAAATCGGTACCTACCTGCGGGATTCGAATACTGACACAGTCGCGTCACTTAATCTGATATCAAAGCACTAAGTATCTTCTCCTTTAGACCACGACGACCATACAAAGAAACGTCACCTTAACTAGAAAATGTTAAGTAAAGTTATATTCGCCATAATAATATGTATATTTTTTAAATTAGAATTTCCTTCATAGCAATCTAAACTCAGTGCTAGTCTAAATGCTATGAAATCGCTAAACAGACACCACGCAATGTAAAGAACTCAAAAAAAAAACAAGATGAAAATCAATAAACATATTTAAATTGATGTCAACTATTCACACGGGATTGTTTCAGAGATACAAAGGAGGCAATTTAAATCGAACACAATAATACACGTATCGTGTTCATGCGAGCTCCTCTGTCACCATCGAGGATGCAGCAGCGGGGGGTAACGACCAGCTGATGAATGGAGTCCACGGGGACGAGAGCGCCTTTGATCTGGCGCCTCGAATAGAATCCCATTAAAGACTGTTATAAGTTACGACACACGTCGATTTATATTGTTCTCAAAACCAAAGTGTATTAGCGGTGCTTTGTTGGCGCGAAATACGTCTTTCAGGGCGGTTAATTAGTTTCAACTGAGAAAATTGAAATTCGGTTTTTTTGTTTTTATCTCTCTTCAGTCGGAGTCGTTTTAGTGGTTTAGGTATTTTGAAGGTAGGTTATAATAGAATCGCTCCCTGTATTGTAAATACGAATCTTCCCGATCCACTATCCGCTCTTGTCCAATGAAGAGTGAAGATGTGCAGATCAACCCAAGACTCAACCAGCTGAGTTTCTCGCCGAATCTCCTCAGCGGTTTGCGATACTGATCCCGTGGTATATTCAGCGAAGCGCTACTCTTGTTAACGCAGCCGTTAGCCAACTCAAGCTTCCGCCACCAGTCAAGTTAAAGCCTGACTGAATGAATTAATGAATTGCCTCTCCAAGTTATATTTCTCGTTTTGAAATATTAAGTGGTCTACCCATTAGCTCACAGCTGACCTGATTTTGAGCTATTTGTGGAGACAAATGCTCACAGGCTATGTGATACAATAGTGTCTGCTCGGTAGACTTCTTACCTCTAGGACTTGAGATACGAACATACGAGCTCCCGGGACGTCATCGTCTCTTTCTATTGAATCCTAGTTTACAGCCGATAATTGCCTTCAAGTTCATTTGACCTAATTTATTAGTGGTCTTCGAGAATTGCAGATAAAATAAATAAATTAAAATTGACATTTAATGAACGCGGTGTACCCTTTTTATTGCACTGAAAACAAATACAACTGCATTTAGTGGTCATTTTAAAATAATTCTTAACTCTCGAATCTACTGATATAAATTAAAATCTGTTTAAGTAACTCTGAAATAACAACAAATAATTATAATTTGTTATTATAATTATTTGGTTCTGCTAATCTGCAAAACGTCTCTACAGACTTCAATGCAACTTTCACTGTTATACTGATGTTACGTAGAATAACTTTGCTACTTTTGTTTGAGAAAAAAATTAGGGTTCCACGCATAAAAAAAAAATTGTGTATAAAGCCGATGCAAATAAGTAAGTATTCTTAATATCAGACACAGCAATAGCTTGCGTCGCCTGGTTCAGTTACTCATTAAGCGTGACTCTAGTGCTAAAGCGATGTCAGTTCTCGCTCATCAGTGTAAATCAAATATATATTATTGCTTAGATGGGTGGACGAGCTCACAGCCCATCTGGTGTTAAGTGGTTACCGGAGTCTATAGACATCCACAACGTAAATGCGCCACCCACCTTGAGATATAAGTTCCAAGGTCTCAGTATAGTTACAACGGCTGCGAAACGCACCACTGCTTCACGGCAGAAATAGGCAGAGTGGTGGTACCTACCCGCGCGGACTCACAAGAGGTCTTACCACTACCACCTATACAGTGAGTCGCGATTCCGACCCGGTGGTAGATTCTGAGAGCCACTGCTCTTGCTAGGGCTAGTGTTAGCAAATTCTCTCAGGTTGAACCCGTGAGCTCACCTACCCATCCGGGCGTATCTAGAATAACCCCTTAAACTACCAGTGCATAGGGAGCAAAATATAAATATGTTTTTCAGCAAAGTCACGTTTTTCGTTTATGTTTATTACCATCGAGATTTAGTTGTATTTATGTTGTGTTGGAACGAGCCGATGTATCGCATACATCCGTTGTTGGCAATATTTTGTGGCAACAATATTATTATATGAAATTAAACAGAGATGCCCGGGCGCGCCAATATCAAACAGATACCCAATGTCGACACATACCGTGTTGGTTTTGTGAACAAACGGACGTACCGTTTACAAAAACAAGAAATTTAAAAAAAATATAATATTTTTTACTAAATGTTCCCTGACATTAGAAAGTTTTCAAATGAATTTTTACTGATTATGGGATTTTTTGAGTTTGTTTTGTCTATTTTTAACTAACTATCCTAAGAATTCGCCAAACAAAAGCATTTCTAATTACACTCTGAAACAATCGTGGCTATATTTGTCCGATTTTTATTCAATTGCACGAGATTTATCCAGCTGTAAGTTTGCCCAATTGTTTTGGCTCTTCATAGAAAAGTATCATAGTACTATGTTTTTTTTATTGCTTAGATTGGTGGACGAGCTCACAGCCCACTCGGTGTTAAGTGGTTACTGGAGCCCATAGATATCTATAACTTAAATGCACCACCCACCTTGAGATATAAGTTCTAAGGTCTCAAGTACGGCTGCCACGCCCTTCAAACCGAAATGCAATACTGCTTCACGGCAGAAATAGGCAGGGTGGTGGTACCCACGATATTATTCCTTCACCGTGGAAATCAATCGTGAACATTTGTTGAGTACGTATTTCATTAGAAAAATTGGTACCCGCCTGAGATTCGAACACCGGTGCATCGCTCAACACGAATGCACTGGACGTCTTATCCGTTAGGCCACGACTACTTCAAGCTGTCATGTAACACGTATATAGAACCTAGTATGATGGCAGTAGTGGTAACATATATATAGAATCTAGTATTATGCCTGTAGTAGTACACCAACATAAGTTTTTGGAATTTTTTTTCACGCCACAGAAAAGACTGGTCGAGATATGTTAGTAAATATATGACGTAAACAATTTCAGATTTTTACAATTTAAATATGTGAATCTAAATGTACTCGGAGCATTTATGTGTGATGTCGATATTATTATACATACATATATAGCAGGCTTCTATTGCGAAATTCGTTACACTGACCACGATATTTATTATAACATTGCTAATGAAACGTCGCTGCGAGTAATTCGAATGCGCATCGTAATTTTGAAGTGAGTCGGTCGGTGTTGTGCTGCGTACGGTACCGCCCCGCGGGGTACTTCGGCCGCTTTATCCCTTGTTTTTTTTATGTGCGCCTTTTTATACTCCCGACACGCCACAAAAGAACGGCGACTTTTGTTCCCTTGTCTCGCTTGTTAATGATTTTTACGAATTATTAATTGTGCCCTGATAAAAACCGATTGAAAAATGTTGATCGCCGCGCTGCTCGTGCGTTCGACATGAGATATTGTCTCTCGCTCGACATCGGGACGGCGTTACATATTCAGATGCTCTGTCGCTAGGATTGATTGAATTTCGTTTTGTATTAATATCGGATGCGCTTTGTAATAATGATCGAAATTTATTAAGGCTTATGAAGTATGAGTGGTTTCGTATAGATGATATTCCGTAATAATTCATTTCGTAAATCGAAGTGATCCCGAAGATTGTTTCATAGATTAGATTTTTACTGGTGGTAGGACGTCGTGTGAGTCCGCGCGGGTAGGTACCAATGCGTTTCGGTTGAAGGGTAGGGCAGCCTTTGTAACTATACTTGAGACCTTAGAACTTATATCTCAAGGTGGGTGACGCATTTACGTTGTAGATGTCTATGGGCTCCGGTAATCACTTAACACCTGGTGGGCTGTGAGCTCGTCCACGCATCTAGGCAATAAATAAAAAAAATAGATTTAAATTAAGCGAGTAATAATATTAGAGGGCTTATCAGATGTCTTGTGAGTGCGGTCATTCAGAGGTCGTTTTCGAAGATAAAGTTTAATAATACTATCCGAACATAATACTCCCGGAGTATCTGCAACGTAGTTACGTTCTTGAGGCGAGGTTTAAAGAAGTCAAGTAATCCGTACGACAATAAATCTGACTTCAAAAGATCACATAAAATTATATTTCAATCCAATTTTTATTAAAATCTATTTTTATGATTTAGTCTTGCGTTTTTTATTATCACTATGTCATATAATTACATCTGACGAACCAAATATTTTACAATTTTCGTGCCTTGTGAGTTTCTCTCCAGATCTTCTCAGTGGATCGCGATTTCGATCTGGCAGTAGATATTGCGAAGCTTTGCTCTTGGTAGGGCTAGTTTTAGCAAATTCTCTTTGGTTGAGCCCGTGAGCTCACCAACCCGTCCGTGAGAAGCTGGAATAGCCCCTTAGACTACCAGGCCCACTGAGTTTCTCGCCGGATCTTATCAGTGGGTCACGTTTCCGATCCGGGGGTAGATTCTGCGAAGCACTGCTCTTGCTAGGGCCAGAGTTTACAACAAAAGGTTTGAGCCGGTTTGAGTTCCGTAAGCTCACCTACACATCAAGGAGAAACTGAAATAGCCTCTCAAGGCTATTAGCATAGGTAGGAAAAAAAAGTCTACCAGCCAATAGGAAGGAAAAAAAAATTTTTCGTGGTCGTAGACGACTGACATGACGTGACTATTATAAACCGTAAAAGTAGCTTTAATTACGTCCAGGACTCGCGAAAGCCGAGGAAAGCTTTTTTTGTAAGAATCACTCAGATTTGTTTATTGCTCTAGTCCAACAAAGCGTTTCGTTAATCTCGGCGGATCTTCCCGGGACGCCTTCCAAATAACCAGGTTCAAAAATGGCACAGTCGCCGTCGGACGATTAATCAAAATTCCACGTCGCCCAAACTTAATTATTAGACACGGGCGTTATTTAATTTATTTATGTGTCGGGCACGCTATGGGACGTTCCGGGATGTATCAGATGATGGTGCCCCGCCCCTCTATTACGTCGGGGACGGGTCATCGGTCATATATCATGTAACAGATATGAATCGAGGTCCAGCTCGGGTTTGACCCTCGGCGATACTCGATGGATTTTCGTGCTGATAACTTAGTACTTGATTTTCTTTTGTTGTTGTTAGTTTGTAATGTTACCAATTTAAAAAAAAAACACTATTAGAATTGTTGATGCATAATAATGTGTATATAAAAAACACGAATAAAATGTGATATCTTTATATTTAATTTTAGTGGAAATGTTTATTTAAATTTTCTCTCAAAGAGAATATATATGATGCTAATGTATAATAGAGTTTATATTATCGTATCAACGTTTTGAATTGCAGAATATAATCCTGATTGCATATCTGTTTGATAATTTACCATCAAACTTACTTATTAAATGTTCAGAATATAAAACTGAGGTGAGCTTCGGTTAATGAATGTATGATTATTAAAAGCGAATTTTTGCCTACTTCTCTGCTAGAAGCCTCAAGGGACTATTCTGGCTTCACCATGACTGATAGGCGAAGTCACGCGGCACAGGAAAAGTCAAGATACTTTCCAAGTAGTATTTAATAGACACTTTTTTTTTGTAACGAAGTTCCTTATGGGACGATGTGGAGGGGTACCCTAACTGGGAAAAAACTTCCGTAACGTAAGATTTTTATTATTTATGTGTAGTCTTAGTATGATGGCTATACAGTGTCTAATGTATAGTCTACGTGCTGACGGTTATTATTATTATTCATTTAAATAGCTGTTTCTTTGTATATTATTATTATATATATTTTTTAAATCATTGTGAATAAAATAAAGTTGATAACTTTGTAAAGTAGTTTTTATTTTATTTTTATCAATAAAAAAATAATAATAATAAATGTATACCCGAATAATTATTTTCTTTATACCTCGAATAGAGCTTAAAATTAATATTTTTATAATAAGGAACTTCGTTCCTATCCGGTGTCCCACGACACCACACATTTTTTATTATTTATTAGGTAAAAATTCATAAAAAAACACATGTAAAAAGAAACAAAATCTTGCTTGCTTGCAACATAAGCCGTGTGCGCACGACTAATGTGCTGAATTTGTACACAATGGTCCTTACAACTATAAGACAAAACAACACGATAACGAAAACTAATCTAACTTATAATGTAAGGAAATAATTTCATTCACAATATACATTAAACAATTGAGGCCTATAAAATCAAAGGCAGCTAAATCCAAGTTTGTCAAATATTCAGGTAAACTACAAAATCGGCCCTAAACACGCCATTACGGATCCTACCGATCCATCGAAGTACTGCTCTTGCTAGGGCCAGTGTTAGCAACACTCCCGGCTTAGAATCTGAAATAACTTTGTTCGGATAGCTACGATATTCTTTATATTAAAGCAGATTTATAAAGAATGAGAATATTACTAATAATCTGAATTTTAAATGATAAAACTTCGTTTATTAGTACTTAGTACAGATTAAAAAAAAATTTTTTTTTAACTGAATTTGTTAGAGATTTAGCTGCATTTGTTATAACATGAAAACACTAAAGCGTGTCCAACTAACTAAACAACATAGCTCCATTTTTAATCCATTTATGACATTAAGGCGTTTAGCTGCCTTTGATTTTATAGGCCTCAATTACACTACTTAATTTACTATTAGCATGGAAGATGCCCTTCAATATTTTTCTAAACGTCACTAACCTACAAGTAAAAATGTCCAACTCAGTTGACGACTTTGCTTGAGTTGAGTTCGTTATAGGTGCAACATATTCGGGTAATTGGATTATAATATGATATATTGATTTTGTAAATTAACAATGGAAACACATTGTTTTGATTGACCTTACGAGCACTAAATTTAGTGTTTAGTGAAATCTGTGATACATAATAGTTAAAAAAAAACACGTGTGGCACTCGGGGACTGTCGCGGTAAAGTTATTTTCGCATAGCATTTTTTTATCAACTTATGGAATTATAATTAGACCATATTAAAACAATAAAAAAATAAAACCACGCTATATTTACAAACTAACAAAAGCAAAACATTAACTGCCCCTTTCCACTCATAAGCTAGACTGGGTGCGAGAGAGATGGGCAGAATTTTCATAGTGCGCATGCAGTGCGACGTCACGCCGCGCGCTTATTCACAAACACTACACAAGCGCAACGCGTGAATGTGTTGAACACGAGCTACATGGTAGGCGGAGTGGGAGGTGTTAGGTTTTATTTTCGTTACAGAATTTCTTGATTCGGTTGCCGCGCTCAAAACCTGCAATCGGCTATGCCATAGCTTAAAAAAATCACCATATTATCTTTACTTTTTAATACTTTTTAAGCACTGCCCTTGCCGGGTGCATTAAATTGATATGAATGATATTATAAAGCACAAAGGTTCAAGGCAGATGGCGCTTGCGTACCTACATAACGCACGAGGTGAGATCCCATCGAATATATCGTATCTCCCACAATCATCTATAATATTGAACGCTGCGCAGATTATAAATTAGAACAGAGAATCGTTTTTATTGGCACCCGATTAAGAATTTCTGATTTCGAAATAAAGCAAGAATTATCCGTTTAAAGTAACTATTAAACTATTTTTATTGTTTTTAAGGTATTTAAAAACTTATAAAGGTTTGATTTTGTGTTTAATCAACCCTTCATCGTTCAATCGAGTTGCGTTAACATTGAAAATACGGTAAACACTATTTCAAAATGATAATTGTAAATTTGTATTAGAACTACTGGTGGTAGGACCTCTTGTGAGTCCCCGCGGGTAGGTACCACCGCCCTGCCTATTTCTGCCGTGAAGCAGTAATGCGTTTCGGTTTGAAGGGTGGGGCAGCCGTTGTAACTATAATGAGATCTTAGAACTTATATCTCAAGGTGGGTGGCGCATTTACGTTGTAGATGTCCATGGGCTCCAGTAACCACTTAACACCAGGTGGGCTGTGAGCTCGTCCACCCATCAAAGCAATAAAAAAAAAAAGAACTGTTCGTAATATGTGTATAAAACATAGATCTATAAAGGCAAAGATTCGATTTTTCTCGGGTAACGCTATATAGGAAACAGTAAAAATGTATCTTGCGGTTTGTTTAAGCGCAGCGTAGTCTGTGGTCGCGCGAGGACGCCGGCCGCGGCGGGCCGGACTCCGCATCAACCATTTTAATTATCTACGGGACACCATTAACAATAAATCTTTTGTTCTCACACACGCACAGACACAGGACAACCGAATTGTATATACGTATATTGTTTATGTGTGAACGATTTTAATTTTTTGGTATTAATTACCGATGTAACTGCTAATAAGGTCTCAGTATAGTTACAACCGGTACCCCGCCCTTCAAACCGAAAAGCATTATTGCTTCACGGCAGAAATAGGCGGGGTGGTGGTACTTACAAGTGCGAACTCACAAGAGGTATTACCACCATTATAGTGTACCTACTATGTAACTATAATACATATGTAGTATGTAACCATACTGAGACCTTAGAACTTATATCTCAAGGGTGGTGGCGCATTTACGTTGTAGATGTCTATGGGCTCTAGTAATCACTTAATACCAGGTGGGTTGTGAGCTCGTCCACTCATCTAAGCAATAAAAAAAAAGTTTGATGACGAAACGGATGGGTAGCGATGGGTAGGAACCATCATCCTGCTTATTTCTGCGTCTCGAAGGGTGAGGCAACCGTTGTATAATGCAATTTCAATTTTGACCTGACGGCTCGAAGCTGGTGACGGTATTCACATAGTGACGCTTATAGACTAAGCAGGCCACATTACGTCAAGTGCAACGTGCACCCATTTGCGCAATAAAATGCGTTTTTTTTATTGCCCGAGCAGGCAGACTAGCATACGGCCCACCTGATGGTAAGTGGTTACCGTCACTCATGAGCTACAGCAATGCCAGGCGTAGAGCCAAGCCAAGTTTGAAGAAGGACATGTCATAGCGCTCGAGAAACACCGTGGAGGGGAGCTCATTCCAAAGCCGGATGGTACGTGAAAAAATTATCTCTGGAAACGCTTATATTTAAAAAAAAACCACGTAGATAGTGTCCGTCACTTTCAAAGGACATGTCACTGTCATAATGACGTTTAATTTCACGATAACCGTTCGCTGTCACATTCGACCTAAATCACAAAGAGCCGACCTGTCATCCGATTGCATGTTCCGCTGGCTTATCACATCACGTTTCGCGGAATAATGATAGATGATAGCGCTACATATTTATAATTGGCGGAAGATGTGATTTACGTTGAGAGAAATGTTATTGCGGATCTAAAGCAAACAAACAAAAAAAAACGTGGCTGTACAAAAAAGTGTTCTTTTGCATTAATGTCAGTGATGACAAAAAAGTTAAAACGTCTTTACTTTGATTTTGTGTATGCAATACTTTATGATTTCTATTATTTGAAATCATGTTTATCATAAAGAGATTTTTATTTGAATTCAATAAACCGTCTTATGCATTTTTCTTTAGCCAAATTCGTCGAACTATTTAGCATATCAAATGTTAATGACATATATTAGAATCCAGTGTCATAGTCGTCTTTTTTCACATTTTTCAACGAAGATGACACCCTATCTGTCATTTGTTTTAAATATATATAGACTCGGAAATTCTAGAACTATTTCGATAAATGTTTAGATTAGACGGCGGATGATTGTGTGAAGTTTGTTAGCGTTTGGTTCAAAGTCAAATCAGAGGTCGGCCAGCAAAGCGGTCCGGGTTCAACTAGTATCAGATAAACACGATAGCGACACTTTCGTATACCGCACTGTACTAATGAGCAATACAGCGATACAAACGCATCTCCAACTTTATTGTGTACCCCAACAGCGCTACAATTATATCTGTTATATTATTGTTGAACATGGAAATTTCTCGCATTGCCGAAACATACGGCAGCACTGTAGTCGAGCCCTCGATCTTGTCGAAGAATACATACCTTTGGGCCTTTCGACCTCAACAATAACCGGTAATATTCACTAGGGACTCATTTTCGTACTGTAAACATAAAATAATACCTATAATATTTTTTAGTAATTAATCCCAAGATTCTAGTGCATGCTACAGAGCAAATATCTAAAATACCATTAGCTAAATCCATGATTAATCGGTAAAATAATAGCCTAATCGGTACACTTTAGATTATAAATTTATTATTATTTGAAAACACAAAGAGATAGATTATATTTACACAGATATCTTAAGGAATCTTAGTTTAGAATGGCGGTATCTTTAATCCATACAAGTACATGACAACGAACAATAGAAAAAAAATATCAAAAGGTGTATGTATATATGTACATAATGCTAGTAAGTTCGAGTTCCAATACGGTGGTAGGTACAGAAATATAATACATCCTAAATTTTACAATGGACGTGTAATTGGATTACCCGACCATTTAATATCCTTTCTAATGTCTTTACTGGAAAACGCAACCGTGCAATGTTTCTAAGCCAGCCAAAAATCACTTGTATTTGTTGGTGCTATAGTGCCATTATCGTATAACAAAAACGTTGTACTTGTGACGTACAAAAGGAGATCATTCTCGGTAAAATCGTGCGACAAAAAAATATCACCGGCTCGAAAAGATGTCATATTAAGAAACATGTCAATCATATTTTTATGATGTATTCAATAAAGGCAGTTGTTCACTTGCGTAAATTTTTTTGTTCAATATTTTACGCTCAGTTTGAGTGGGTCGGGTTTTGTCAATGGTTTAGGGGTCCGTATCGAATTTTCGACATGATTATAATTTTCGAATTTTATAAAAATAAACATTACATAATGTGTTTAGAAAAATAAACTAACAAGAATCCGAGATTTAGGCGCTTTAAAGTATTTGTGTTCGGAAACAACGACTGATTGGGACAATGAATATGGATTTTAATATATTAATTTAAATAAAAGTAAAAACGATATTCTTTTATTGTTATTACGAAATGGCGTTTACTCGGAATTAGCTCTTTTAAATGGCGCTTAGTAATGGGCTTTAGTTCATTAAATGGAATTGATATTATAAAATTATATTTAGTAACGCTGTTACATTTTTAGTAATATCAACGGCCAAGCCACTGTCAACCGCTGAGAATTCTCTTTAAGCCCGATTTGAAGTGATCATCTCAATCAAGGAACGAGTTTCCAAACGCCTCCCTCTTACAACATGAATTTAATGAATGATCAGGAATGAAAAATAATATTTAAATTGGTAAAATTTAATTTTAGAATTTGATTATACGGAACCAATGTTTTCGTTTACCCAATATAGGTATATTTTTTTTTTCTGTATTCGAGAAGTTTGTAAAATTCGCCGGATTATTTTTGTATTTATAATTATTCTTTTATATTTGACTGTACAAGGGTGCTTGTACAATCGTCGAGAGTTCATTTCCTGCTATCGGCGATATTGTACAAAACACAACAATGCGCATTAATAAAAGGTAAAGTTATAGAAACATTTTATGTACATAATTTTAGGCACTTACGTATTTTCAATAGTGATTCGGTGGTTTTGGTTCTGAAGTGTCTCAATAATTACGATAATGATTTACATTTATGTTTTATGATGCCAACACGATTCGACGTCAGATCTCAAGACGGGTAGCGGCACTGATATTGTGATATATGAAATTTACAAGTTTATTTATTAGTCATTTTCTTCTCCTAATTTTTTTTTTAATTGCTAGATGGGTGGACAAGCTCACAGTCCACCTGGTGTTAAGTGGTTACTGGAGCCCATAGACATCATCTTGAGATATAAGTTCTAAGGTCTCACTTAGGTATATGTAGTTGCAACGGCTGCCCCACTGCTTCACGGCAAAAATAGGCAGGGCAGTGGTACCTACCCGCGCGGACTTACAAGAGGTCCTACCACCAATAGAAATTATCTGGGGATATTGTGCTTGTAATAATAAATTTGCTTGGGTGATTGTGACGGCTTGCCGATACGCTGCGGCTTGGCTCTGCTCCTGGCATTGCTGACGTCCATGGGCGACGGTAACCACTCACCATCGGGTGGGCCGTATACTCGTCTGCCTACAAGGGCAATAAAAAAAAACGTAGGTCTGTAATTTGTGAAAATATCCCGCGGAGTCGCTGATCGCAAATGCGCAACTGTCGCCTTTTGTTTTTTTTTTAAAGAAAAACGAACTCAACGGACGTAATAAGATAGACCTTTACGGTCAATGACCACGTGCGCGACTTTTACCCGCTAATGAGTTTTTTGAAAGAAACATTTGTACCAAGGAGGAATCTTCGCGCCGTTGCCTAACCGAATGACCTCATTGTCCGCCACGTCAAGCGTTATGACTCGCAACGCATTGTCTTGTAATTACCGCGGGTTTCACGAAATTCGGCACTCATAATGACCAGTTCAATTTGACCCGCGATACAGGTTGTTGCTTTCTCTATAATTTAATTAGACCAGTTCTGCGTTATTTGGCTTTTTTTTTAGTACTGCTGTTCTATTATACAAATAAGTAGCTAATATTGATAGATGCACTGCTCTTGCTAAGGCCAGTGCTAGCAACACTCCAGTTTAAGACCCGTGAGCTCACCTACATGTTAGGGCGAAGCTGAAATAGTCTCTCAAGGCTATCAGCATAGGTAGGAGAAAAAAAAAATTGATAGATGAGTATGTGGCCCAAATGTAATGCCCCTCCGGTTATTACTTATATTGGTAACAGGTCGTTGATTCTAAGTAGGTACTTGTTAAAACAGAGCACATGCTCAACCCCCCAACCATGCAATGGTGACGAAACACTATCAACTTATTGTGTTATAAATGTACAAAATCCCATTCATGAATCAGTTTTAGTTTAAGCATAAGCACAATTTCATTTCTTTGTAGAACTTTGAGAAAAAATTTGAATGGATAATTCAATTTTGAATGCATTTCAGTAAAATTATAAGTTTCAATACAATTCGTAGGTACTCCTGATCAAACGGACTTCTTTCGAAAGATCACTAATGAAAGCTCTCGATCTTATGGCGGTCACGAGTAATTAGCGCTTTACGGAATCGCGCCGAGTGCCGATAATACATTGCGCTTTTTGTTCTCGTGCTCGGCGCGGTGGCGGAACAAAAGGACCCTTGTTGTTAGGGAAATTCAATCTTACGTGACATTCACCGCTGTCGTTGGGGAGGCCGGGCTATAACTGAAAAGGTATATAGTCTTCACGCATTAAAACTGTATAATCTCAAAACTTACTAATTTTACAGGAGAGCGTTTTAAAGGTTTAACATGTAATCATATTTGCAACATTTATTTTTCATTTTTTACCAGTTACATTATCTGTATTTTAAAGTAAGATACAATTATGTATTAATTTTGTTAATATGTAGTAGTGAACACATAGGTAAACTATAAAAAAATTTAACTAAAACTAAACTACGCTCTTTCGACTGTATTTATGAGAAAAATACTGGTGATACCAAATGTTTATGCATATTAACTTAATTTCGAATATTTTTGGAAATTGTACACTTTTAATGCGAAAAGGTGATGTATGTAAGGGTTCGTTGTTGTTGTTCGATTTATGATTAGGTTGCGATGTACCTACATACCTCTTCCAATTATCAAAAACACAGTCACAATACGAATGCGATCATCGCTCTCAAGACGACTGGCTAATATTTTTGGGCCTAAGTTAATAATAAGCTATAATGATATCGCCAATTGTACCTACTGGTGTTCAGGGCTTATTTGTATTAGACTAACAATAGTCCCTACAAACAAATATGTACGCAAGCTCCCGTAGAGCTAAAAACTGCATCATTCTCTATTAAACGTGAAAATTCAGTGACCTATTTTAAGCTTTTCTCTGGTTAAGAGGGATTGGTGAACAAAAACACATAAGAAACCAGAACTAGCCGAGAACTTATTCTGAGTTTTTTTTATTTATTGCTTAGATGGGTGGACGAGATCACAGGCCACCCCAGGTGTTAAGTGATTACTGGAGCCCATAGACATACACAACTTAAATGCGCCACCCACCTTTCTAAGGTCTTAAGTATAGTTACAACGGCTGCCCCACCCTTCAAGCCGAAACGCATAACTACTTCACGGCAGAAATAGGCAGGGTGATGGTACCCACCCGCGCGGACTCACGAGAGGTCCTACCACCAGTAAAAAATATCTGTTTATCAAATCATTTGCTTTCTTAGTAGTTAGGTATTGATGAGTTTTTATTGTCAAAATAGTATTTAACCGGTCAAACTTTGTTGACCGATCTTTGAGCTAACTTTTGCCCGATTGATATCAAACTACACATGATCATTGGTTAGTACAATATAAAGATGTACTGAAAGTTTCATCGAAATCGGTCCAGCCGTTTCGGAGTCCATAAAGGACATGCATATGTCGATCTTAATTAAGATAATTGGAACTACCTTATTTTTTTTTACAAAATGTCGATAACTAAACAAAAGAAAAATTTTAAAACTCATTATTAATATAAGCCTTGATGCGTCAGTGATTATGGTCGAATTTCGATTGTCAGCCGAAGACTACTTATAAATAAATTGTCGAAGTCTTGGTGTCATCTGTGCCTTGTCTCCTCTCGGCACAGTGGCTCGTTGTGCGCGACAGTAGAGCACTGTGCGCTAATCACTTTCACGTGGGGCTGTCGCTTCGTGGCCCGCGGTCTGCACTTCCTCAACTTATCTGATCGTTGCATTATCAGGAAATGCATGATGTCATATTTTATCAGAGAGCACTTTGAGCTTTTTGAAGTTATACTTTTTTAGGCGCGTTATGAAAAATTGATGAGAGTGAAATTTTACGATGCGCGCGCACCGTGACACAAAATTAACAGAATGAAGTTGCCCACTAAATCGCTCATTACAATACGACCGACGTAACTTGGCGAGTCTGAATATAGCCGCAGGTGAAATTTCGTGCATGTACACTCGTAAAAAAAACTGTTATTAGCATTCATTTTTTAGTAATATAAATGACAAAATTATTATTTAATATAATTCGTACTAAATATTATTAAATTATGAACGTTAAATATTTATTATTAATTATTTAATATTAAAAAAAAAGAAATAAATTTAATAAAAATAAAGTATAACTTCTTACGCGCGTACATAAGTACACGCACCCTTTTTTTTATTGCCCCTGTAGGCAGTCGAGGATACGATCTACCTGATGGTGATTGTGTGAGAGACGTTAGAAATGCTCAGACAAGCCGCAGCCTACCTTTGAGTACTCTCCACAAACCTCGTTTGAGGAAAGAAATGTCATACATAGTGTTTGGGAAACACCGTGTATAGGAGTTCATTCCGAAGCCGGATGGTACGTGGCAGAACAGATCTCTGGAAATGCACTTATCTTTATCTACATGGTGATCTTGTGACCTGGCGATCATAATAACATGTTAAAATAAAAACATGTTGATATAAAAACATGTTACTTTATATAAGATCCTATGATCTTGTGTAATTTTAAATGTGAATGACGTACACCTTGATACATGAGATCGAATTTTTTTATTATACTCTGTGATGGCAGAAGAAGAAAGAAGTACCACTCATGCTGATGTCTAGTAAACCAAAATAATATTTAGTTATTTATCTCTTTATATAGCTTTCAGTTACTCAATACATCCAATAATTAAGCCAATTTTAACGTAAGGCAATGAATGTTTTATTCCAATTTTGTAGTTTCAGTTAGAATATGCGGAAGTAATCTTGAACGCAATTGATATGTATGTTAATAACCATGACAAGAACTAATTAGGTTAGAACTAGAACAAGATAAAGTCTATCATTATTGATCCCCCCGATCCATTAACGGTGCTTTTAGGTGCCACAAGCACCGGTCACCGTGCTCGTCGAACCCGTCGCTTGCGACGAAAAGCTCGACGAGCGAATTACCCCATAGACACAGCCCACTGAGTTTCTCGCCGAATCTTCTCAGTGGGTCGCGTTTCCGATCCGGTGGTAGATTCTGCGAATCACTGCTCATGTTAGGGCCAGTGTTAGCATCACTCCGGTTTGAGCCCCGTGAGCTCACCTACTAGTTAAGGTTACGCTGGGAAAAAAAAGGGGAAACTAAACTCTTAGAGTAGTATCACGGATCCAATTTGAACACTACGTTCAACTACAATTTTGCTTCGAACCTGGGACTGTGTTCATTAAATGCACCGCGAGCGTAATGAGCTAATAGTGAGTTGTGCGTCTCAATAATTTCGTGTCATGTAACCATGAGTCGGGACCAGAAAGCGCTACCCGTTCCCATCGCATTCCTTAAGGACTACGACAGGGCGTTATTATTCGCATAGAGTATTTTTGTAGAAGGCTTTTTTGGATTTCGTGTAGACTAGATTAGGTATTCGCAAGCACAAATGCCTCTCATACAATATTTTGTTTTCTAAATTCTGATCTTTATGAAGTATGTAAATATCTTATTTCCGCAGATTTCAAATCTTTTGTATAGAGTAATTCAAAATAACTTAAGGACATTAATAAATTGTTAGTTTTAGCATTCATAATCAAAAAACAGACGCCATTATTTATTATGTTCTAAAGAATATGAATGAAATTTTCGAAGTTGAATCCTTTAGCTACTGCTATATTTATTAAAGGAGGTGTTTGTTTGTGTATATATAAAAAATCTGTACAAATCCATAGCACATAGAATATATTTGATTGACTTGATGGAGCAGTAGTCCGTGCCCCTGACTGTTGCGCTTAGTACCCATAATAGAGGAAATCCAAATTTGGGGCCGGACGACCGTGCAAGACATGTTCCAAGTTATAGAAACAACATATATTACAACTATCATATACATAATATAACTATATAATATAACTATATCATATATATATTATACATTACATATGATATATATATTTATTGCACGCGTTCAGAAACATGTACTCTAAACGTTCAGGGCAAGGTCATGTAAAATTGCGGTAGGGGATCTTTTCTGACACATATCACCCGGATTTAGAATGAACTCGCCTACACGCTGTTTCTCAAGCACATATCCTTCTTAAAACTTGGCTATTCAGCGGTATGCAGCGACTTGGTTGTACCCCTGGCATTACTGACGACCATGAGCGACGCTAGCAACTTACCAGGCGAGGCGCAGGCCTACAAAAACTGTTACCTACTTAATTTCCATGTTGCTTACACATCCATGAACATAAATTAATAGTGGTGGTTGGACCTCTTGTGAATCCGCGCGGGTGGGTACCACCACCCTGCCTATTTTTGCCGTGAAGCAGTAATGCGTTTCGGTTTGAAGGGTGGGGCAGCCGTTGTAACTATACTCGAAACCTTAGAACTTGTATCTCAAGGTGGGTGGCGCATTTGTGTGATGTCTATGGGCTCCAGTAACTACTTAACACCAGGTGGGCTGTGAGCTCGTCCACCCATCTAAGCAATAAAAAAAAAAGATAATATCCAACTTTATTCTTCCGTAATAACGCCTAAAGTCGAGTCTACGTTGTCTCATCGCCGACTCCACGAGCCGAGCGAACATGGAGGCGCGCCGAGCACGTAAATAAAAGTAGACAAAGGGAGTAATCTGCGCAAAAAGAACATAGGGAAGGATAAAAGTAGCTGTCAGACTCCGGTCACGACATTACGTGCTATATGACGTACATACGGACCGGTATGTCGGCGTTATTAGTCGTATGTGGCACGTGGGAACGGTGCGCGACTCGAGTCTAATTATTCGGTGACGGACTTCAGTCCAGTGTCCTTAGTTCGAGTTTTTTAACGTTCTCGATAGCGTAAAAATTAATTTTCACTGGTGGTAGGACCTCTTGGGAGTCCGCACGGGTAGGTACCACCACCCTGCCTATTTCCGCCGTGAAGCAGTAATGCGTTTCGGTTCGAAGGGTGGGGTAGCCGTTGTAACCATACTTGAGATCTTAGAACTTATATTTCGAGGTGCGTGGCGCATTTACGTTGTAGATGTCTATGGGCTCCAGTAACCACTTAACACCAGGTGGGATGTGAGCTCGTCCATCCATCTAAGCAATAAAAAAAAATAAAAAAAAATATGCATTTGGAAAAGCGCCCCTAGCGGCAAACGTATGCAAATGTTTAAACTTCATACAAATTTGAGTTAACTTTTACGCTATCGAGAACGTTAAAAAACTCGCACTAAGCACACTGTAGTTGGGAAGATGAACTTACCTACACCTCACCTGGACTTTTTGGCGGAAACGCGAGGAGTGAAGTTGTGTGATTTGTTTTATTTTGTCTATTTAGTATTTCTTCAGGTTTAAATGTGTGATAACGGTGGCTTATTGACGGTTTAATATCTGTGAAAGTGCACAAATGTGAGAAAATGAAACAAAGCCGCTGAACGTAGCTTCCGAAAAGTCCACTGAAAAAGTCCCAGTAAATGACCACCATTTTACTGTGATTATATGTCATCCCATATCATCTCATCTCATTGCGTTTAATTTCATCCCAGTTGATTAATGTCTCAAATTTATCATTTTCATTTCATTTCATTTCATGTCCCTCCATATTATAATTTTTCATAAAAATAAGAATGTAAATTTAAAATAAGATATGGCTTAAAGGTCTTAGTAACCAGTAAGCAGGCATGGATAGGTAGATACTCTGCCCATTACTGCCGTGAAGCAGCTATGCCTTTCGGTTTGAAGGGTGGGGAAGCTACTGTACTGTAAAAGCTAAGACTTAGAACTCATGTTTCAAGGTGAGTGGTGACATTAATTTTGTTGATGCCCACGGGCTCCAGTAACCACTTACCGACAAAATGATGATATCGAAGTCACGCAACCTCTTAGTTTTCGAACCGGAAATCTCTTCCAGAAATAGTGAAAATGTTAGAACCTTTTTTTTATTGCCCTTGTAGGCAGACGAGCGTACCGTCCACCTGATGGTGAGTGGTTACCGTCGCCCATGGACTTAAGCAATACTAGGGGCAGAGCCAAGCCGCTGCCTACATAATCATGGATACTCACAATTAGCTATCCGAGATGAATATATGTAAATTCGTGTCTGATTAATCCTGACCAAACGTTATAATGTTAAAATGAAATCAAAAAATTGTTCATCGTAAATTTTCTTCTTTGTATTTGAACGCGCATAAAACAATTACTCTTAATATTATCGCAGCATTCTTACGTAACGTCCGATCGAGTTTAATCTTCGCTTGAAAGTGAATTACTAGTGAAATGTAAAATAAAATCTCGCACGTTTTACAGCTGCCGTGGTACTGCGTGAGATAAGCAGATTATTGAACGCTTAAGTCGCCAACCGTTCTGTTGTAACTCCAAATATTTATAGCTCTGTGATTTTATTATATTAGGGTGAACGTTCACTTGAGCATCGGTGAATTATAGTTTTCTTAAATTTCATATTCGTTAGCAATAGCGGCGATTCCGTATGGCAGTGGCAAGTCTCACACTTTGAGATAGGTGGTGGTAGGACCACTTGTGAGTCTGCGCGGATAGGTATCACCGCCCTGTCTATTTCTACTGTGAAGCAGTAATGCGTTTCGGTTTGAAGGGTGGGGCAGCCGTTGTAACTATACTGAGACCTTAGAACTTGTATCTCAAGGTGGGCGCGTCTACGTTGTAGATGTCTATGGGCTCCAGTAACCACTTAACACCAGGTGGGCTGTGAGCTCGTCGACCCATCTAAGCAGCAAAAAAAAAGACACTATTTTAATTATATGCAAAATAATCAAGTTCTCGAAAAATCTTTGAACGTTAAGTTGTCTTGCGTTTGCATATATGTAGTTCAACATTTTGTTCAAATCGAATTGTGGAATTATTATTATTTTTATTTCACCTTTCGTTGTCATTATATTACTTCAGAATCTTCGAACAATTCACAGTTTCCAAGAAAGTTTAACGCGAGTTTAAACCGTAAAAGTACTTTAAATTATATCTGCGATTGACGAAAACCGAAGAAAATATTAAACCGAATTACAATTCATACAATAAAGCTGTTTTAAATCAACCTATTTCTTAAATGAACATTATATGTGACAAGCGTACCGTATCGCTCTATTGATCGTCACACCTTACCGATTTGTCTTTTAACTTTTGTATTTTTATTGTACTTACGACACTTTGTTGGTCCTATCGATTGATAAGTAGATTATCAGCTAAAAGCATCACTCAAACTTAAATGGATTAAGTAACAAGATGTGAACGCATACGAATTGTCTTCGTGAATGCTAATTGTTTAACACTTCCATTATATATTAATGTAAAAGGAGTTTTTTTTTATTGCTTAGAAGGGTGGACGAGCTCACAGCCCACCTGGTTTTAAGTGGTTACCGGAGCCCATAGACATCTACAATGTAAATGCGCCACCCATCTTGAGATATAAGTTCTAAGGTCTCAAGTATTGTTACAACGACTGCCCCACCCTTCAAACCGAAACGCATTACTGCTTCACGGCAGAAATAGTCAGGGTGGTGGTACCTACCCGCGCGGACTCACAAGAGGTCCTACCACCAGTAATTACCAAAATTAAAATTTTTGCGGGTTTGATTTTTATTACACGATGTCATTCCTTCACCGTTGAAGTCAATCGTGAACATTTGTTGAGTACGTATTTCATTTAGAAAAATTGGCACCCTCCTGAGATTCGAACACCGGTGCAGGCTCAACACGAATGCACAGAACGTCTTATCCTTTTAGGCCACGACGACTTCAAATGCGTGTATATGTGTGAGTTCCCTGTATGCTCCAAAGAGGCTGGATTGATTTCGATGAATTTTTCAGGACATCTTTAGACTGGCTTAGCAGACAATACACTGGTAGGGATCAGTTCAAATCCAAATCAAAGTTCGAACAGCAAAGTGGCTCCGGGTCGACTAATTGCCTATGTTTTTTATACACTTCTCTCATATTTATACATTTTTATTGGTGATATGACGTTTTGTGAGTCCGCATAGGTACCACCACCCTGACTATTTCTGCCGTGAAGCCGTTAATGCGTTTCGGCTTGAAGGGTGGGGCAGCCGTTGTAAGAACTGAGACCGCTGTAAAAACTGAGGCTTTAGGACTCATGTTTTCAGGTCGATGGCGGCATTTACGTCGTAGATGTCTATGGGCTCTTGTAATCACTCAAGACTAGGAGGGCCGTGAGCTCGTCCACAGAAGTAACAAAATAAAATTTGTTTATAATCTTTAAATGTAATCGATTAATCTACAGAATTAATTCGAAGGATTTATGAAAACGTTATGAGAATAAGATTTATGGTAATTTAAATAACTACCTAACATTCGGAAATGTAAATATTTTTACAGATGTATGTAATACGATGAAAATAAAACAGTTGTTATTGGATATAGAGTAGGTGTAATAAAATACTTTTCTTTATTTTTCTGTCTGAAACACTGCTTGCTATCCCTGAATCCTTCTCACGCAGGAGCCAGTCACCGTCGACGCCCTAAACACGACCTTACGGATCCATCAGATCCAATAATCTTTGCATTGGCCGCCTTCAGCTCTAACACTACGAGCAGGCTTAGGGACTCCGGTAACCATACTCATCGAACTCGACAAAGAAGTTGACGTTCAACCTAACCCATGCATCAGCCCGCTGAGTTTCTCGTCGGATCTTCTCAGCGGGTCGCTATTCCGATCCGGTAGTAAATTCATTCGCGAACCAGTTGCTTGAGTTGTTAGGTTTCCTTCGAAGGCACTCGGGCAGCTGTTAGCAAATCCTACCCCTTCTGGCTGAGCCTTTGCTCGCCCACCTGTCCTGGTGAAACTGGAAAGACCTCCACGCCACCAGTAATCCTTCAATCATAAAAAAAACTGCTTATATCAAGACCATGCTTGCCACGTAACATTTCGCTATGGAAAAAAGGACCCACGATAGATCACGAGTGCTATGACATACCTTTTTCCAACAAGCTATGAAAAGGGGGTTCTTAAGCGATGGGCAGTGGTGGAGCTGCGTCTGCTAGGTTTGCAGATGTCCATGAGCAGTGGTGAGCACTCACTATCAGATAGGCCATACGCTTCGTCTGCCTATGAAAGAAAAAAATAGAAGAACAACGCGAAAACGGAGAGAGCCCGGACAAAGAAACAAAGTCAATTATGTTTAACATTTTGAAATCATATTAGAAGATCACGATTTCAATGAGAATAATTAACGCATGAACTAAAATTAAATTCATTTATTTATTAGTCAATTCTGTGATTAATAATAATTCGTTTAAACGTTGGCCGGTGTTTAAAGGAGCCTCAAATCTCAATCACGAGTGAGGTGAGGTTACATTAACTTGGACGTCAGGTGGATGGGACGGGCCGGTCACGATTCTTTGACCGATGTCTAGCTTCACAACGGCCCGATCGTACAAGCAAAATTACACTATACCAACTCAGTATTAAAGCTGAAATTACGATGAAAACTTAAATTGACAATACAAAATTTTGCCAAAGTAATTCTTGGTTTATTACTAGCCGCGTTGGTCGTATTTCAGCCTGCAAATGCCTCGGCGAGACGGGAATGCAGTGCGTTAGTTAATGCTCTACCTACGATCGTAATAAGTAGATGGTGTGTTGAAAAATTATCGGTACCATCGGAGGCGCAATGGACGCGTGACTTTTTGCCCGTTTATTGAGTTTCAATTTGCCGATCTTTCGGTTTCTAGATGTGACATTTATTATTTCTTCTTATTTTATTTTACGGTTACCGGAGCCCATAGACATCTAAAACGTAAATGCCGCCACCTACCTTGATATATAAGTTCTAAGGTCTCAATATAGCTACTTATAGCAGTTATAGTCTTTTTTATCAATAGTATTTCAATGAACAATGTAAAACTAACCTACGTTTAGCATTGTTCTAGAATAAGATACAATGTTATAGACGAATTGATTAGTTTTGGAGAATTTCAGCGTTCTAGATTATACATGTGATAGATCGCCATATTATTTAATAGATCTACTTTTGTACTTATGGGCGCAAACCGCAATTATTGGCAATAATTAACGTGATTCATACTTTAGTTGTGGATGAGGAGAGCCGCAGACCGGGCTCAGTGGTGTGGATTGGGAGAGGCCTATGTCCAGCAGTGGACGACTGTGGGCTGTTGTTGATGATGATGATGATGATGATACTTTAGTTTATTCTATGTTATTATTGATGTGTTATTAGTAACATGAAACTGTTATTCTACCACAATTCGGATTTAGTAGACATTGTTTTGTTTTTATGTGAACATTTTCAGATCATTTTTTATGTTTAATTTATAGTTTAAAAACACAAATGACTATAAAAATATACTCTTAGTAACTAAAGTATTAATAAGCATAAATATTAATACTAAATTATGTGATAATTAACATTAATATTTTGATTAAGTATTGTCATTGTTTATGCAAATCAAGTTATTGGCGCCATCTATTATTAAACTGCATAATAAAAATTATATATTATTATTTAAAAGTAATTTATGTAAAATAAATTCATGTCAGAGTCATGTAAAAATCAGTAAAATATTTATTGTGAATGTAAAGCTGCATTTTATCAATTGTTTTGCAGTAATTCCATTTGTTTTGTATAAAATAAGTTGTAGTTGCTATAACAATCACAAAATGACTAATTGTGTAAAAATTATGACGTGACATTTTGTAATAAACAAGCAATGTTAACGTTTCATATAATTGTATTGTATTTTCATTGTAATAGATCTTGTGTGTGAAAGCCCTGGCGGTTTGTAGACATTTTCTATACATAAATCTTTCCGATTAAGCCTATTTATTCCATTCATCACCATAGGGCTAACCAAAGCTCATTATTCAAGTTCTTTCATGTTGTCGTCGATGTAGTTCCTGTAGTTACATATTGGCGATGATGATGAAAATGAATGAAGGGAAAACAGACAAAAATTATTCTACGGTGTATCCGCGTTTTCGTCCCTTTTTTATTGCTTAGATGGGTGGACGAGTTCACAGCCCACCTGGTGTTAAGTGGTTACTGGAGCCCANGGGCTAACCAAAGCTCATTATTCAAGTTCTTTCATGTTGTCGTCGATGTAGTTCCTGTAGTTACATATTGGCGATGATGATGAAAATGAATGAAGGGAAAACAGACAAAAATTATTCTACGGTGTATCCGCGTTTTCGTCCCTTTTTTATTGCTTAGATGGGTGGACGAGTTCACAGCCCACCTGGTGTTAAGTGGTTATTGGAGCCCATATACATCTATAACGTAAATGTGCCACCTACCTTGAGATACAAATTCGAAGATCTCCGTATAAGTTACCCTAAGCCTGCATCGATTCTATTTCGAGAGTAGATTATTTAGATTATTTTTAATAGTATCGCAAAATTTTTAAAGAAAACAATTGTCCTTCGACATGCCACATCTAGTTTCGATTAAGCTTTATATCCGTGTAGAACCGAAGGCAGATATACCTGCTGCGAGCTAATAAATGTAAAGCAAACTGAGTTCACATCAAAATGTCATCAGTGTTTCGGTAAATACATGACAGCGCAACTTTGTATTACGACCGCGCCTATTGAGGTTCTGCAATTTTAATTTATTCGAGTTTACGATCCGATTTTGTGAGAGTGGATAGTAAATAATTATTCTCTGTTTTGAACTTAGAACTTAGTAAGCTTATGTCAATTATTTTAGTACGTTTTCTTAAAATACTCCGTTAAGAAAACGTGTCTGATTATTAACGGTATTTTAAACTTATGATAAGTTTAATATAATGTGTAACTATAATTACCTATTAGATACATAAATACATATAAAGATTTATATTGTTGCAGCCAGTTGTAAGATTGCTCGTTACTGTGAGAAGATTTATATACGTTCTACATATAGAGTGCTTCGGAACGTGCCTTATGTACCTACATGCCGATTTGTTGTTAAAAAGTTTTTTTTATTGCCCTTGTAGGCAGACGAGCATACAGCCCACCTGATGGTGGGTGGTTACCGTCGCCCATGGACTTCAGTAATGCCAGGGGCAGAGCCAAGCTGCTGCCTAACGTTAAGTTCTCTCTATAAGCCTCGTTTGAAGAAGGATATGACATAGCGCTCGGGAAAGAATGCGGAGGGGAGCTCATTCCAAAGCCGGATGATACGTGGCAAAAAATATATCTGGAAACGCACTGTGGATGAACGCAGTGGCTTTAGGTAGTATGGATGAACTCTACTCCGGTGGCGGGCGGTGCGATGATAAAAATGGGATGAAAAATGTTGCTATAGTGAGATGTTTTGTAGTAATACCTAGTTAAATTTATCTAACATAGTATGCATATTGTTTCATCGGATATATAGTCCTTATGTTAGATAGCCCATTTATTGAGGAAGGCTATAGGCCTGTAACTATACTTGAGACCTTAGAACTTATATCTCAAGGTGGGTGGCGCATTTGCGTCGTAGATGTCTATGGGCTCCAGTAACCATTTAACACCAGGTGGGCTGTGAGCTCGTCCAGCCATCTAAGAAAAAAAAAAAGCTATATAATATCACGCTAAGACCAATACAAGCGGATCACTAATAAATAATGTTTCAAAATCGGGTGTTTTTTTCTCTTTTGAGAGCTTCCGCTGCATGTGTTGCAGAAACGGTTAAAGTTTCGCTAAAATAATGTATGTCAGAATTGTTCCCCTTTAAAAGATCTAAAAAAAGTCGACGACATCATATTTCTATATGTTAAGGTTGGCTCACTATAACGTTTTTTATGCTAACCAAATTTGTTCTAAAATAAAACATTATTCGTGAACTATTCCACGCGGACGAAGTCGCGGGCAAAAGCTAGTGTCCAAAAAAACAAATTAAAGTTACGATTGGAGCAGATCAAATTTAAATATATATGTTTATTTCTAATGCCTTCTCCGTTTTAATAGTGATCATTGACCGGCATTTACAACACGGATTCAAACATTCGGCCGACCGTGTAACTGTCTTGTCAAGTATAAACGACACACAAGAGAGTTCTTTAGCATTATCTTGTCTTAAGGCACACTTGTTAACAAGATGTCATCATGCTTGACCGCTCTGAAACATTTTTACAGTGTCGGTCTAAAGAAGCGACTTTTGGACCACCGAGATTATACCAACAAACTTTTATGCTGATTCAATGGAAAATTGATCTTGTTCCGATGACGCTAAGGTCGTTGTGACACGCATCTGATGTTTGGTGCAGTAACAGTCTTCAACAAAAGCCGTGACGGATAGTCACTTAACGAATACCTTTATGACACCTAAGCTGAATTCGAATCAAATAATTCTCAACTTTCATTCTAAATTGAAAAGGTTGTTTTCGAGGGTTCGATTTCAAGACGCTTAAGACGTTTTCGTATTATCAGATAGTCATGAAGACGTCAGTATTTCGGTGTCGAATGACAAGCGGTTCGAAATTTGAATAAATCGTGGCTGGATGTTTTTTGATAGGTTTGACGTGAGTCTAGGGTCTGCGTACCGTCATGGCAACGTCACACGCGGACTGACAGTGAAACGGTATTTTGTTAGCGCTCGTGACGTGACGGATGCGGGCGTGGAAACGTTTTGAGAACTCCAGAATAGATATCGGATACATTGGGTACAGACATGAACTTTTTTTTTTACGTATTTTGGATTATTTGGTTAAAATCTATTCTAAGGGAATTTTAAGTTTTATCCATGTATAGTTAAGCATTTAGTTATTGGAGTTATGTTAAATGTGACGTTTACGTGTCGTAATTTTTGAAAATTCAAAATAAATTTAATTTTCTCTTCATTTTTGTGTTTTTCTTTAGATAGAAAAAAATACACAATACATGAAAAACTATGAGTTTTTTTACGCCATCTAACTCATGAAAGACGCGTATTTGCTCGACTGGAAGTCACAATACTACACTTACAAGCCCCAAAATCACGAAATCACTAAAAGTATTCTTAAATCGGAACAATATTTTGAAACGACTTCTCGAACATAAAAACAATAGGTACTCTTATGAACCCCAATGGATTATGATTAAAATAATGCAGTATGCAGTAACCTGGTTATGTCGTGCCCGAAATCCAAAACTGACGACTTGAAAACTATAAAAAAAACAATTAAAAAAATAAAACCTACTACTGTAGCTAAAATAACAGATATAGCATTAGAATGTCAACGGCTTATTTTTATTCAGCATCGCAATTTCTCTGGTTGTTTGAGTTATACATAATATGAATAAGTATAATCGTGATATAGGCGAGATGTACGTGACTTACCATGTCTTGTTATGTGAATTGTGGACTCTTTGTTAGGTGACTGGCGTGCTATAAGAGACTAGATATAATGCCGCTAATAACGATTTTCGGAAAAATCATTTTCTACAACTAGTGTAGTATACAAGTAGCATTATTTATGCTGCCTATTTCTGAAGCATATCAGTGATTTGGTCAAGCTTGAAAAATGGTTCAATCAACACACGATTTTTACATTTTTTTATTGCTAGCGATTACCAAAGCCTATAGATATGACTACGTGATTACCGCTACCCATCTTCAACGCTACCCATCTTTAACGGCCGTCTGGTGTAGTGGTAAGTGACATGGTCACTACACAAGGGGGTCGCGGGTTCGAATCCCACCAAGGGAAGATATTTGTATGATAAATATAAATGTCTTTTCCAGGGTTATGGATGTATATTAAATATATGGATGTGTATAATAAAAATCTTACATTTATTTCCGTTATCTGGTACCTGTAACACAAGTTCTTTACGAACTTATCACGGAACCAGTTAACGTGGCGTGATTATTAGTAAATATTTATTTATTTATTTAGATTTAAAAAAAACACAGGTTTTAAGTCTCAGTTACTTTTTTATGATTGAGAGTTTACTGGTGGACCTGAGGCCTTTCCAGTTTCACCAGGACAGGTGGGCGAGCAAAGCCTCAGCCAGGAGGGGTGGGATTTGCTAACAACTGCCCGAGCGCCTCCGAAGGAGACCTAACAATTCAAGAGCAGCTGCTTCGCGAATGAATCTACTACCGGATCGGAATCGCGACCCGCTGAGAAGATCCAGCGAGAAACTCAGCGAGCTGATGCATGGGTTAGGCTGCACGTAGCTCTTCATCGAGTTCGACGAGTACGGTTACCGGGGTCCCTAAGCCCGTTCCTAGTGTTAGAGGCTCAGTTACTAAACGATTGTCTCGGCCTTCATACTGAAACGCATTACTTAGTGCTTCGAGGCAAAAATAGACGGGATTGTAGTACCGTCCCGTACACGCACCGAGTAGACAAGCTGACCACTTAACACAGACAGTTGCTTCTAATACAGTTTTCGCGGCACTTGCACATTTTATAATAACTGTATAAATATAGTCACTGACGTATACCTGCTATATATTCAACACAGCTAACAATCAAGTCGTCGTGGTCTAAGGGATAAGACGTCCGGTGCATTCGTGTTGAGCAATGCACCGGTGTTCGAATCCCAGGCGGGTACCAATTTTTCTAATGAAATACGTACTCAACAAATGTTCACGATTGATTTCCACGGTGAAGGAAAAATAACATCGTGTAATAAAAATGAAACCCGCAAAATTATAGTTTGCGTAATTACTGGTGGCAGGACGTCTTGTGAGTCTGCGCGGGTAGGTACCACCAACCTGCCCATTGCTGCCGTGGGTGGCGTATTTGCGTCGTGTCTATGGACTCCAGTAACCACTTAACACCAGGTGGGCTGCGAGCTCGTCCAGCCATCAAAGCAATAAAAAAAAAGAACCTATCGATACTCGAAAACTGTGTCTAAAAATATCGCACGACTGACGTAGCTTAACGCTCCAAGTGGGACAGATAACTTACTTGATCATATCAAAGTAATGGTTAGTTTGTACNACTTAACACCAGGTGGGCTGCGAGCTCGTCCAGCCATCAAAGCAATAAAAAAAAAGAACCTATCGATACTCGAAAACTGTGTCTAAAAATATCGCACGACTGACGTAGCTTAACGCTCCAAGTGGGACAGATAACTTACTTGATCATATCAAAGTAATGGTTAGTTTGTACAAGAAAATTGCACGTGAAACTGTCGTGGAGTCCACAGCGAGTCTACAGGCCTACGTGATATTTTTATAGGGGACCATTAGGCGTGATCGTGCGTCACTTATCCCAGATCAATCGGATACGACTCAAATTACTAGTTCTGGCGTTGCTCTGAAAAGTCGAGAATGCTTTTAAATCCCACGCTTCGAATGTTTGTTTAGTATTCTATACAGTTATTACAAAAATATATTAAATACAATCAGAAACAATCAACAAAAAAAAACATTCTATAAAGTAAATATGGTACTTTTGTTTTGAAGCGGTCAGGAATTACGCGCGCAAATCTAGAAAAATTCTAGAACATTCGTTGTAAAAAAAACTTGTTTATTGTATTAATCTTATATTTAAAACATTTAAATATACCTAGATTACAATTTTTATGGTTGCGGACGACTTATGTATTAATCGTAAAAACTATATTAAATGAATGTCATCAAATTTTTTTTGTATTAACGATAGCCAATTGCAACAAATATAATGAAATTAATGTATTTTTTTAAAGTCCCAACAACCAAATGCTCATGGATATCCGCAATGCTCAAGATTCTTTTCACATCTCATTTGAAGTAAACGCCAAGCGTCATGTCTTCCGGAAGCAAAGTGGAAGAGAGTTCACTACCGAACCTGGTAATAAGTAGAAAGCATATTTCTGGTAAAAGGAAGATGATAATCTCCAATTTCTCAAACAGCAAGCCTGATGAAACGCATACAAGTAACAACACTACGTGTATGCCGCATCATTGAAACATAAAATTTAAATCTTAACATATATAAAGTATTTTATACACATCTACCTACCGCTTGTTCTGTTTTGAAACCACTAATGTATTTTGAAAGCCACCCATTGCTGCCCTAAAACATCCACTTTATCCGGTCTGGGGTGCCGAGCATTCATTGCACATGCAGTTCTGTCTTAAAGTTCCCACAACTCAAGCTCGACATTATTCCGGTTTTCACGTCACGTCGCTGTGTTTTGTCGTGAGTCTGACATTAAAACAGAATAATTATAAACTTTCATGAATAGAAAACTAACAGCCGCAATTCAAGGTCAATTGTATTCAAAACGTTAGCTCGCATGCGAGTGTGTATCAATAGTTGTTGTTGTTAATCAATATACACACCTGCAACTCGAACTTTGCCCTTGTGATTCGTTTGACGAATGGCATTCAATCTTGTCGCTTGCACGTGCACAATATTGGAGCCTTCTTGTGACATTAACTCATACGGATAACTGGTGGTAGGACCTCTTGTGAGTCCGCGCGGGTAGGTACCACCACCCTGCCTACTTCTGCCGTGAAGCAGTAATGCGTTTCGGTTTGAAGGTTGGGGCAGCCGTTGTAACTATACTAGAGACCTCAGAACTTATATCTCAAGGTGGGTGGCGCATTTACGTCGTAGATGTCTATGGGCTCCAGTAACCACTTAACACCAGGTGGGCTGTGAGCTCGTTCACCCTACTAAGCAATAAAAAAAAATTGTTAATACACAAGCAATAACTAAATTAAAGAAGTCATTCTTTTAGATTCGATAGATCGAAGATGACTGACTGAAATGTTTGTTTGTCTTTTCTACGTATTTTAATTGGATGGCTAAAACAATAATCGTATAAATAAACCATTAAAGTCTAATTTTAAGCATTGAAAAAGATTTAATATTTTTGCTTAGTATTTTTTAGTTACTGTAAATTTTAACAGACAAAAATGAAAAAAAGCNAAAGAAGTCATTCTTTTAGATTCGATAGATCGAAGATGACTGACTGAAATGTTTGTTTGTCTTTTCTACGTATTTTAATTGGATGGCTAAAACAATAATCGTATAAATAAACCATTAAAGTCTAATTTTAAGCATTGAAAAAGATTTAATATTTTTGCTTAGTATTTTTTAGTTACTGTAAATTTTAACAGACAAAAATGAAAAAAAGCATAAAAATACTACTGTTACGGTTTGATCTCACATTGTCCTTGACCGTGAAAACAGTAAAGTAATCGAAACGTCAAAAAATAAATATATATCGAGACAGTAAAAAATGCGAAAAAACAATGGTAAAATAGTACTAACTAGAGGTCCCGCAGTAGTCGAAATTCGACTATAATTAATTGGAATTGTAAGTTTGTACACTATTATGATTGTATTTTATACTTCTATAATCACAAATTTCGCCAAGACTACACTATAAAAGACATTAACAAAGACAAACAATATTTAATCTTTTCTCAATTTGACAACAGACGTCAAGAACAAAAGTTTGACAATAAATAGTATCCATGCGTATGTACGCCAAATACATGGTATGTAGTGTGTGTAATGTTTTCTTTATTGATTTAATGTATTTTTGATACATTATTTAAAAAAATATATTAGCATTGTGCACTTCTTCTCTATGTTCTCTATAAGCGTGGAAAATTTCATACTCCTCCATCCGCGCAATTTTCGTAAAAAGGGATACAAAGTTTTTGCTTCACGTATTAATATATTATAGATTATGTCTGCAACGAGCTAAAACCGATTTAAATACTAAACAGTGTAAAAGGCACTACAAATATAATTTGAGATTCGAGATTCCTCCAAGTTGAATGTTCTCGAATAAACGACAGACGGTAATTTCGAGTCGATCTTGAATCGGTCTAAGCATGAAGCGAGCATTGTAATCAAACAAACGACAATCACGTACGAACGTATAAAAACCACGCGGCATATAACTAGAGGGCCATGCTGCGTTTACATTGAACTTAGGACGGACTAGTTAGTGCTAGGATAGTTCTAATGATTCACTAAATTAATGCAATTTTTGAGAGGAAATTTTCGTTCACGACTTAGTATTTATACTTATAGGCAGCGGCTTGGCTCTGCCCCTGGCATTGCTGAAGTCCATGGGCGACGGTAACCACTCGCCATCAGGTGGGCCGTATGCTCGTCTGCCTACAAGGGCTGTAAAAAAAAAAAAACTTGGCTTGGAAATTGCCAACTTGTTCTACGAAATCAAAGAATATTCAGTATACAATAGTTTTAGCCGTTATTTAGAGTTACTTGTCTGATATGTCAAATTAATAATATTTTAGTCTAGAACGACCTATTGCAGCTTAAACGCTAGAAAATTGTTGATACGAGAGCCCTTTTCTTGTCGTCGACTCAGTCGTGACCTATTTACTAATACCGTGGTCATCGTCGAGTGACTATGTCTAGTAGAGGTGCAGTGTAAACACGCCATAGATTTCCCAACATTTGACATTCCGGCTCGGTCCAAATTGTAGGTTCGGTGGTTCTGTAACGTTTTTCTCACACGATTCGAGAACAAATAACTGGGTGCTGATCATATGGCAATATCGTTACACGAGCTGAGCTCGGGGTGTTGAGTGACGACACACACACTGTAGAAACGTTTAGCTAACTAAAATTAATTGGAAATTTATTTTTTTGGCTTCTACGGTTGAACGGCTTTTTTTTTCTTGCCCTAGTAGACAGACGAGCATACGGCCCACCTGATGGTGAGTGGTTACCGTCGCCCATGGACTTCAGCAATGCCAGGAGCAGAGCCATGACGCTGCCTACCGTGGTCTCATTATCTACCTGGTGTGAAGTGGTTAGCGGAGCTTAGAGATATCAACAATCTAAATGATCTAACTGATAACTCGTTAGGAAATGGGAAATGGGGAATGTTATCAGTTCTAAATGAAGTCTCAGTTCCAGATATATCTGGTAAAACTAGACTACTACTACTACTAACTAGCCCGCCCTTCCAATCGGAAAGAATTAGGTAGGATGATAAGCCCACTGAGTTTCTCGTAGAGAGATATATCTGAAAAATATCAAGAGATCATTCGATGTTTTAAAATTGAGTACGCACCGCAAATGACCAACTTGTAAAACTCCGTAGAAACTTGGCCGATTTTTGTTCAATACCAAACTTTATATTGGAAACGCCATCCGAACTGGGCGGCTGTGTATCACACACCGAAGTATACTGTTTTCGTTGAGTAACCAATTTCCACCTCACATATTGGTAGCTAGTCGTTTTCGATTGTAAAGTTTTCTAAATTGAATTCACGGCTGTCATGTTCCCTGAGGTTTCTGTTACACTTATCTAACTTTACTAGAGGTCCCGCAATAGTCGAAATTCGACTATAATTAATTGGAATTGTAAGTTTGTACACTATTATGATTGTACTTTATACTTCTTTAATCACAATTTTCGCCAAGACTACACTATAAAAAATATTAACAAAGACAAACAATATTTAATCTATTGTCAATTTGACAACAGACCTCAAGAACAAAAGTTTGACAATAAATAGTATGCATGCGTATGTGCGTCAAATACATGGTATGTAGTGTGTGTAATGTTTTCTTTATTGATTTAATGTATCTTTTTGCATTATTTAGACAAATTAACTATACGAATATCTCCATAAGCCTGTACAATTCAGTTCAACTGAGAAATCTATATATTAATACGTGAAGCAAAAACGTTGTATTCCTTTTTACGAAAATTGCGCGGACGGAGGAGCATGAAATTTTCCACACTTATAGAGAATATAGAGAAGAAGTGCACAATGCTAATATTTTTTTAAAATAATGCATAAAAGATACATTAAATCAATAAAGAAAACATTACACACACTACATACCACGTGCTTGACGCACACACGCATGCATACTATTTATTGTGAAACTTTTGTTCTTGACGTCTGTGGTCAAATTGAGAATAGATTAAATATTGTTTGTCTTTATTAATATTTTTTTATATAGTAGCCTTGGCGAAATTTGTTATAATAAAAGTATAAAACGTAATAGTGTACAAACTTACAATTCCAATTAATTATAGTCGAATTTCGACTACTGAGGGACCTCTAGTTTCCAAAACTACGCAAAATATCAAGTGAAGGCTGCTGATCGATTCCCCCGCTGCCATATTAGTAGAAATCAAATAGCATCGCGATTTAAAAAAAAACTTTTAAGACGTCAAACTGTTACGATGCTATGTACTACCAGTAATATTACCTTGGGAACAGTGGCGTATACCGCGTGCAATCCGCTTTGCTGATTCCTGAATTGGAAAATTCGCACATCGCAGGTTGCGTACCTAGTAGGTACAATTGCGCATCCTTTGTGCCGCATTCCTTGTGTTATTGCGTGTATTACGCAATTTGCGCAGTCCCACGAATAGTACAGTGAAAGTGATTCCTTGTCTATTCTTGCGTGGTTGGTGTGGTCGTATGAGATGTTCTTTTTTTTTAAATATAGTCTGAGAGCTTGGAAACTTTTTTCAGACCCTAATAAGACCTAATGTGAAAAATGATATGAAATAACGATAACTGAACGTACGGAGTTCAAAGTTTAGTGATAAAATGGCAAAGATGATCCCTGGCAATACATCGGTTAAGAAGGTAGTGGCCGGTGCTGAGAAAAAGGTCGGTAAGAAGAAGTTAAAGATTCCATCTCAAAAAATTACTGAAGACTAAAAACGCGGCATTGTAAATATATTCGTATTAATATTCCATCATACGATTCGATTTCTGTTTTCGTTTCAGGATTCCTACAATTGACTCGCCATATTGTCATTTTCAAATAAATCATCGCAGAGCATAGCAACGTGCTTGATTTTTAATAGCTCACTCGAAAAATTGCCTAGAAAATTTAGGTGTTTGAAAATTTACTTAGGTAATGAAAATAAATGTTAAAGTTAACAAAAAAAAGAAGCCCATAAAAAGACATAGCAAAAACAACGTAATGTTTCATAAAAAAAAAAATGCAATTTAGAAATGAAATGTACCTAGATAATTTTGTTTGCAATTTTAAAATTGCTCGATACACATCGCAAGATACGGTTGCAATGACAATTTTCAACGTATTCAAACAGTGTCCGATGTCCAGCCACCGGATGCGACGAGATGACGTCATTAATAATCACAATCTTAAATCATAGAGTGTAAGACAATATAGAGGGCACACAGAACTTCGAGTACACAAAAAAACTTTTTGTAATATATTTCTTTGTAATATTCAATAATTCCTTATAAATATAATTATTGAGTTTAAATACCCATTAAACTGAACTTTGTTCATATCGACGCTAGAAAGGCAAACGTGACTAAGCAACAATGCGTGAACTTTACAGTAGACTAATTTAAAGTTGAAATACCTGAAAAAAACAAATTATTTTAACGAATCTAGGTGTGGTAGAATCTAGCTAGTAGCTGTAGGATTGAAATGATTTTAATAGACCTAGAAATATATATTTTTTGCGCATCGAATATGGTTATTGCCTATCATTTATGTACAAAGCAGTTATTGTCGCTTAGTCACGTTTGCCTTTCAAGCGTCGATATAATGGTTTATAACCATTTAGTGACCTTCCAGAATTTAATTATTAATGAGTTCGTATGCCAGATATGTTTTATTTTTTATCGCCCTTATAGGCAGACGAGCATACGGCCCACCTGATGGTGAGTGGTTACCGTCGCCCATGGACTTCAGCAATACCAGAGGCAGAACCAAGCCTGTAGCTATAGTTCAAAGTAGTGCTATTACCTACTCGATTGAAATTTTGCTTTAATTTTTCAAGGCTTATCTGCCTAATTTATTCTGTGGCCTACCATATTGCCAAGGTAATGACAAAACGTGCGCAGTTCCTCCGATGAGACACGTACGTGAGCAAATTTTCTCCCAAGAAAATTGAGATAATGCAAGCTACTGTCTTGTGTGCGAAATTGAAGTTGCTAGATCGAATCTTCTGGTAATTTACGTGTAGAAAATATGTTCACTGACCCCGTCTGACATGTTGGACGTAATAATTTAAGGAATTCATTGTACCTAAGAAATTTGATAATCGGGAATTTAGAAATTCAAATTTTATGTTCGAATATGGCAACATCACGGAGGAAATAAGGTTTCAATTTTGATGTAAATTTCTATTTATTTTTTCTTTATCGGGAGACGAGCTGTTGAAGTCATTGCAGCGATTACGTGCCATCGCGGCGACACAAATAAAAGTATCTAAATGCACCCACTTTCACTGGTAGGTAGGTACCACCGCCTTGCTTATTTCTGCCGTGAAGCAGTAATGCGTTTCAGTTTGAAGGGTGGGGCAGCCGTTGTAACTATACTGAGACCTTAGAACTTATATCTCAAGGTCGGTGGTGCATTTACGTTGTAGATGTCTATGTGCTCCAGTAACCACTTAACATCAGGTGGGCTGTGAGCTCGTCCACTCATCTAAGCAATAAAAAAACCCTAAACAAATCAATAATGACAAAATTGAATTCACAACCAGTAAATATACAGAATGTTAACAAAGAATTCAGAGACCTGAATAAATTACAAGCAAAACGCGACGTACCGTGCCCAGTGAGTACTCTAAACATTAAGCATAGAATGAAAAAATACATTTAAACAGGATGCGGTATTTTATGTTTCTTTAAATAAGTAACATTCGAAATTAAATTATACAGTCATATCTAGTTTATTTAATAATAGTGAACGGCTTTGCGGGTCGCGTATCTAAAAAGAAAATATTATTTTCATTTTAATTTGTTAGCGCTTTGTAACTTCAATAACTTACGCTGAATATTATTGATTGATAGATTTTTAAATACGTGTGTACTTTATTTGGCTTTCACGTAATTATAATACGTGGTTGTTAATTTTTCCTCTTAATCCTGCATCCCAAATCTGAGGAGCGCGACCACCTCCATCCATGGCTTTCGTTCTCACGATGTCATTCATGCCTTCTCATCTTGTCTTTGCCTATTCGGAGAGCACTGTATATGGTGGACTCAAGGACAGTGCGGATCTGGTTAGAACAATATTCTGGGTGGCGGCTGCGGAATACATTTTAAAAATGAGTTAAAAAACCTTATTTTCGATCGAACGCTAAAATCTTCCTACGCAAGTTTTCTGATTATTATCTGTGTAAAGTGAAATCACTTCTGCGACAAATTTCTGTTTCGACAATCAAAGCGTAAGACGCAGTGACGCGTGTATCATCCCTCTAACGCAATTGCACAGGGATCCTCAATATGCAGCCTAATGTTTGCTGATTAAAAGTCAAAGCTGTCGTGCCCGGAGCCACCGCACGGAAACAATGCCAGCTCTAATCTGAATAATATTAGTAGAGCGGATCATACGCCTCGGCGATCACAGGGCTAGAACCCTTCGAGTTTCGGGATAGGACTTATTGGAGCTCGCTTAGCGATTTTATATTGTTGACGTCGTAATGTGAATGTTGCCCAGTTATTTGAGACATCAAGTTGTAATATTCTTTAAAAAAAAAGAAAGTATTAATTGGATTAGTGAAAAATTCTGTATGCAAACTGTTCTTTCTTCGAAATTTTAAAATGTAAAAGCAAGAAATAAAAGGCTTTTATTTTATTTATTATTTATCATTCTTAAAAAAGAAGCGGCTGTTGCCCATATCAATAGTTTATCTACGTACTCGTAAAATCTGAAAAAACATTAGAGCTGACAAACATTGAACAAAAAACATTATTTTACTATTTTTTTCGAATTATCAATTAAAATGTTTATTTCAATTAAAAAACGAATGTTTAATTCTTTGTTTTGAATAACTAACTTGAAGCAGTATCTACCACCAGCCATGTTTGTTATTACAAACGTCATATCACTTCATTCTTCCTCTTTTTTTAACACTTATTGAATTGAATAGAAATGAATTTATTAAATAGCCTACAAATAACAAAAGCGATCTTAATTTTCAAGAGTATAATTTAATGGTTCATATTTAAATCGCTACGCTCATTAATGCAGTCGTAGTGCGAAATTCTCCGGTCCACAGTCTTTGGGTTGACATTTAGATTAGCAAAATTCGTAACAGCGTCATGTCAACATGACCAACGTTTGATGTAAGAAGTTTGCCAAATAACCCTACTTAATGTGACGGGGCGATATTAATTTATGTTTAGTTTGATTTAAACCAAAACAATCGTTTTATTTTTATTCTAAGTTAGGCGATAATATGTGTTGGTTTAGATAAACAAAAGAATATACTGCTCATCTAAAATCTACATCTAGTTTTAAAAGGCTACAAACGCCCATAGATTTGATTCTAAAATGAGCTGTATAAAGGCTGTACTGGACTTCAAATTGGAATGGCTAACTGCTTCAATAGACTTCTGTTACCTTCTGCTGCAAGTTGAATATGCGCCCAGTTAATTTAATCTATATATATATAAAAATGAATTGCTGTTCGTTAGTCTCACTAAAACTCGAGAACGGCTAGACCGATTTGGCTAATTTTGGTCTTGAAGTCCAGAGAAGGTTTAAAAGGTAAATAAATATGACAATGCTCGGAATGAAATAAAAATAACATACATATTTGTTTTTCCTTTTGTGTTCCCGTCAGATGGATTCTTTTTGTTTGTTTTAAGCTTATTTTATACAAAAATTTAGGTTTTTTATTTATCGATTGAGGCACTACGAGGTCTGCCTGGTCAGCTAGTAATAGTATAAAAAGCATAAAGTGTGTGCTTAACACACTTAATGGTATATATGTTTTTATTTATTTATTGCCCTGATAGTTGACGAGGTCGCGGCTTACCTAGTGCTAAATGATTCATGCAGACAAAATACATGGAAATCGTAAATGCTGCCATCCATATTGAGACATGAATTCCGAGTCTCAGCTGTTAAAGTACAACGGCTGCCCCACCCTTCGAACCGAAACGCATTAGACTTCGAGTAAAATTACACACGCATCAAAGATCGATGGCGATATACCTAATAATATTATAGCTTTGCGTTCCAATATCCTGACCAGCTTCAACACAAGGAAAAGATAAATAATTAATAATAAAAGATGAATAATATCGGTTCGGTATATAAGCGTGTTTTTCAAAGTATAAAATATTGGTACCATACATTAGAACTCATATCTCAAAGTGGGTGGCGGCTTTTACGTTGTAGATATCTATGGGTTCTAGTAACCACTTAACACCAGGTGGGCCGTGAGCTCGTCCTCTCATATAAGCAATAAAAAAAAAACATAAACAACAACAAACAAAAGTTTTCAATGTCAGCATACAAGCGATAAAACTTAATATATCCAAATGTTCAACATAAATGCTTAGAAAATTGATTAACAACTACAATTTGATCCAGTATTTGAATCCCGCATTCCGTCGCTAAGGGGACAATCGAAAAAACGAATCGTAAGACAATGAAACAATTGCCCTGTTTTGCAACACCCCACGATCCGTAGGGGAGTAGTAGTAATAAAAAGAGCAAACCCTCGGGAAACGCGATAAAATACTGCACGGCGAGGGGAGATGAGGGATCAATCGTGATACTTTGCCTTTTTAAACAAAGTCCTTAAGCGACTAGGGAATCCATGCGGTGTGTTATTGTCGTGAAAATTTTGAGGTACACCCATTAACCGATCAGGGCACAGTTTAATGACGTCTTAACTAGATTCAAACATCGATTTTTATGCTCTGAAAATGTTAATCGCTTCGACTATCAAACCGCAAACCAGTGTTCTTTACATTTCCGTTGTATCATCTCTGTTCCACCATCTTAATCCTGGACGCAGCTGCCTCTCCCAGTTTTGGTGTCTACAAAGGCGTTACACACCATACCTCGTCAGATTATCTTCTAAAGCATTATAAAAAGTAGGATGTTTGTACCTGCGTCTGTATGGGTTTATGGTACGCCACAAAAGGAATACCATAATCGCATTAATAAACCAAAAGATTAATTATAACCGTGACAAACAAAAATAATAATAATGAAAAAACACAAATGAGTAATTTAATCAGAGAAAGTGTAACCTGGCCATGTTCAACAAAGCGAAAAAACCACTTAACTCTCACTCAAAGCAACAATTGATAAATTAACAAGATTGTCGACATCGTCTGTCCCGCTCGGGGCCCTTGTACGAGGTTTTTTCCGGGGAAAAATAAAAATAGGGGAGACAGGATTACTCGCCCCGGGCGTATCTTGATGTGACAGATTAGCCGGTAATTTCTTCTAAATTGATATCTCAAGAGGAAAGTTGTTTTTTTTTTCAGCGCTTTTTTTTTTCGTCCTTCGAAGGATTGCCAGTCATCACCGTTCTTATAGATAAGCGGATTTTGTGTTTAGTTGACATTTATAAGGAAAAAAAGAACGTTTTGTGTAATAAAAAGATAAAGAACCGAGTTTTTTAATACTGATTAATATTTATATAGTGTATTCTTAATTAGTAATTAGTGTTAAATCTACAATGGAAATGCAAGAAACCAACTTGATATATGAGAACAGAGTCCGAAATAACAGAGTATAAGAGAGTACTGAACTGAAAAGAAGATAACAAAGAGAGAAGTCGTGAAATGGCGCCAAAGAAAGACGATGCTAATAGGCAGACACGTAACCGTGGATACGCCAACATGTATCGAAAGCAAATTCAGACGGCACGATTTTTAACCACGACATTGATTGATATAGCTTATTAAACCGACTCTTAAGCTATTAAAACGTCCTCGCGTAACATGATATTGATGTGCTCGGGCACTAAAAGTTGACAAGTTTATGCAACTAAATTTCCTTGGAAGAGGCTCCATTCGAAATTGGCTATTGGGTCAATCACGACCGTTAGCCGCTCTCGTAATGTCCGCGTACATTGCGGGCAATTCTCCACAAATCGCAGGTCAATATACATTATGACAGCTTCTATTCGTGAGCCGTTAAAGCCGTTTCGCAAACTTCTAATTGCGACTTGTCCATGTAGGTACGACAAAAACCAAAAACAAAAACTCACCCGTAATTTGGCAACTCGCCGGCGCTGCGTCAAGTCGTAAAAGCGTGTTCGCTTAGAGTATTTACGCAATTCATTCGACCAATTTAAGTTGGTTTGTGGCGCCTATGAAGTTTCAGACCAGGCAGTCGAACGTGGAGACATGCGTGAGCTCTAAATGCGGTGGCCGTAGTTCGCGTGCCGTCTCTTTATTGGGAAGTTGCGGTCTGTTTATCAGAGAGGTCGGTGCATCCTTTGAATTGTAATTTATCATTTTCGGATGGTAATTCAAGATTTAACTACTGTTATCATTTGATGTACGAAACGATCTAATGTGGTCACTGTACCAACGGAAGTATCAGCGAATGTCATTGGTGGAATGGTGAAAGAAACGACTTGGCTATTCCAGATAGCAGTGATCACAAATCATTAAGTAAAGTTTAAGCCGATAAATGTCACGCGGTAGGTCATCCACTCATTGGTAAAAACTGACAGTATCAATTACCAGAATGCCTATACTGAAGCAGCTAAAAACTGCGACATGTGCAGAGGAATGCAAAGAGTGGTAATAGAATAGTCATCAAATTTGGTGTTTTCCTACCTAATCGCTGGTAACCTAAGGCAGCCTACTACTGCGGCTACTCACGGACTGGAACAAACTAGATCTATTCTTTAGAAATGAAGACGTCGACTCAGAAGAAGATATTGTCCACTATAAATATTAGATAAATTTGTGGTATTTCTCTTGTCTCTGCGATCGAAGAACGGTGTAAATGTATATAATAACAGGTAGAAATAATTACAATTTCAAGCTATATCTCATCATAATTTAAGATAGGAATTATTGGAGTACTTTAGTTACCTCTGAATCCGTCATCGGACTTGGAGTAACTGCTTATCTTATAGAAATAAACAGAACATTCCTGCAAGGTTGGTGCTGGTGGAGACTAGCTGTGAGCTCGCATAGATGGGTAGCATTACCTTGTTTATTTCAGTCGCCAGTCGGCCTTGCCCTTTAAGTTGGAGAGGTAAGAAAGGCGTTTTACAAAAATATATTCGACGTGATCTTCAATTATCCGACGTCAAGAACATAAAATGGTCCACGAAGCCCAAAACCGTCATCATTATTTCCTATTACCCTCTGCTGGGGTTTAGGGCTCGAATAAATTTTTTCCATTTACATCTGTCATGGGCAGTCTGTTCTAGCTCCTCCCACGTCATGCCCAAGACCCCTAGCTCCTGCTCCACCGAGCGACGCCAAGTTGTTCTGGGGCGGCCTCTCTTCCTTTTTCCAGACACTTTCCAGGTCAGTGCTCTCTTTGATAGGTGGGTATCGGGCTTTCTTAATATGTGACTAATCCAATGCCACTTCCGCGTAAGGATCTCCTCTATTGGTGTCTGCTTGGTGATCCTCCACAGCTCTTTGTTAGTGATCTTTTCAGGCCAAAAGATTTTCAAAATCTGACGCAGGCACTTACTCACAAACACTTTTTTATCAAGTCCTTGCGAACAAACCAAGCCAGCCTAAAGCCGCAAGCTAGAATAATCCCGTAATTGGTATAACGCACGCTACCGTAATTGCGATACGTTATTGTAGACGGTAAACTCGCATTGCTGATAAATCTTTGCGTCGCTCCATTTTACAGTTCAGCTTTATTCCGCAATCAAACATTTGCGAGGCTCCAGTTAGTTCTTAACGAAAACATATTTACAAACGAGACGTAGTTTCCTTCTATTTTATTGATGCGAATTTAATACTACAACGAGAATTCATCTTTATGTATATACTAGCTGTACCCGTCCGCTTCGCTGGTCATTTAAAATTAACATTATTTTGTATAAATAAAATACAGGCTCGTATATTGAATATTTGCGTTTATTCTTATTTTATCAATTTAAATTACAACTTGCCATGTAGGGGTGTAAAAGGGTGAAACGGAAGAGGGGGTTGCCAAGCGCCAAACTTAAAATTAGCAACTTAGAACTTAGGTGTTACCATTACAATATTACAATATACTTTTAATGTTCATATTTTGATTGAACAATTATTTCTCACCCCCATAAAGATTCTCATAATTAACGCCCCCGCAACTGGTGTAGGGAGTCCAACACTCATATAAATATTAGCCTATCCATTAAGTACATGTATTTTCTACACGGATACCAAGTTTTAAGTCAATCGGATGCATGGTTCAGTAGTTATAACGGAACATCCGTAAAAACCACAGAAGAGTTTATATATCAGTATAGATTTCTTCTGTGCGTGTGTTTGTCACTGAACTCCTAAACAAACGGCTGAACCGATTTTAATGAATTTTTCTGTGAACCTTCAGGTGGATTTGAGAATGGTTTAGATTTAAAAATCAGCCCGGCAGATGGCGCTGCAGTCGGTATCTGGGCTATTTATCTTTCCTAGAAATAACTTATATGGCAAAAAAACGTTTGCCGGGCCAGGTAGTTCTTTATAGTTTGAAATTCCGCCTCTTTCCTGAGGGTCGTGACCTTTACGGAGCACTTTTGCTTGGACTATTTTCTGTATTCCCTCCTGTCCACCGCGCAGTGGATAGTGACATTGATGCTGGAGTCCAATGTCATCTTTGCAATTTAGCTTGCAATTATTAACCAATTAACCAGATTTGATGATGTGGTTTTGATGAATTTATTGAACTTTAAATTGTATCAGGAAACACAGAGTTAATGCCAACCGTTAAGTCTAATCTAACTCCGAGTAATCAAATTATTATATTCTCATCAGTAATTGAGACGTATACAAGCTTTGGTGGATGGCGCATTTACGTTGTAGATGTCTATGGGCTCCAGTAATCACTTAACACCAGGTGGGCTGTGAGCTCGTCCACCCAACTAATCAAAAAAAATAATCAAAGTCAATCGAACTTCTTGAATTCGTCAGCGAATACGTCGAAAGACTCCGTTGCGTTTAAATTTTGGATATTCGAAAAGAGTTTCCATTTCATGAATCCGCCTGTCAGGGGTGGCAACGTTTGACTTCCGCTCGATCGGACCGGCATCCGGTGATGGTTTTTCGCTTTTCCGGCGTCGTGTTTTGGGGCACGACAGTCGCATTGTGCGCCGATGACAGGTTTTTACCTGAAACCGATAGGTGTTTATTTTTTTAACTATCACAATTTTTTTATTTTTTCCTGCCTATGCTGATAGCCTTGAGAGGCTATTTTAGCGTAACCTTAACTAGTAGGTGAGCTCATAGGGCTCAAACTGGAGTAATGCTAACACTGACCCTAGCAAGAGCAGTGCTTCGCAGAATCTACCATCGGATCGGAAACGCGACCCACTGAGAAGATCCGGCGAGAAACTCAGTCGGCTGTGCCTATGGGTTAAATACCTGCGACTCAGACAAACAAGGCTACGGACATTTGGTCGGTTAAATCTCGTTATTTTTTTGAAATTGCGTAAGATGGTTAACTAGCTCACGGCACGTCTGTTGTTAAATAGTTATCGAAGCCTATAGACATCACAGCGCAAATGGCGTCACTCACTTTGACACTTGAGGTCTATCGTTTCGTATCGCGCAAAAATTATGCAAGGCACACTTTTTCCGCTTTTGATTTTTATTTACACGGTTTTGTTCGTGTAGATCGTTCATAAATATATGTAAGTTAAATATTAGGTTGGATACTAGTAGGTATAGCAAATATTAATAAGTATAGTTGAATATCAGGGTAAATATTAGTAAGTACAGTTAAATATTAAAACCAATGTATGAAGTATAGTGTTCGAAATTTATATAAAGATGTGACAGTACTTCCAACTCAAATGCGAATTACACCTAACATTTTAATCGAAACAAAAATTTTCACTTTGCCGATACTCGTATATTCGCGGGATAATACCTATTACGTAACTGATGTATCTACTGGGAGACAGACGATCGTTCCGCGTGTGTGGACACGCCGTACATCGGTCAGGGGTCAGTAAAAGTTGTTTAGAATCTACATCCGCCACTCATGGGATTCACATCGTGACATCAGACGACGTACTAAATTATAAGCGATAGCGATTTAGTTAACTATTTATTTCTATTAAAATATTCAGTACTTTACTACTTACCCTTATCTTGGTTGATTTTTAGATTTTAAATAGCCTTTATTAACAATCTAATTTAAGTTACATTTTTAATACACTTATTATCTAGTTTTATTATTCGACACCGATTTTTTGATCGTCTTGATGTGTGTGTAGCATAGGCCTTCCCAAGGGTTCTCTATAATATTCTATCCTGCGTTTTTCTCATCTAAGTCGTTCCTGCCACTTTTTTGATGTCATCTTCCTATCTACGTTGCTGTCTTCCTCTATTTCGCTTTTTATATCTTGTATACCATTCTATCACTCCTTTGGCCCATTTTTCTGTTTTATCTCGAATCAAATGTCCAATCTTGGTGGATCGTTAGATTTTATTCCGTAGAAACAGCTAAGAATTACCTAATTCACCTTAAGCTGGTCATAGAAACTACCAAGGTGTGACGCCTAATTCACTTTGAGCCGACTTGCTTTTCCATCAGTGTAAGCATATCTAAGTACAAAAAATGGTAAGATTTGTATCTAAGGTGAGACGAGCTAAAAATCGGGTAAATAAATGGTCATCGAGATTGAGATATGAGGTTCCACCGTTCATCCCGGAATACAACAGCTCAAAATTGCTCTGGTGTCAAGAAATGAGAAGGATAACAGGACCGCGCTATCTCGCTACTTGGACCGAAAGCTGAAGTTACTTCTTGACAGACGAGCTTCCAAATAGGTAGACACGTTAATTCATCCATCATCACACATCCGTATGGAGCATTAGCCCGTTCATTCGCTCGGATATAATTGCTGAATGCTACTCAAATATATCCTCTCGTCATTTGTCCAGGGCGACAGAAATACATATAGTTAGGTATACCATATTTTGTCTTTACGCTTTCACGCGCCTAGTCTTGCCTTGAGACGCGTGTTCGAATCTAGAGGTAATTTGAGACAAATAACGAATAACTTATCTTTTTTACACGCTTTTAAGATATTTTTTTATATATTGCCTAAAATTAGTTTTAATTTATTAGCAGACACAAACACTTTATTAATTGAATTTATCTACATTGTTTAATAGAAGGTTTGAAAATTAGCAGTTTCAAGTTTAAANCCTAGTCTTGCCTTGAGACGCGTGTTCGAATCTAGAGGTAATTTGAGACAAATAACGAATAACTTATCTTTTTTACACGCTTTTAAGATATTTTTTTATATATTGCCTAAAATTAGTTTTAATTTATTAGCAGACACAAACACTTTATTAATTGAATTTATCTACATTGTTTAATAGAAGGTTTGAAAATTAGCAGTTTAAAGTTTAAATATACCTAAGTTCGCCAAAATTTCGCGATTTCAGTTTAGAATCTTGCCTGTAAGGCAACTCTGAGTATTGTGGTTGATTCAGCTGTGAGTGAGGAAGAATCGCCCATACATTCGCTTAGTTAAAAAACGGCGTAACACAATAATATTGTAATTTATTCGATCTGTTTGTCATATTATAGATAAAATTGTAAAAAAAAATTTTTTTAATAAAAAATACATAATACAAGAGATAGTTGTAAAGATGTTTTGGATTATTAATTAATAATAAATCAAAACGACAATGAATTCTGAACCCTCAAAACCTGAGGGAGACAGACAGAGCACCCGGGGCTACACGTGTCATTGCGCCGGCCGTCAGCTAGCCCCTACGAAAACCCTTTGCTTGTTTTGGTTGAATACAGTGAAAAACAACAATAAATTTTCACTAGCATAGGTACAAAAAAATTACATATAAGTGTACGTCACGGGAGCCCCAACAGAAGTGATAACTTAAACTAATCTAAGTTAAACTATTTCATATTGAAATTGTTTAACTTGATAAAAGCTAATGCTATTACATAAATTTTATTTATATTAATATGATAAATTTAAGGAAAATTGTAAAATAAATTGAAAATATATATATATATATATAAATAGTTAGGAGTTACATATACACGTTCTCAGCACCGTTGTCGTATGCGTGAAAGAAAGGGAAGCCAGACATATTGGCGGCGTTACGTAACGCAGCGCTTTACCCTGCCATAAGAAGTTATCACTTAAAAAAAACATATCATTTGGATGTACCCGCAAAATTTTGTTTATACTGTAGACATTATCGTTTTTATACATAGACAATTAACTTACGAAGCACCATAGATTATACGTTACACATCGCATATAGCGATTTTACCATAAACAAAGAGCAATTGTGCAATACACGTCACGAGATTGCCTACTGGGGACGCATGCGTGTAATGAAACGTACTCAGCCCGAACGCAACTTGTAATATCAACCATATCGCCATGGTAATAAGAGTCTTTTGTATTGCATACCAAAAATACATAAATTTATCTCAGAACACTAATAAGTCGCAGAACATTGAATCTTGTTGGTTTTGACATAAATTTTAATTTGGAACGCTGAGCGAGTCATTCCATAACAACATGCTTTCGTGAATACACTCATCGATCATAGAAAAATGCATTTTATTTTCTGCGTTACAGATATCATGTAAAATGCACATAGGTTTTGTGTAAATAAACAGGAGACTGTTACTGAAATTCTTGCTTTATTCGTTGCGTGATAGAAGCTATAATGCTATTAGAATATGTTTGGTGGACATCAGCGCGCCTACGCACGTCAGCATGCTCGTAACATGATATCAGGCCTCGGGTGTCTTACGGTATCGGTCGGAGTCTGTGATTTAAACGCGGCTTAAATGCTTAAGCCTGACAAGGTATGCTTGTATGATACGTAGGATCAGAGTTTTGTACTAATGAACGTTCAGAGCTTATAGAATATCATTAATGGAACTGGCGATCGCTTTTTTTGCCTTCTTCTTCTTCTTCCAGTGCCTCTTCAATCCTGAAGGTTGGCCGTTAGCTTTCTATATTCGTTTTTATCTGCAGCCAGCCGGAACAGCTGCATTTTTTGCCACAATGCTCCAACGACTTTAGCACCCATCTTTTGATTAGCGTCAATTGGATTTACGATCCATCGTTACCCGAAACCCATAGATATCTCAACATAAATGGCGTAAACCACTTAATTAACCATAAACCATTACAAGCTTTAAAATGGAGCATAGGACTTGGCGGTTTTGGACCACCTTTCTGTCTATTTCTATTACAAAACAATATGCTCTGAAGTGTAGTCTTTGTGCGCTTAGCACTACAGAGGCCGTCTTATCGTATTCACCTATATATTAATACGTGAAGCAAAAACTTTGTACCCCTTTTTACGAAAATTGCGCGGACGGTGGAGTATGAAATTTCCCGCACTTACAGAGAATATAGAGAAAAAGTGCAGAATGCTAATATTTTTGAAAAATTATGCATTAAAAATACATTAAATCAATAAAGAAAACACTACACACACTACCGTGTATTTGACACACACACGCATGCATACATACCTACTCTTTGTTTATTGTCAAATTTTTCCTTGTAGTCTGTCAGTTATAGTCTGACAAATTGAGAATAGATTAAAATAAATATTGTTTTCTCTTCATTAATATTTGTCTAAAGTGTAGTTTTGACGAAATCTGTGATTAAAGAAGTATTTAATAGTCTTTGACAATATAATCATAATAGTGTACAAACTTATAATTTCCTAATGGACCAATGTTATAGTCGAATATCGACTACCAGGGGGCCACTAGTATATAGAACTATACGAAAGACTATTTGTGGCAAAAATACGCACGTTGTCATGATCTTCGCCCGTCGAACCCTTCGCAAACAAAGTTCGCGACTTAATAAAATTATTAAGTGAATCTATCCATCTAAAACATGTTTGCACCGAAACAAAATTATTGTCGAAGAAAATAATTGAAAAAAATTAATCACCCGTCTAATTGAAAATCAAACCGCCAAGCTAATTGAGAACTGACCAATAAATTTAGATTAAGAAGCCGAAACAGGAGTAACACGAAAACGTTCACAGAATAGAGACATCGCAGCGTCCCTCGTCACTATTAATTAAGCCGCATATTCCTATGCTATAAACGTCTCATTAATCTGCTCGTTAGAACGCTGTCGTCCGACTTTATATACCATAATGACACCGTCCACCTTCTCAGAAGTTGACACACTCGGCGAATACGCCTCAATAAAACTATAAAACTGCCTAATTGTCATCGTAAAGTTACGAGTAATATTTATTGTATCCTTGCACTGGTTTTTTGGCCTTTGTCTGCGCGTTATAAGGTTGAAATTTGAGTTTTCTCGTGATTAAGGCTTAGTTCGACCCGTTTGACAGGATATCGGCGATAGATTGGAGTGTCGGATAGTGGGTTGCGATGTTTGAGTGGGATTGACGACTGATTGAGGACTCAGTGAATAGCAGAAATGAATCCGTTTCACATCCAAATAACTTTGATTTGGATTTCATTATCGCTTTTCTGTATGAGATCAATTCTTTAAAACAGTAATGAGTCCTGGTGATAGGACTTATTACTGTTTTAAAGAATACTTATAGTAAGGAAATGGTAGTGGAAGGTAGAGGGGGAAGAGGTCGACCGAAGAAGACATGGGTGGAGTGTGTGAATGACGATATGAGAGAGAGACAAGTGAGTGTTGAGATGACGGCTGATAGAAGAGAATGGAAGAAAAAAAATTGCTGTGCCGACCCCACCTAGTAGGATAAGGTGGAGAAAAAGAAGAAGAAGAAGAAGATAGGATGTCTTGTGGGTCCGCGCAGCTAAGTACAAACACCCTGGCGATTTCTGCAATAATAATGGTTGCAGTTCAAAGGATGGGACCGTTTTACTATATAACTTAGACATGAATCTTATGAGGGGCACTTTTACGTTGTTGATGTATTTTGGATCCGTTAACTCCATCCACTTAAGAATAGCTGGGCCATGAGCTTATTCATCCGTCGACGCAAATAAAATACAGAATTATCAAGTTTTACATTCCCATTACAGAAATATGTGAAAATTCTATTGGAATTACCTTACAATTTCTCGAAACTAACTGGAAGGGTTTTTGCCTTTTTATTACTCTGGTTGATTGAATGAACAATAGCCACCTGTTGATAAGTTATACTGGGCTAATGGATACAACTGCCTTCAGACATGAAGTCGATATCTCACTATTGAAATCAGAACGTAATACTACTTTTGCGGCAAAAATAGCCTTTATGGTGGTAACATGCCGCACGGACTTAATCTGCACTCTAACACCGTTAAGTATTCTTAGGGTTTTGCCTCTGACTATCTAATCTTCAGCCTATCAAAACCCATCCACAGACAAACAGTATATTTACAACTAGCGATCCGCCCTCGCTTCGCTTCGAAAACATTAAATTTTATTATTGACAGCTGAGACCCGCGATGTTACCCGCGGTTATTGTCGTACCGCGGCTGAAACTAGTCTAAAAAAAGTAGCCTAAGTTACTCCTTATATCACCAGCTACCTATCAGTGAAAGTCCCGTCAAAATTGGTCCAGCCGTTTCAGAGATTAGCCGGAACAAACAGACAGACAAATATTGTAAAAAATGATATTTTGGTGTATATACCGTATATATATTCATATGCATGTAGTAAAAAGAGACTATTTCAATATTACGAACAGACACTCCAATTTTATTTATATGTATAGATATACATACACGTAGGTACTACACATATAGGTCATTAGCGATGCATCTGACATCGTAAATGGTAGTTTAAAAAAAGCTATTTCGCAAGCCAATAAAAGTTATTTTAATGGCCACAATTACTGTGTGCGTTTACCAAGTCAACTGGTGACCGTGAATTGCGAAATGAACAATGCGCCGTGCCGACAATATAATAGACTAACTAGCTCTTCGCCCGTAATTCGCCTGTGTGGCTCGATTCTCGACTTAATATTGCCAGATCAAACCGTATTCAAACTCTAGAGCAGAAGTTCCCAAACTTATTATGTCTACTGCCCTCTTTGAGAATAACTTCTTTTTAGCTAGCCCATTTTTTCACACACTTAAAAACTACTATAGCGAGAGCTCAGTTGGTGTCTAATGATGATGAAGTTAAAAATCGCCTCCCAAGCTTCTTCACAACGCTCCCATATTTTTTTTGGTCCTTTTTTCGCCCCCCTTTAGCCCTGCATCGCCCACTTTGGGAAAGGCTGCTCTAAAGGAATATAGGATAGATTCTTGTCCAGCATCCAAACTATTTACATATTGAATTTACTAAGAATCAATTCAGTGCTTTGAGCGAGAAAACTTAACTTATCCTTCCTAGCGGTAGGTAGGGGCCTGGCATTGTTGAAGTCCATGGGCGACAGTAACCACTCACCATCAGGTGGGCCGTATGCTCGTCTGCCTACAAGGGCAATAAAATAAAATAAAATAATAAAAAGATGTGTGGTGTCGTGGGACACCGGATAGGAACGAAGTTCCCAATTATAAAAATATTAATTTAAAGTTCTATTCGAGGTATGAAGAAAGAGAGAGAGAGAGACAGAGAGAGAGACAGACAGACAGACAGAGAAACATGCGACGCCGCACAGCTTACAATAGCTTACTATAGCAAAAAGTGTCGTGACAACTTTTCGTAAGAATTTTTTCCGTCTAGCCCCCTTTCACAACGCGCGATAAGGAACTTCGTTCCAAAAGTGTCGTGACAACTTTTCGTAAGAATTTATAGCAAAAAGTGTCGTGACAACTTTTCGTAAGATTTTTTTCCGTCTAGCCCCTTTTCACAACGCGCGATAAGGAACTTCGTTCCAAAAGTGTCGTGACAAATTTTCGTAAGAATTTATAGCAAAAAGTGTCGTGACAACTTTTCGTAAGAATTTATAGCAAAAAGTGTCGTGACAACTTTTCGTAAGATTTTTTTCCGTCTAGCCCCCTTTCACAACGCGCAATAAGGAACTTCGTTCCATAAACTTAAGAGAACAGCCGGGTTACGTTGGTAAAAATCAAGAGCTTAATAACATCTTAATGGCAGAAGTAGGCAGGGTGATGGTACCTACCCGTGCGGATTCTCAAGACGTCCTAACACCAATAAAAACCGATCGTTTAGAATAGATATTTTTTAGCAATAAGATTGCCTGTTGTTTGAACCTGTTTGTTGACTGTTTCTCTGTCTCTCTCGCATTGTAACAAAATAAAAGTAATTCGTAGGTATCGCCACTTCATAAAAATCATTAATGGCGCGTGCACACCGATTCATTTGTCTTCAACGAATTAGACGGTACGCTTCTAATTACGCATCAAGGCTGGGACCGAGGTCGTGTTTCGTAAACCGAATTAACTGATTGTGAATCTGATTAGTGTTTCTGTTGGATCTTTGGTGTAGATCAAACATTTCCTGTTTGGCATTCCTCGAAGTTTATCCTCAGTCGAGGTGAGGTGTTGCCAAAGTCAAGGGAAGGTCGAGGATAACTAACCGCTATAGTTCAAACTACTTTTTACCAAACTTACTATGTTTGGTAAAAACTACGTTACTAAAAAAAATTTTAGTGGTACCAGATTGAATTTAACAGAGTGGAATAACGAAACCCCGCAAATAAATAACAGCACATCACGCCTAAAAACGAGTTGCGCCAAGTAATCATGTCGGATGTCATAATCGAAGAGGAATTACTGGGAAATTGATTGTAGTAATTTGTATTTTAGTTATTATTAAGCGATTTTTCATTCTCGACGCTCAACAATACCTCACGATAAGATAAAGTTACAACATCGTATTATTATTTTTTTCATTAACAATTGTACCTATGTATTTGTAGTACGTAGTTGTAATGCACATTATCTTTTTTTTACATTATATTTTAAGATGTTAATTTTATATTAGTATATTATATTAGTAGTTGACAATTTTAATTTTGATAAATTGTAATTTTAATGTTATTTTATTTTGAATTAAATATTATGTAATTGTATGTGAAATTTTATGGGCTAAGTTGCCTGAAATAAACGCATTTTATTTATTTATTTATTTTTATTATCAGTCAGTTGATATGAGTGCACTAAGCGTCTTATCCTTTTTTTTTGCCCATATATAAAATACACTTTGGAAATACATACATATTAATATATTTATCCCGTCACATGTAGGCGATTCCATGCTAAGAAGAATGGACAATCCATCTCCATTCTATTCGCAACGAGTTGCAGTTAACCGTTGGAGCCGCCACGCACCCGCTGCATCAGGGATGCTGCTCGTTTCCTAAGTATTGCGGCAAAGCCGTCAACACCGGCATCTGCAAGCATTCCCGACGCGCTACAGAAATGCGGCAGCCCCATCAGTGCCCTGAACCCATTGTTATATTGGACGCGCAAGGCACTGCAAACCAGCTGCGTATACTTAACCCTATAAGCTGCAGGTGTAAAAAGACTGACAGTAGGCCTTAAATAATGTGATTTTCACCTGTGCGGTACATTTGCTTGCAATTAATTGTTTTAATATGCAGTATTTAATTACTTTATCAACTATACTATAGGATTTGGATGATATTAGCGACTGGAGTCAGCATGTCCGTTAAACAATACTCTAGTTTGCGATTGGTACTTAGATTTATTTATTTATTGCTTAGATGTATCTAGTGTTAAGTGGTTACCGGAGCCCATAGACATCAACAACCTAAATGCCGCCATCCACCTTGAGACATGAATTCTAAGTCTCAGTTTTTACAGTAGGTACAACGGCTGCTCAGTTCCTCAAATCGAAACGCATTGCTGCTTCACGGCAGGAAGAGCCAGGACAGTGGTACCTACCCGTGTAGCCTCACAAGACAGCCTACGAACAGTATTGACGTGAAGATCGAACAAAAAAATTAAAATATTAATTTTTATTTTGTGTTTTTTTTTTATTTCAAATACCTAAATTAAAAACAATATTACACAAAAATATTGGCATTATATTTTATATCGAGGGGTGAAAGGCGGTTTGGTTTAAGCGATCCATATTTTTAGAACTTTATTGGTAAGCCATTTAAAGTTTAAAATTTGGAAAAAATTTCATAACAAAAAAAAAACTTATTCAGCTATTTTAATGAAACTCAATTAAAACATCGAACTGTTGAAGCTAATACGAAATATCACTACATAGTATAAAACAAAGTCGCTTTCTCTGTCCCTGTATCTGTATGTCCCTATGTATGCTTAAATCTTTAAAACTACGCAACGGATTTTGATGCGGTTTTTTTTTTAAATATATAGAGTGATTGAAGAGGAAGGTTAACATCCATTAAATAGTGGAGAAATCAATAATAAATTACAGTTTAAGTCCCTTAAAATAAACATCTTTTCACCCCTAGATTTGTTGTTAATGTCCGGCTTGCCTATTAAACTTAATAGGATTTACTCGCGCAAATGTTTCTTAGTAATATCCCGAAGACATTTTTAGATCGAGAACGGTCTGGAAATAGGTTTATACAGTGACTCGGGTCCAGTTGACAGCACTACGTACAGCATGCGGCGATTACCGACCGCCAGTGTAAACAGGCCTTTTATTATCGCTATCGTAAAGCGCTTCGTTTATTGGTACGGTGTGGGTGGTCTTAAGGCGCGTACATACCGAGCTCTACTTTAGAAATTTATGAGTCGCCGAGAAAATCGCATTTTATTGCTGCTGTATTTCAGTGGACATTTCATCGTTTTTTACTATTAAGCGAAGCCTCGTCAGGTGCATTTGTGGCGGTAGCCATCACAGAACGCAAGATATTTGACAGGTGCCTGAATCTCGCTTACAACCTTTTCAAGATAAGCTCGCATATATGAGGCCGACAGCGCAAAAGCGACCTAAGATTACCACAGTTAGTATGGAGACAATTAGGTTTGAATTTTCATGAATTTGAATTTGAGTAGGCGAAAAAACAATGCACGCAAAAATAATGTTTACAAAGCTATCTGTTATCTATGGGTGTAATTATGGATAGGCCGGTTTTGCATAAAAATTTATTATATTTTAAATAAATTCCAATATATATACGTCATAATATAAGCTAGAATATAAAAATTGTGGGTTAGGCCACTTTTGCGCTGATGGCTTCATATACAAGGTGCGAACAACAACATTCAGACCGTCGGTCTACCAAGCAATATCACTCGCTCGGTGGAAGATCTTCCTTTCATCGTAAACCCCTACACGTTAATATTATGAATATTAATAAGTAAATCAAAAGTAAAACAATGTTGATTAATTGATTGTGCATAGCGTATGGTATTGTATGTCTACGTTAGCAGCTGCTTAGTTCTGCCTTTGGCATTGATGAAGTTTATGAGCGACGGTAATCACTCACCATCAAGTGAGTCCTATGCACGTCTGCCTACAGGGGAAATATGAAAAAAAAAATTTTTTTATTGCCCTTGTCGGCAGACGAGCATACTGCCCACCTGATGGTGAGTGGTTACTGTCGCCCATGGACTTTAGCAATGCCAGGGGCAGAACCAAGCCGCTGCCTACATGAAACTAAATGTAACGTAAATGAAACGTAAACTGAAAAAAATGTAGGTACGTGTTTTTGTAATTACATTCTAAGAGAGTGAAATTGTATATATGTATTTCATTATAGGTAGATATAGATAGTTACATAATGTAGATAACTATGCGACTTTCGTGCGATGTCTGCGCGAGCTTTAAGATGATAATATGCGGCGACAGAAATAGTCTGTATATCGATGTTTAGATTTTCAGTTACGGTATGGTTTATTGAACTTTTGCTTTGCGAGCTTCTGTGGGACTTTTGTCATCGCTAGGATGTTTGGTGTCTCAATTACGAATAGTTGAATTTTCAAACAATTGTTCAACATTTTCTTTTTTTCAATCGTATTAAGTAAATAAACTTTAGGGTCAAACGTTAGGGTTTACAACCTCATTTTTTACATTTTAAACGCGCAATTGAATTTATTACAAAATGCGATATAATTGTGGTTTTAAATGATGTTAACCAAGAGAACATTGGAACAAAACAGACTTGGAAAAAAAAAGTTTCTAACTTTGAATTTCAGTTTTTTTTATTTTAATTGAACTAACAACGGATATAGGTACCCACAAAATGCTATTATAGTTTCGCATTTTTGTATTGTAGATAGACAGACAATCTTACAGCCCATCTATGCTAAGCGAAAGCCATAGGTTAGATCATCGAAACGTGAATACTACATTGAGACAAAAGATCGAATTGTCAATTGTATCGGATCAGCCGCTTCGGACAGAAAGCATATGTAAACAAATAGAACTGGTGGTGGTAGTTTTACTGGTGGTAGGACCTCTTGTGAGTCCGCACGGGTAGGTAGCACCGCCCCGCCTATTTCTGCCGTGAAGCAGTAATGCGTTTCCGTTTGAAGAGTGGAGCAGCCGTTGTGACTATACTGAGACCTTAGAACTTATATCTCAAGGTGTGTGGCGCATTTACGGTATAGATGTCTATGGGCTCCAGTAACCACTTAACATCAGGTGGGCTGTGAGCTCGTCCACTCGGACGTATTTGGGACTCTTCTAGGGCGGATTCCTGCGTAGAAGTTCCGTAGAGCTGCTGTCATGCTGCTCAGGTCACCCCGCAATCTTCACGGGAGGGGAGGTCCCCTCTTACAGGGGCCGAAGCCGGGCGAAAACCCTTCTCCGTCCCTCTATCTTGGGTTGGTGGTCTCTTTGGTTAAGCGTTTTTGAATTATCTATAATTCTGACCGAGTCAAATACCCGTGCAAATACCGACCCGTCGTCAAATGTCCCTCATCTTACTTCGTTTGTTCTGGAGTGATGACAGTTACTGGTAGCGTGCAGGTAAGCGGCTCGTTTGAGCTTCGAACTGCAAGGTAATCTAATTGCATAACTACTTGGATTACATACATTACGTACATTGCTGTGTATAGGTACTTCTAGGAATTTTATCGATAATCATCTATGAATTAAATTGTAATTTTGAATATTTTAAAATGGTAATTTTTCTAGCGTGAATCAACGGTTTTGTAACCTGGTATGATCCTTTGCGAAGATATAGGTCCGATTGGTATTTGTAACGAAAAAACGACGTGTGCTTATTGAAGACCGAATAAGCTTCGGGTTCTCTTAATTCCAAGCTCACTCTTAAGCATGCGTCTCCTCTAGTGCGTGACTTGCAAAAAGAATTTGAATATCGTGTTACAATGTTATATACACAATAACAAAATACAGCTACAACAGATAAAGTTGAATTTATGAAAATATCCGCGGACTTTTATTGTCATTTAGTGTGTGCTTGACTCGACCGACGTCTTGTGTTGTATTTTTTTTGATCCTATAATATCCGTGGACAGCTCTGTAGTATTGAAAATGCTCTCTCTCGTAAATAAAGACAGGCTTCTTATTTAATCTGAAACGATAAATCTATTTAAATTTTTCCACTTGACTGACTTCTATATTTTGACGTCTAAAATTTGGAAATGCTTCTGCCAGTTACCCCGCAATGTAAAACCAACCATTGTGGGCTCACTTTACAATACACCGATGCGAAATGAGGTTATAATCTAAATTGTATTGTATAAAAACTGTCCTACCCACCAAACCTGACAAACGAGTGCATCGCGACTAATAAGTGCTATATATTGCCCAACCATTATACTTATCTGTAGAACGCATCGCATATAACGATTACCATTATGTGCCTAGTAATAGTCTTTTCACAACACATTCGTCCTCCCACACGCGAGCGTGCGACCGTCGAGTCACGTGTGTCGCAAGTTGTCGCTGCGTCGGCGCGACGTGGGTGGCCTGTTTGATAAGCATCTAATTAAATCGTACTTTTGTCGTCCGCGATAGGCTGGACACGCCCGAGCGACTAAATTGAAATTAAAGTAATAAATCCGAATATCGGAGTAGTGGCTTTATTAAATACGCACACACGAGACATTTGACAGATGCCTCAATCTAGCTTACAGTATTTTCAAGATAAGTTTGCAAACTATAAAATTTCGACCACTAGTCTACTCCGAGCAATTACATCCACACGGTGAAAGATCTTCAATACTCGTCCAGGTTTTTATATGAAGATATTGTCACTGTTATTATCAATGGGTATCAAGCAAGCACTCGTTTGCATATTCCAAATGATGCCGGTGTTAAAATCCCGCTAAACGGAACGATTTTTTAATAAAATAGAGACGCTTTTAATTCCCGTTTACGAAAAAATATTATTAGCTATACTTAATATTATAAAGAAGAAAGATTTGTTTGTTTGTTTGTATTGAATAGACTCCGAAACTACTGAACCGATTTGAAAAATTCTTTCACTGTTTGGAAGCTACTCTATTCCCGAGTGACATAGGTTATAATCTTTTTTGAAAAAATTAGGGATCCTTACTAAAACTCCAATACTGAAACCCAAGGTGTAAAAAAATTACCTAAGATATTCTTTACATCGCGTGCCCTGCGAAAACTATTCATAATAGAATAAAATAATGTACTACGACTTTGTAGAACACATTATTATTTACAAAAAATGTCGCGACAGCATATATTTAACTATTATAGTTATGCCGCAATAAGTGTTCTTTTATTTCAAAAAATAATCAACGTCAAATATCGTTGAAATTTTTGTTAAAGAACCGAGCGGAGCCGGAGCGGGCCACTTGTAAATAATAAAGTGGCAAGTTGGCGGCATTAATTTTGTTTAATTTTATGGGCTACGATGACCACTTAACACTACGTGAACTGCGCACTCGATCACTTGTCTGAGTAATAAAAAATCAACTGGAAACGATGTTTTCTGTCCATTCCAATGATAAACCATGCAGTTTCTGTTTCTAAATCATATTTTGTAGTTACTGGTGGTGCAAAAGATAGTATGTATTCAGAAAATTCAACTTGAGTTCCGGTAGTCTCTTATCACTAGAAGACCCGTGAGCACAGCTGACGAAGCAAAGAAAAAAAAACGCTATTTGAAATATACTGGTTTTACTGGTGGTAGAACCTCTTGTTAGTCCGCACGGGTAGGTACCACCACCCTGCTTATTTCTGCCGTGAAGCAGTAATGCGTTTCGGTTTGAAGGGTGGGGCAGCCGTTGTAACTATACTTGAGAACTTAGAGCTTATATCTCAAGGTGGATGGCGCGTTTACGTTGTAGATGTCTATGGGCTCCAGTGACACATAACACCAGGTGGGCTGTGAGCTCGTCCATCCATCTAAGCAATAAAAAAATAGATTTTTGCGAATTTCCACCAAGAATGTTTTTTGGGTAAAAAATTTTTTTTTCTTTCGTAACGTATTTTATCCGACAGTCTAATTGTTTTTGATAAACATAGTTTTAAAGAATAAAATTTGGTGCAGCCCTACTAAATCTTACTATCGTATCGTTACAGACCTGGTCCACATGTGCGACTGACGAGCGATTAAAAATCTGTTATTTGATTATCTCCGAGTCTTTGAATTGTTGATTGGAACAGCATGATCTCGTCGAAATGAAAAGGGCCAGTCATGCCGGATCCGAAACAGTCATTACTGGTGGCGGTTTATTAAGATTTCTGGTTAATTAAATTATGAAATGAAACAAATTTCAATCAGTTCAAACCGTACGTACAAAAGGCTTAATTTGAAAAACGATTTCAAAAAAGCACTGCGCTTTGTCTTATGCGTTTCCAAATACCTTTTTTGCAGCGTACCATCCGGCTTTGGAATTAGCTCCCCTCTACGATGTTTCCCGAGCGCTATGACATATCCTTCTTTATACGAGGCTTGCGAAGAGAACTCAATCGTAGGCAGTGACTTGGTTATGCCTCAGGCATTTCTGACGTCCGTGAGCGACAGTAACCGCTTACCGTCATGCGGGCCGGGTGCTAGTCTGCCTACAAAAACTAAGTTACATCTCAAATAATGCCTTGTTTTGTGTAAGTTATGAATTTAGCCACTTCAACTAGAGTATTTATTATAGGTTGTAAGTTTTAATGTATTAACGTACGTAGTATGAACGCGCATTGAGCTTTTTTTTCTATAGGTACCCATTGGCTGGAGTTATCCCAGCTACGCTCTAGGCTGGTAGGTGAAAGGCACTTTTACCATTACTGGTGGTAGGACCTTTTGTAGGGGGGGGGCGCGCGGGTAGGTACCACCGCCCTGCCTATTTCTGCCTTGAAGCAGTAATGCGTTTCGGTCTGAAGGGTAGGGCAGCCGTTGTAACTATACTGAGATCTTAGAATCTGATTACTCAAGGTGGGTGGCGCATTTACGTTGTAGATTTCTATGGGCTCCAGTAACCACTTAACACCAGGTGGGCGGTGAGCACGTCCACCCATCTAAGCAATAAAAAAAAAACAACATCAAGTTAAAAGATGCGCATTAACATCAGACTAGATGCTCCCATAAAAACGCAATCCAATTTCAACATATTAAACTACACCATTATAATACAAATCGCATCTCTGAAAACTGAACGAAATCATTGAGATTAATAACGATGAGTGATAAACGCCGATCCGTGTCCGGCCTAACGCAGCCGAGTGGGGAGCATCGTCGTAAGTTTATCTAAGCCTAACACAGCGACAACGACAATATCTATTCTTGATCGACAATTGTTTATATTGTAAACACGGCGCACGAAACCACAATAAAACTGCACGAAATCACAGTCGGATTTAAGTAAAACGAGCCTTACCGTGTTCGTGTTAAGGAAGACTGCGTTGGTGCTGCCAGTAAATTCGTTATGGTATTCTACAGTGAGGACGCTTGACGCCATCGAGGTCAGAGACGTGAATACCGATAGATGTAATGTGAGAAAATATTTGAATGTCGTTTGATGAATATCGGCGTTTGAAAACTTGAAGATGTCATAAATGTTGTTTCTTTGATGTGATCAATATTCACGTAGTACCTACGTGTGTTTTTCTTTCAGAATCCACGTCGTACCTTGGCGCTTTGATTGGGCAGGATCTTGCAAGGGTAGCTATTATTACTTTGTCTATATCTGCCGAGAAGCAATAATGTAGTAGGTACATTGCGCGATGCTATTGAAAATTTCACAATATTTATATCTTGAGCGGCGTTCCGGTATGTCTTTGGTCGCATTTTTAACTTCTTTTTTTTCCCCTATCTATGCTAATAGCCTTGAAACGCTGTATCAGCTTCGCCCTAACGTGTAGATGAGTTCACGGGGCTCAAACCGGAGTGGTGCTAACACTGGCCCTAGCAAGANGTAGTAGGTACATTGCGCGATGCTATTGAAAATTTCACAATATTTATATCTTGAGCGGCGTTCCGGTATGTCTTTGGTCGCATTTTTAACTTCTTTTTTTTCCCCTATCTATGCTAATAGCCTTGAAACGCTGTATCAGCTTCGCCCTAACGTGTAGATGAGTTCACGGGGCTCAAACCGGAGTGGTGCTAACACTGGCCCTAGCAAGAGTAGTGCTTCGCAGGCTCTACCACAGGATTGGAAACGCGACCTACTGAAAAGATCCGGCGAGAAACTCAGTGGGCTGTATCTGTGGGTTAATTCACTCGTCGAGCCCTTCGTTGCAAGCGACGGGTTCGGCGATGACGATAACCGGTGCTTGTGGTACCTAAAAGCACCGTTAATGGATCGGGCGGATCCGTAATGACGTGTTTTGGGCAATTTTAACTTCAATTAAGATCGCATGAACCGCAAATACTTAGATATAATTCATATTTTCTTTTTATAAATCGATTTTAGATCAATTAGCGCGCGATAACGTGTCGTAATAAAATGCGGTGTTGGTTTAAATTTAAATGAAGGGAAATATTCAAATTTTCTTCATAAAATTGTTTTACGTATATTTTTATTGTACACTTAACACTTCTAAGGTTGTTATTTTTGAATTAAGAAAACACGCAAGTACCGCTATCGTAATTACACCGTAAAGCCCCATGAAAACCATAAATTTCAGGGTAATCACAACGTACTTAAGGTGACATAGAGCCAGAACGGCTTACTTCCGGCTTGGCTGTCCGGACCGGATGTGGCGCGACCGGAAGTTGTATACAAAGTGCGAGCCTTCGCGTGTTGCCGAGCCGGGGGGTGGAACGCTGAATATTTATGCGACTAGAAAATGGCTTTAAATTTTGTAAGGTAATATCATGTCCTATTTTGGGGTCTATTATCAAGAATGTCTGAAAGATAATTTTGTTTCGTAATTTCTAAACTAGGCAAAATTTATATCTATAATAATGCTGGTACGCTATTCTTTTAGAAAGCTTGAACAAACGACCATAATTAAATCATTCAGCAAGTAAAAGTAAGGACGTCTTGTGAGTCTGCACGGGTAGGTACCACCACTCTGCCTATTTCTGCCGTGAAACAGTAATGCGTTTCGGTTTGAAGGGTGGGGTAGTCGTTGTAACTATACTGAGACCTTAGAACTCATGTCTCAAGAGGGGTTGCGGCATTTGCGCTGTAGATGTCCATGGGCTCCGGTAACCACTTAACACCGGATGGGCTGTGAGCTCGTCCACCCATCTATGCAATACAAAAAAATAAAAAAATTCAATAGTTTGGGGATCAACCAATCACTGAAAAGTACATGAACCACATAAAGACACACGTATTCTGAGAGCATGCTATTTATTTTTGTCACCAAACACGAAGTCACGAATCGGGACATCCCTCAATATAAATTTCGCACAGTTGAACCTATATACCCGCCAATTCCAATTGAATTCTACAATAGAATGAAGTATTACGAACACCTACGACATATGGTTGACGACCAACGTGAATACGTCTTTATTTAACCAAACAAATGGGTCCCATATGACGGGACAGCCAGTGACAAGGACTCCGAGACACCAGAAACAGAAGATCCGCAAAAACACTAGACAGAACTCTTAGAGCATTCAATTTGTGTGAAAGCAGGGAGGTGCGGTAGTCCAAAATATATTGGGTGCAGAATAAGGCTGTGACACAATAAACATCGAATGTTTATTTATTTACTATAATTATACATAGGCGGCAGATGTGAGCCCAGTGGTGGGCCCGACGCGTCTTTTAGTACGACTCATTGTTATTCGGCTGCGAATGGACTTTTTTTTTTATTTTTTTATTATTAACAATATGTTTTTTGGTGACGCATGCAAAGTTTTTGTGTAGCAAAGAGACATCTCGACATGAGGGGCATAAAATCGGATGTTCGTGACTCCAACAGCTCAACTTTAGTTTATTATAGATACTTTACGACTGTTTTTAGGATAGGAGCGTTTTCTAATTATATATATGTAGACAAATATAGATATCACTCGGGATCTACCTTAATTTATTTTTATAAATAGCATTAAATATTCCACTTCATGCTTCTGCTGCTTACCAATCGGTGCAGACGATATGAGCCGATTTTTGTTTGTTTTCTACCTATTCTAGTGACCTCGAGAGGTCATGCTAGATTCACCGAGAGAGTAGATGAGCTCACGGGGCTCTAACCTGTGGACGTTACTAACAATAGGCCTAGCAAGAGCTGTGCTTTGCAGAATCTACCACCGGATCTGAAACGAAGCCCACCGAGAAGAGCCGGCGAGAAACTCACTGGGCTGTGTCTGTGGGTTGATTTAGTCAGCGAATCCTTGGTCGCAAGCGACGGGCTCGACGAGAACGGTGTCCGGTGCTTGAGATACCTAAACGCACCGTTTGTCGATCGGGAGGATCCGATATGACGTCCTTAGAGCGACGTCGACTGTTTATCATTCGGTCCACAGGGTCGGGTATAAGAACTCCTAGTTGAACTGACGTAATACCGTAATTTAATACATAAAACGACAGAACAATAATTACAAAAACATATGAGGAAACAGAGGGCTATATAGTCCTCGTGTAGAAATCACATACTATATAATTACACAAATAAAAAAGATAACTGCGAGCAAAGAAACTGATGTGATATTAAATGCTCCGAATCAAGAGTCTGTTTGTGAGCGCCTCTGCCTTTTACGTTTAAAATCGTGGACGAGCTCACAGCCCACCTGGTGTTAAATTGTTACCGGAACCCATAGACATCTACAACGTAAATTCTGCCACCCACCTTGAGACATAAGTTGTAAGGTCTCGCTTTCAATAGTACAACGGCTGCCCCGCCCTTCACACCGAAACGCATTACTGCTTAACGGCAGAAATGGCCTTGAGATATACAGTCAAAGGGTACACTAGTAAGAATCCGTCAAAGTAATTCCACGTATAACATTGACGCCTTAGTGAGTCTGACCTCAAGCACTTCTGAGAAAGGGCTCGACGAGCAAATTAACCCATAGACACAGCCCACTGAGTTTCTCGCCGGATCTTCTCAGAGGATCGCGTTTCTGAGCCAGTGGTAGATTCTGCGAAGCACTGCTCTTGCTAGGGCCAGTGTTAGCAACGCTCCCCGTTTGAGCCCCGTGAGCTCACCTACACGTTAGGGCGAAGCTGAAATAGCCCCTCAAGGCTATCATAGGCATAGGAAAAAAAGTGAGTCTGACAAGAGTAACAGCAAAAACGGTAGTGTAAGTCAAGTATATAAAACAATATTTAGTCTCCACGTAGCGACACCGAGCGTTACATATACGTTTAAGGCTTGCGTGAACCGCTAAAGAACACAATAAACACGTATTTCCGTGGGACATAACTCGTGTGCGCACAGAACTGGGCATTTGTTTGTGCACACATTACTGGCACTTAGTGTGTACATCATGTACGATCATTAGCGTTATGCTGTGCAAGGAGAAACGGTACGGTGAGGATCGGGTATGGAAAATATTCTGGAAGTTTGGAACTGAGTAAAATCGGTACAGAAATCTTTGTTCATTTGTTGTTTGCGAACGGTTCTCGCAGATTTCAATCGATCAGTTTCTCACAGATTTCAGGCAGTCCCAATACAGTTATTGTAAAGTTTCGCTTTGATGGTATTATAAATTGATTTTATAATTTTATAGAAATTTATGTATTCATACCGATACTATCTTCGATGTGACTGTTAAGAAAAATCTTAGATTTTTTTTATTGCCCTTGTAGGCAGACGAGCACACGGTCCACCTGATAACGAGTGGTTACCATCATTGTGGATTTCAGCAATGCCAATGCCGAAATTATCTACCGTCTTAACCAAAAACAACGAGGACGGGCTATGATTAAACGTGCCTATTTCACGTTGCGATACTGTTTATAACATACGACGTGTTGATACGGACTAGACTTACGAACGGACAGACACGGCCCATTTAATTATAGGTTCGTGATGGACGAGTTTGGATCGGGCTGATTTGTTTAGAGCTTGCTCCGTGTCAATCATTGAGACAATAGATGCTGTGGCCGGTAGATGACTCATGTCGATAATTAGATATATTCACCTGGTGTATCGTTAATGTTTCGAGAACGGTCGTGAAGAAATGAATAATTGATCTACACTTATTTATTAGGTTCCTTTAATCGTAAATATACCTATAGATAAAAAAGACAGCATTTCGTATAAACTATTGTCTCGTTCTTCAAACTGGGACCAAAGACTACGGTAGATATAGACACATTACTACAAATAACACTATAAAAGCCATAGATAATACACATAAATTAGTTATAGATAAGCAACTCAAGCACTCAACAAAAATATTTAAGGGCGTCGGCCACTAGATGGCTTCGCTTCGATTAGTTTCTCATTGCTCCTGTAGATAACAGTAACATATTACCTATCCTATATTTTATTTTTAATGAAAGATATAGTAAATTTTCTACAACAAATAAAGACTTGTATGATTTATATTTTTTTTTATTGTCTGTGTTCTAATTATACAATGCCTTAACTTTAACGGCATATAAGTTTAGGGGCATCCGCTATAAGATGTCGCTAGTTTCCATACAAAAAATATTTCGGGGCCCTGATAAAAGCAATAGATAGTGTTTTTATTAAGCTGTTGAGAGAATAGTGTTTTTTATTAAGTAAAAAAAGATTTGCGTAAGTATAATGCGATTGAAGGCAGGCAGCGGCTTGGCTATGTCGCTGGTATTGCTGACGTCCACGGATGACGGTAACCATTCACCATCTAGTAGACCGTATCCTGATCTGCCGAGGCAATACAAAAGCTCCTTTATGAAGCTAAAAGCGATATGCCGCTCACCATCCTCGTCGAACCCGTCGCTTGCGACGAAGGGCTTGACGAGCGAATTAAATCATAGACACAGCCCACTGAGTTTCTCGCCGGATCTTCTCAGTGGGTCGCGTTTCCGATCCAGTGGTAGATTCTGCGAAACACTGCTCTTGCTAGGGCCAGTGCTAACATCACTCCGGTTTGAGCCCCGTGAGCTCACCTACTAGTTAAGGTTACGCTGAAATAGCTTCTCAAGGCTATCAGCTTAGGAAGAAAAAAAAAAGCGATATGTTAAATTTTTTTTTTTTGCTTATATGGGTGGACGAGCTCACAGCCCACCTGGCGTTAAGTGGTTACTGGAGCCCATAGACATCTACAACGTAAATGCGCTACTCATCTTGAGATATAAGTTATAATATTAATTAATATAGTTTTTTTTTAACACGTAACAACGCCATTATCGTACGCGATCTAACCGTGTAATTAGGGTACTCAACGATATTTCCGTGTCAACACAAAATGAAAACAAAAATAACAAATGACAGTGTCGTATCGGCGCGATCTTTACGCGTTCCAAGGGGCTGTTTATTGGGCATTCGTGGATCGCTTTAGAAGGCTTGTTGCACAACGAGTGCTGAAATAGATTTTATCGGAAGAGACTAGCGACCCGCCCTCGCTTCGCTTCGGAAACATTAAAACACACACGAAACAAATTAAAAAAAAAATTAAAAAAAGGTGCCTATGTTCATCAGGGACAATGTCGGCTTCTAATGGAAAAATATTTTTTCAAATCGGTCCAGTAGTTTCGGAGCCTATTCGAAACAAACAAACAAACAAATCTTTCCTCTTTATAATATTAATAATAATAACTATAGATAACAACCTATTTTGTTAACAGGAAAGTTTGAAAAAAATTAAAAGTTATTTATAGTTAAATATAGTTATTTCACTTACTTATTCACTTAGGTACTTCAAAAGTAAAGTTGCAGTAATGCGTTTCGATTTGAAGGGCGGGGCAGGCGTTGTACTGTTAAAACGGAGACCTTACAACTCGTGTCTCGAGGTGGGTGGCGGCACTTACGTTGTAGATGTCTATGGGTTCCGGTAACCACTTAATACCAGGTGGGCCGTGAGCTAGTCCCCCTATCTAAGCATTAAAAAAAATTGAGCCTTTGATAGAAAAATTCTTTGGCTCATACTCAAATTTGAATTCGAATAGCTACGTCATAGTTTAGTTCAATATAGCGATGTATCGATAGAAGAACATCTTACAAAGTAATTATTTTAAACTTACGGAGCTATCTAGTGCTTTTATATCTACTCATTAATCTTTGTTAATTATTAAATATCGATTCATAAAATTTATCAGAAAACACCGTTAGCGAGAAGACATAGATTGCCTAAATTAAATTAAATGTATTCATAAGGTGAATATCTCAGTAAATACATTAACCCAAAAACAACAAACAATTAATAATATGCAGATTCGAAATAATTGCACCAATGTGTGTTAAACCTAAACCAGCCCATTGGTAGCAATAACAACAGCCCTTAATAAATAGGCAGAACCCCATCATTGACCCAGTGGGGTTCGTGAGACCGAATTGAGTGCGAGCCACTATCTTAACGGCCATCGACGCTGCATTCACAAACTTTCACCATATCACCGTTGACATAATATAATTGAGATTTCAGAGAAACTCACTGGTCTGTGTCTATGGGACTACTATAATAGATATTACAGTTTGTCCGTTGATTCGCGATAATACGTACTAATAACTTTACAAATCGATTTGCAGTTGACGTGTTTAATTTTACGGCAATAATGTTGTAATGTTCGGAAATTAACATATCAATATTAATATGAATGTGCGTATTTCGAGTTTTAAATTTCACACTCGGATTAATCGCATTACGGTTGAAAATCAAACAAATCGAATGAATGGCAGAAACGTCTCTATTTTTGTGACGCGCTGTGATTCAGTACATTGAATCCATCCCCCTTCCCCCACTCTGCATTACAAGCGACACGCACATGCGTAAGTACATCAAATGTGTCAACTGAAATTACACATTACACAAGTGATTATTCACGGCAGAGAACGAGCGCCGTGACCCCGCGCTGCTATTGGCCGACACGGAAATTTGTCGTCCATTTGTCACCAACTCTCAACCAATAAGGACGGGCCTTTCGAAAATGGAATGAACCGAAATTGTCACCGGCCTACCGCATTATGTATACTGCACGTCTTTTGTTCGATATTTGAATGCACGATTCTTTGAAAACGTTAAACGCCATCCGTGTTCCAATTGAAATATTACGTAAGCGAACAACGAAAGTGATTATTGTATAAAATGTTGGGACAGCCATGAAAATTGAGAGGTGAATTATGTAAGAATTAACTATACGTACAATTTTTCCAGTCATCACGCGTAGTGAGACAACAAAAAGGACAATTTCGCTTCGAATCAAGCGTGACTTTTAACAAAGGGCATGTGCGGCCCGGCTGTGGAATCGCGTGTAACCCGGCTAAATGGGAAACGGGTCGAGTGTTGCATTCAATGGGCGATATCGGACAATTTCTCGAGGCTGTGTATCGGCCCAGTGCGCGGATGGCCTCAGGTTGGTGGAAATATCGTGGCTGTATCATTGTTATACAAAAGCGCAGCTGTTCTCTTCCCCGGGGTAAAAAAGATGTTTTGTATGTTTTTTTTTTTCCGATACGGAGCGCGTTGGGCCCTTTTAGCGGTCACAGGACCAGGATACGCCTCCTGTTTATACATTTGATACATTGTAAAATATATTTTTTTGATCGTTTATTTGTCGATTTAGATTGAGAGTTTTAAACTCTAGATAAACTTGAGGGTATGTCAAAGATAAATGTAATAAGTCATGAGGTAGGTTTCGTCTAGCCGGTGTGGTGGAGCTCGAAGGGGCTTGGCCTTTTCTGAGTGAAGGTACATACTTCGCACGCCTTTCTGAAGCCGTACGCTCCTGGGAGGAAGTGGAGGAGTAGGAGGTTTTTTATCTCCGACGCTACAAATACCTTAGTTTCCGTGGTCGCGGACGACTCTCAATCTTAAATTTGAATATTGTGTTAAATGCGGTCTATTCTTTTTTAAATGTCTCTGAACATTTACGTTTCTTAATCACACAGAATAATAAAACTTTGCCGGCTGAGCCCTTGCTCGGCCTGTCCTGGTGAAACTGGAAAGGCCTCCGGGCCACCAGTAATCTCTCAAACATAAAAACAAGCTGTAAAAGCAGTTTTAATTACGTCAGCGACTCTAGAAAATCGATGAACTTATGTAACACTTACTTTAAATTAGAAGGAAACATCAGAATAATTAGTTTATCGTTTAGTCAAAATCTAATGGTGATGTTAAAATATTGCAAAAAGAAACTGTGGCTATTATTAAAATTATTCGTTAACAAATAAAATTTTGGATTGAAAATAGTCATTCTCAAAACATTCAATTGATAACCTTTAAGCTTTGATACAATTGTGAGTTATACTACACGCGATTTTACATTTAAGCACCCATCGCCATCTTGGGCCGCCATTTTAATATCTGAATAAAAGAGTTTAATAATAAGACCTTTTTGTAAGCGACTATAAGGCGCAGATGTGTCTTTAGCCTAGGGTGAAGTGGACGAACGCTTACGTACCAACGGATTTTTGTTTTCTTTTTATTTATATTTAATATCTCGTGTCTTCAGTGCTTTTGTGCAAGCGAGGTAAGTATTTAATATGTTAGTTATTTATTTGGATTTATTAGCCTGACGAAAACCGAAAGTAGATTTTTCGGTATTTACAAAAGGGTATTAAGGCTATGGAACCAATTATAAATTTTGGTCATTGTTTGTCATCGACTGGAACGGAAGATTCGGGAGACGATAATTCTTTGACTCATGACGAAGATTAGGTTTGACTACCTCGATTTTCGAATATATTGGGTCTAACTACAAAATCGATATTTTGTTAATCTGTTAATCTGCTTCTACCTATTTCCAAAGTTAAATGGAGATGTGAAGGAATGATCAGTTTTTTATCCAACGAAAATAAAAAAAAGTCGGCTTTTAAAATGTTTGGTATTTAGCGGGAAATCTTTGAACAAATTAATTATGTGTATATGCTACGTATATGCAATAATGATATCGAGGAGTCCAAGGCTATTTGGTTTAAGAGACATTCCTGCAACTTTACAGGAGATCCATTTGAAGTTTAAAATTTGGAATAAATACATAACAAAAAAAACTTCTTCGTCTATTTGAATGGGGTTAACTTAATTGGAGTTCAGTTAAAAACATCGATCCTGGTGCTTTTCAGGATTATATCAAAATAACCCTTCTACTCAAATCTGTTCATAAAATATTTATAACTACTTATACCATGCACCCCACGCTTTTTTACAATAAAATGATTTTTTCTTACACTATTTTTAATTCAAATTTATTATTTTTTTTTCTATTTTTTAGTTGGATTTTCTATAAAAGCGTATTTGTTAGTTTTGTTAAACTATTATTAATTTTTTTCCACCGAGTTTCTCGCCGGATCTTCTCAGTGGGTCGCAATTCCGATCCGGTGCTAGATTCTGCGAAGAACCGCTCTTGCTAGAGCTTGAGCTTGATTGAGTCCGTGAGCTCACCTACTAGTCCGGGCGTAGCTGGAATAGCCTCTTAGGCTAGCAGCGAATAGGTAGGGGAAAAAAATCTAACTGTTGATGCTAATCTATCTATATTATATATAAAAATTAATTGCTGATCGTTAGTCTCGCTAAAACTCGAGAACGGCTGGACCGGTTTGGCTAATTTTGATCTTGAATTATTCGTGGAAGTCCAGAAAAGGCTTAAAAGTTAGATAAATATGAAAATACTCGGAAAAAAAAAATTGTTTTTCCTTTGATGTGTCCCCCGTCGGAAGGATTCCTTTTTTTTTTAAGTTTATTTTATACAAAAGCTTAGGTCTTTTATTTATCGATTGAGGCACTACGAAGTCTGCCGGGTCAGCTAGTACCAAATAAAACGCACCTTTAATTACCCCTAAATATAAAATTACCATGTACAACTTAATTGCGAACAGCTGATTATCGTGCTTCAAACAGTCTGTGTCCTTGGACCGACATAACGTTCGGAAACCTCCGGGCCATATCAAGAGCAATCCCTCATTTAGAATCCGATGTTACTTCATATCTAATTACCGTATTAAGAAATCGTGTTCGATATCTCTCGTGGAGCACAATAAGCCCATCATTAATCATTAGGTATTAGTCGCGCGAACATTAATGATGATATTAGCTGATTTGTGCGTTAATGATCAGAGTCTCTGGTATATGTTGTAAGAGAATCGAGAAAATTATAAAAATGTATTAGGTATAGTCTGTTACTGCGAAACAAGTAAATAAACTGGTGGTAGGACCTCTTNGTGTTCGATATCTCTCGTGGAGCACAATAAGCCCATCATTAATCATTAGGTATTAGTCGCGCGAACATTAATGATGATATTAGCTGATTTGTGCGTTAATGATCAGAGTCTCTGGTATATGTTGTAAGAGAATCGAGAAAATTATAAAAATGTATTAGGTATAGTCTGTTACTGCGAAACAAGTAAATAAACTGGTGGTAGGACCTCTTCCGAGTCCGCGCGGGTAGGTACCACCGCCCTGCCTATTTCTGACGTGAAGCAGTAATGCGTTTCGGTTTGTAGGGTAGGGCAGTCGTTGTAACTATACTGAGATCTTAGAACTTATATCTCAAGGTGGGTGGCGCATTTACATCGTAAATGTCTATGGGCTTAACACCAGGTGAGCTGTGAACTCGTCCAACCATCTATGCAATAAAAAAAACCGCAAAATTCCGAAATAATTAAAATGAAAATGATAAACTTTTTTTTGTTGCTGAGATAATTGAATGAGCTCACGGCCTCTTTGGTCTTAAGTGGCTCCCGGAGCTCATGGACATCAACAGCATACATGCCGTCATCTGCCTTGAGCCATGAGTTGTAAGTCTCAGTTCTATAGTACCTACAGCGACTGCTCTAGTATTCACAGTGGATCACGCCTTACTGCTTGGCAGAAATAGGCAGGGTGGTGGTACTTATCCGTGCGGGTTCACAAGATATCCTCAGTATTATTATTTACATCTACGACTCGCGAAAATTATGATTTTAATTTAAATATGTTAAATACCACGTATAAAAAAAGAGTGTTTGGTAAAGTAATGTACTTCGTGAATCTATCATGACTTCGTCACTTTGTAGAATACATTTAAGCGGGTTGTATTTGTGATTATATATAAGTAACTAGCTGACCCGGCAGACTTCGTAGTGCCTCAATCGTTAAATAAAAGACCTAAACTTTTGTATAAAATAAACTTAAAACAAACAAAAGGAATCCGTCCGACGGGGGACACATCAAAGGAAAAACAAAATTTTTGTATTTTTAATTCAGAGCATTTTCATATTTAGAGCATTACCTTTTTAAACCTTCTCTGGACTTACACAAATAATTCAAGACCATAATTAGCTAAAATCGGTCCAGCCGTTCTCGAGTTTTAGCGAGACTAACGAAGAGCAATCCATTTTTATATATATAGATAGCACATCGATGTTGCGGTTTTTTGAGTATCAGATCGTATTAGACGTTATAATGGGGTTAACGATTCATATCCAAATCTCAATTCTAATCAGAACAGGATAGATGGAAGCTAGCTCGTATCTTCTCTAGGAAGGACGGGACAGCAGTTCTTTAATCTATGCTGTCATAACTGATTGCATAATTGTTTTTTGGATCTAATAACTCAACGCGAGGTACGTGAGCAGGGGGCTCGATTATTGCCGATCGTGCTTAGAGAAATCCGCGCGTTCGGTTGTAGCGTTGACCGTGGAATCCCCTCTACCTAGCTCGGGTTCTATCTCGAGCAAGGATCGGGTGTCAGACGAGAGTCCTGGAGAGTCGTTTAGTGTGTGGGGCTCTAGTATCTTCAGTCCCATATATGCCTAGTGTTAGGGGCACGGGAACTTTATAGGAGGCTTGGTCCCAGCCAGAAAGATGTACATGGATTATACTGTCCATCCAGTGCAATAGAAACCTATCAATAACAATGTGAATAATATGTGAGCAGGCTACAAATGGCAAGCATTAGCGACCATACCTACATATTATGTAGGCATGCACGGAATCGTATTTATCTGGTATTTAACTTGCGAAATCTCCTTGGAAAGGAGGTATTCTTGCTAAGTTATTAACCATATTACTTTGAACAGATATTTTGGACATACGAGTATGGAACGTGGGTTCAGCCTATTTTACCAGAACATTCACGCGTTACTTTTAAAAGAATCAAATTTAATGTCATTTTTGGTGTTTTTGAATGTCAACCTTGAGACATGAGTTCTGAAGTCTAGTTTTAACAGTAGAATAGTTGCCTCACCCTTCAATCTAAAACCCATTACTGCTTTACAGCAGAAACATGCTGGTAATACCTACCCGAACGAACTCACAACGTATCCTACCACCAGTAACTAAGTAAGTGCTGGTGGTAGGACCTCTTGTGAGTCTGCGCGGGTAGGTACTACCACCCTGCCTATTTCTGACGTGAAGCAGTAATGCGTTTCGGTTTGAAGGGTGGGGCAGCCGTTGTAACTATACTTGAGACCTTAGAACTTATCTCAAGATGGCTGGCGCACTTACGTTGTAAATGTCTTTGGGCTCCAGTAACCACTTAACACCAGGTGGGCTGTGAGCTCGTCCAACCAATTAAGCAATAAAAAAATTTGTCTTAACCGTAGACATCAAGTCGTAACTTAGGCAGCGGCAATAACCATTGAAAATTTGGTGAGCCTATAGAAGTTTAGTTTATTTTCCGTTGCAGTCACGCATTGTGTGAAATAATCGGTATGATTTTTGAGGGTAGTCGTGTGAAAAATATCATTTTTATATTTAATCGCTGTCTTCTATCATTTGATCCGCACACCTAAATCGAGATACGTAGCGAACTAGGCGAGGGCGGTACCATCGTGATTGTGAACCTGAAATACTAAAAGCGCAATGCGTGCTGTAATTTGTGATCATTCGATTTCAAATAACGGAACGGGCTTGCAGGTCCTGTGGCAACACCATTCATGATTAAATTCTAAGCCCTCTATAAGAAAATATTTTGAGGCAGCGTATCGCTTATAGCAGTTTTATGTATAACTAACGACCCGCCCTTGCTTCCCTTCGGAAACATTAAATTTTATTATTGATAGCTGAGTCCCGCGATGTTACCCGCGGCTATTTGTCGTACCGCGGGTGACGCCGCGGGGCGAGGCTAGTCTAAAAAAAGTAAAGCCTAAGTTACTCCGTTATATCATCAGCTACCTATCAGTGAAAGTCCCGGCAAAATCGGTCCAGCCGTTCCGGAGATTAGCCGGAACAAACAGACAGACAGACAGACAAAAATTGTAAAAAATGCTATTTTGGTGTATGTACCGTATATACATATGCATGTAATAAAGAGCGGTTATTTCAATATTACAAACAGACACCCCAATTTTATTTATATGTATAGATATAAAGGAAAGATAGGCTTCAATAGGCTTATTCTAGGTATCTTAAAACACACAAAAGTTAAAACTTAAAAGAGTCAACCAAAAATGTAGATTGTAAATTTGATTACCTACTTAGGTATATTCGTACTAGTGATGCAACAATTCAAGAATTATTCAATCCAAATTCTCATAAAAACAGGTTTACCAATAGAAATTTTGTTTGGCAAAAAATACAAATAATTATTCAAAAACATATCATAAATATAATTGCGGAATACAGAAACACCATCACAACTATAAATAACTCAATTAATTCGTGCGTGTAATTAAATGCGATGAAAATGTACATGTGAATAATCAATCTCCTAACGAAAGTACTGTTAATCATAGAAAACTATATTCCTATTTAACGTTACGTGTAAAAATAATGAGAATATTAAAACAAGTGATGCGTGCTAGGTATCCGTGTGTGGCCATTAAATTAGATGCACCAATTTTCAATGGGGACTCGGTGACATTTTACTGTCCGGGAAAACGACAAAGTTGTAGATAGGTATGACGAATAAATAAATAAATGTAAATTAGAGAGTGGCCTGAAACTTATGGGTACTCATGCATGGTCACGGTTGCTAGAATACTTGTTGCCATTGGCATTGTTCATGGCCCAGGTACTCGTTGTTAAAGACCACTAGTTTAATGGAGAATCTAATGAAGACATTTTAGAGTACTTAACGGTAGGCAGTAGGTATGCTCTGATCCTACCATTGCCAATAACCACTCACCATCAGGTGGCCCGTACCCTCTTCTGCTTACAAGGTCAATAAAAAAAACACTCAAGAGCTTTGATTCATTATCGAGTTTATAATACCCAAAAGTATCAATCCCAATATCCATGCTGCTTAATCAGTTTCAAAAAAATACTCTATAAACGACCACCCAGTACTTATTGTTTCACTCGAAAAGGAACGGTGTTCTGAATGAAGGAAAGAAGCACACTAATATATCTATTCAATAAATGTATATTCTTCTGGGTGATTGAGGAGTTCGACGAGGAAGGCGACCGGTGCTTGAAGAGCCTAAAAGCACCGAGAGCAGATGCAGAGGATCAGACAAAACCTATAAGCTTAGGGCGACGGTGGCTTTGGGTAGCCGCCACGCCTGAATCGGATATGTAATTAGGGGTTGCTAAGATAAGAAGGTTATCGTGTCGCACTTCTCTATCAAAGTATTCTTCCTAATCGCACACTCTTGACAGAGTGGTCGTGGTCATGCATCAGTCGAATCTTGCGATACCGATGCTCTCGCGATGCGACGCCATGTGGCACGCTGTTTCGCATAGTAAGAGCAATCATTTATGTTGGAGTGAGTCACAGATTTTATGATGTCGGTCCATCGTGTTGAAGATCGTCCGCGAGATATTTTGCCCTCAACTTACCCTTGGACCACCAACTGCTCAATGGAGTTCTCACTACGAGAGATGTGCCCGAATAGCTTGAGAATTTATATTTGGAACGTTGTATCAAAGTATAAAAAGTATATACTCTTATGTTTACTAAAACGTCTTCACGCCCACTCAGCGATTTCGTTTCGCTAATTACATTTTGTTCGCTAGTTTAGTGGCCGTAGTTAAACAAGTTGCGTACACCAAAGATCGTGACAGATGCTCGGATCCGATCGTGTGAATTTGATAGTGAAATATTATGTTTGGACTTGTCGTAACTACCGGTACCGATAGCAAAAATGACGTGCATATTAAATTGTTCTCGTTTTGTTTTGTACATTTTTTTTTATTTAATTAATGTTTTGCTTTGTTTTCGAATGTCACGGACATGATTAGAATCAAATTACCAAAAAAGCGCTTTTTCTTATTTGATAATTATTGATTATTTAAACGTTTTTAAATGTTCACAATTAAGTTCCACGATAAAAGAATAAAGTGTATAATAATTTAAAAAAAAAAGTAATCAAAGTAAGGTGTATTGTAATTAATTGTAATTGTAGATTGTAAGGTAATTATAATTGTAAGCTCGCACGGGTTGTACCATATCTAATATATCTGCCACAAGACATTCCGACTTGAAGGATAGGAGACCTTGTATAGCTACTATACAATTATTATTGGGACTTAGAGGTCTGAATGTGGATGGTCTAATTCATGTTTGATCATTGACCCTGGTTAATTAAGTTTTTTTTTTATTTTATAAAAACACTAAAAACTCATTCTGCAAACCGTACATTGCTGCCGAAATTTCAAAAAGTCGCCTGGAGGTCGGAGACGCCTTCACGCTGACGATATAGAGGTCAGAGTCGTGCGGCAAAATATTTTAATTATACCAATACGTATTACAAGTGTGCACTTTCTAATCACGACGGTCATCGATAGCGCTGTAAAGGTACATCGTATTTAGCGTCTGGATTCGCATTTAGGAAATTAAAAAAAAAGAAATTCGTTGAAATACGTAATTTTTCTAAATATTTTTAAGTCTATTTTCTTCGGTTTACGTGCGTGCCTTAGACGTAATTATGAAGTACTTTCACTGTCTAATCTCAATTAAGGAAAATTTAAAATATCTACAAATAAAAGTTTAGTCGTCCGTGACCACAAAAACTGTGTAACAGGTAGAGCGATGGTCTTCCGAGCGGGCTCAAAGACGCAATTCCACCAGCAGTCATTACGATAATTATAAATTTTGCGGATTTCATGTTGTTCTTTCACCGTGGAAGTCAATCGTGATTATGTATCAAGCACGTGTTTCACTAGAAAAATGGTACCTGCCTGCAGGATTTGAACACCGGAACAGTCGATACGAATGCACCGGGCGTCTTATTCTTTAGGCTACGGCGACTTCACATATTGTTGATCGCACTTTCAGTGTCTTTAATCAAACGATATTCCAACCTACACGTCATTTCAGATCCTCCCGATCCACTAACGGTGCTTTTAGGTACCTCAAGCACCGGTCATCTTTCTCGCCGAACCCGTCGCTGACGAAGGGCTCCGCGAGCAAATTAACCCACAGACACAGCCCACTGAGTTTCTCGCCGGATCTTCTCAGTGGATCGCGTTTCCGATGCGTTGATGAATTCTGCCAAGCACTGCTCTTGCTAGGGTTAGTGTTAGCAACGTTGTCAGATTTGAGCCCCGTAAGCTCACCTACTTATTAGGTTACGCTGGCATAGCCTCTTAAGACTACCAGCTTAAGTAGGAAAAAAAAAGAGTGTAAAATGGATTGCCACTGAATGATATATTTAATCAACAGAATTTACTATCTATTGGTTTTTCAATTATATATCAAGTATATATATATTTTTAATATGACATCTCAAAAACGTTTTTCATCCTTTACACCGCTTATTAATGGAGATACATATATAGCGTACTACATACACTATGATTGTTGTAAAAAAAAATGCTAATTAATTTTCGAGAACAAAATTCCTTTCCAACCCTCCCACGGGTGCGACGGTCGCTTAGGCCCTCTTAATTACGCGGATGATACAGAAAATATTAATGAAGCATCTGATACAGACAGATTTCGGAGTTTCTCCCACTTTTGGGATTTTGTCTGAGAGCACGCGGGATTTTATTAATTTAAACCCGCTACATGTAAGCGGGGCGGGATTAGGGGATATCGAAAATGGTTTTCGGGTTAGTTACTTAAGTAATTCGTTAGTTTCGGAATTCAGGAGTAGTTTTAATTAATCCGTGGCCAGGAGCAAGCGATTTCGTGTATCGATAAAACAATACGTTGTTTACATAATAGAATGTTTTTGCGGTTTATTTAATGTGTCTAATATTCGGAAACTTATTATTTGTATTTTTTTATTTTTTTTTTATTGCACTTTTAGGCAGAAGAGCATACGGCCCACCTGATGGTGAGTGGTTACCGTTGCCCATGGATTTCAGCAATGCCAGGGGCAGAGCCAAGCCGCTGCCTACCGACGATATATACTAATATCTAGTACCTATAGACTAATGCTAAAAAAGCAATAGATTAATCAACGAAACCATAATTTTTGGCCAAGTTAGGCTGGCATCCTCTGAATAACCTATAAAATGTTTGCAATTTTGTTAAGTGTCATAGTGTTAAATTTAAAATTATTTACCAAATTATGATATGATATATTTGTTTTAAAAAAAAACATATCATAAATTTATTGGTATATCTACTTATATACTTAACCGTCACATTACTCTGACAATTATGGTATGAATAACGGATAATTTAAAAATAAATAATAAAACATAACCCGCTCCGCCGGAACGCGGAGGCCGGCGCGCAATTTTGACAAAATCACAAGCATTAATATCAATATGTAGAGCGAAAAAGGGCCCGTAATATCCTCGGGGTCCCTCCCGGCTTTATTTATCAAAGCCGACCCCATAACCCTTTCATCGTTACGCGAATTAAATTTCTTTTGGCCCGTCCCGTCATTTCCCGTGCATTATCTCGGTTAAAATCATAATGGCGCGACGTGAGAGCACAATGGAGCTGCTTGTTCGGTACGCGGACCTCATTAATGTTTGCAGAAGAATTTTATTAAAATGTAACGTCGCCTTTTGGGGGTTAAAGTGCGCGGAGCTCGCTTTTGGTGGATGTGGCATTTTTACACGCACGTGCATATCCTAATTGTATAAATATTTCATGGTTTCATTGTAACGTGGTAGGAGAGTCTTGTTCATTTAACTGGATCGTGTCCCTTATTATATGTTTGGGGTCATTTTTCCTCATAATTTACAATTGCGTGACTTATTTGGCCTTGCTTATGGTATCTGGATTGTACGTTGTGATTGTGTGAAGATGTGAGATTAGACAGCAGCTTCGCTGTGCCCCTGGAATTGCTGACGTCCGTGAGTGACGCTGACCACTCATTAGATGGGCGGTATGCTCGTCTACCTACAATGGAAATACAACAAAGAAATGATTTTTTTATGGTGCTTTGGACTGTTCTGTCTTCCATACGTACGTTTTATCGTCAGCTTTCCCTCAAGGTTTTCTAGGCGTCTATGCACATTATCAGATTATACTATTCCCTTAGACTTTATTCGCTATCAAGATCATGAAATGTAATTAATAAATACACGCTAATTCAAGTATTTTTTCCTCCGAAATAATATTATTATTTGCAGGATTCACGAAAGACCGCCTATTTTCGGTAACAGCCTATTTCAAGTAATTTCATTGAAGTTCACAAATTTCAAGTCAGCTAACGCGTTTTTAAGTATAACATGATTGATACATAGCTATAGGATGTCCGGACTAACTCTACCTAGTGATAGCTAGCTACCATTGTATCTAATTTATGATTTTATTTTTTAATCGATCTTAAAAAAGGTAACGATCTTCAGTGCTTAAACCCTACTCTTGACACAAATCAGGACCATTCATCACCCATAAAATACGAGTGAAATTGTTTCATTGTTCCACCTTAATATTTTAATATAACATCACTTTTGTTCTAGTTTCGGAGGACGAGGAATACTTCATAATTTATATAGCTGGCCGCTTAAGCCGAGGTCTGTTAAGACGCCAAATGGCGACCCGTATTCATTTATTATAATGAGTTCTGAACAACAAGCACTTTTTCCGAACAAGTCGCATTAAGGTACGGACTACATACAAAATTCATAAAGATTTTGCATTTTCTTGAATCGGAGGAGTTTATTAAAGAGGTTTGCTTACGAGGGTATTCAATTATGCTTAAACTCCAGGAAGCAGAGTTTTTTTATTGCCTAGATGCGTGGACGAACTCACAGCCCACCTGGTGTTAAGTGGTTACCGGAGCCCATAGACATCGACAAAATGCGCCACCCACCTTGAGATATAAGTTCTAAGGTCTCAGTATAGTTACAACGGCTGCCCCACCCTTCAAGCCGAAATGCATTACTGCTTCACGGCAGAAATAGCAGGGTGGTGGTACCTACCCGCGCCGACTCACAAGAGGTCCTACCACCAGTAATTACGCAAATTATAATTTTGCGGGTTTCATTTTTATTACACGATGTTATTCCTTCACCGTGGAAGTCAATCGTGAGCATTTGTTAAGTACGTATTTCATTATTCGAACAGGGGTGCATCGCTAGATACGAATGCACTGGACGTCTTATCCTGTAGACCACGACGACTTTAGACTATATTTTAGAGTATATCAAGAGTATATTAGAGAGTATATTAAATATCCACAGCATAGGATGGTAGGCAGATGTTTGGCTGGGCCTCTAACATTGCTGACTTACGTTCACGCGGGACAGTAATCACTCACCGCTAGATGGATCGTATGCTGGTCTATCTGCAGACAAAAGGTACATAATTAATCAAGAGCGTTCGTAGACAGCAGAAATGCCAGAGGCCACAAGGGAAGAACATTGTCATAACACTACCACACCGAGAACAACAGCTTACTTTAAAGACAAGTACCATATGTCCCCTTGAAACGCATTATAGACGAACTCGATGCTTTTTTACTATCGGGAGAGCTGCTCCAATTATAACGATTATAGAAGACATCGGATTATTTTCAAACAATTCCTTACATTATTATTTTCCCCACCTAATCGTTTGGAGCCAAGCTCTTCCAGCTACTCGCAGGGTTGGTCAGCGCAAGGGCTCAATCTGAAAGATTTTGCTAACACTAGCCTCAGACCAGTGCTTGCTTCGCTGAATCTACCACCAAATCGGATTCGGAGAGCCTAAAAGCACCGAGGTGGATCCAAATGATCCGATAAGACATATTTTGGGCGCTGGTCGTTTTGAGTTGCTCTGTCGTCTGAGCCGAATATGCGCGGCCACGATATGAGGGTTATTCTTCAGAGCACTCTACATAGAATATTTTCAAACAACAGCTCACAATAATAACCTCTCACAAACTAGCTTAATTAATTAAATGAATTTACGGGCGAAATTAATTCATGAGTTTGAAGGGCGGAATAACTGTTAATAGATTTATACCACATAACTCTTCCGGTAGCAGTTCAGCATCAAGAAGACTGTAAGGTTGTTGTTATATTATTTGCTCGAATTAAATAGAAATAAGTATACATAATACAATTTATTACGAATATTGAATTCAAACTGTTGAAATTACGTAACGAAAAAACAAAAAACTTTCAATTCCAAAAATGGAATCACTTATATTGAAATTTATCTACGAACAAGCACAAGCGCTTTTATGAAAGCAATAAGCTTCGAACCAAATATTAAACAAACAGAACAACGCAACCCTTCCTTTTTGTACCCTAAGAAACGGTGCCTAAGATTCTCCACTTTAAATACTTGGAATGATTCGTCTAACAGTACAGCATCCCCTTAAAAACAAACCCCCGAACATCCCCTGGTCGTTAGCCGCCGTCTACGATATTTGCATAACTCATTACGTTGCATCCATATTTAATTAGGATATTTCCTTCTTTAGGCTCTTTTGATTCCCGTAAAGATAGTCGTATTTGAGGCTGTGAAGTTGACGTTGGATACAAAGTGGCTAAACCATATTTTTCGTATGGATACATTTGAAATTTACATTTTAATATTCGTACATTGTCGTTGCCAAAAAACTAATGGCTAATTGATACTCTACGAATTGATAGCGTTTGAACTTTATCGCTGTCTCGAGTAAAAAAAATGTTTTGTTCTTACACTATTTTTAATTCATATTTATTAAAAAAAAAATTTATTTTTATAGTTGGATTTTCTATAAAAGCATAGTTTTTAGTTTTTTTAAACTATTATTAATATTTAATTGTTTTGGTGAATTTTTTTATTTTTTTATTTTTTTTTCAATTTTTCAAAAATTTCGTCTGAATCAATCAGTAACTTATCCGAGAAATAGGAGATCGGCGCGCCTGGTAGTTTCCTTTCTTGGTCTTGACGCAGACACTCCGGATCTCAGGAAAACAAAAATCGCTAATCCTGATTATCCTAGTAAGGATAACGGATCAAACTGCTTAAAATATTGAATTGTCATCGGTCCTTAATAAGTATGCCAAATTTCGAGTTAATCCGACGTTTTGAAGGGGGTCAAAATCATGTTCAAAGATTCCGTTACACACTAACATACATATGAAGCTAATAAAACCGTATTAATAAAAATATACCGCGGACTGAATTTTTCATGAAGAATTTTACAATTTATGTTCAACTAATCATACCAGTCGCGCTTTGCTGGCCGATACTTGATTCGAATTTTTACCGATCACTGCCAAACAGCCTTTGGCGGATCACCGGCTAGGTCAATCTGTAAATGTCCTGAAAATTTTAAAAAACTACGATAAGCGTCGACTTTTATATAAATAGATGAGATACTCACTGGTGGTAGGACCTCTTGTGAGTCCGCACGGGTAGGTACCACCACCCTGCCTATTTCTGCCGTGAAGCAGTATTGCGTTTGGTTTGAAGGGTGGGGCAGCCGTTGTAACTATACTGAGACCTGAGAACTTATCTCAAGGTGGGTGGCGCATTTACGTTGTAGATGTCTATGGACTCCAGTAACCACTTAACACCAGGTGGGCTGTGAGCTCGTCCACCTATGAAAATAAAAAACGAAAGAGAAATCGGTGTCTAACCAAATGTCCTGAACGGGAGTTTAGTATTCGCCAATACCGGGGTGCTACTTGAAATCGATTGCCATTTAATTTGGTAGCGAGTTCGGCACGGGGGGCCAAACATTGCTAATGGCTGTGCAAACTTTAATCGTTTCCTCCTTCGAATTTTATGAATTCCTTTCGTTTAAAATTAGTTTCTCGACTTTCAGGACGATGTTGCTTGTAATGAATTAATTCGGTTTCGTAAAATCGAATACATTCCTAAATATAGGCTTGTAACAATTGGGCGGGATATAAAAAATAATTGTGCCGTAACGTAACTAATTTAATTAAGGTATTTTAATTGGTCGTCAGTGACATATGCAGTGTACTTACTAAAGGCACGGATGCTCTGATGCGATGAACATAAAGCTGTGGCATTTGGTAGCAAATAATCGAAAATATAGGTGGCAAATATAGGTGGAAAATATAGGTGGAATAGTGATTGGACTATCTCATCTAACACTAAAATCTCTACACTTATCTTGCTAACCACGAATCCGTGCACATGGGTCCGCAGTCCGGCTACAGCTACTGCTCCTGCGTTGCCTCAACAGATCCGTAGTATTAACATTCAGTACTCATTTTTCTGACCTCTAATCAATTGGTCGTGCCCGGCGTTCTCAGGTTTAATGGTGTTAGGACGTCTAGTAAGTCTCAATGAGTAGCTAAAATGGATGCGCTCGCATTGATAGGTACCAACATTCTGTTTGTTTCCGAACAGCATTCCGGATCGAAGAGGCAGGCCGTAATGTCGTCGTCTAGGTCTTCAACAAGCTTCCAGACGACAGACTAGAGAGGCAAAACAGAAGTTGATGTATAATTATGTTTTAAAATATATTCAATTTTGCGGTAGGCAGCGGCTTCGCTCTGCCCCTGGCATTGCTGAAGTCCATGGGCGACGGTGACCACTCACCATCAGGTGGGCCGTATGCTTGTCTGCCTAAAAGGGCAATAAAAAAAAATAAGGGCCTTAAAGGTTTGGTCTATTTTATAGATCACTCTCAATCCTAGTCCAGCGCATCATAGCTGTTGTAATTTCTCCAGAATTACTATAAATATAAACGGTACTCGTTGTCCAATTATACCACCCCGTTGACTGTTTTTCCACTGTGTTATAATGTGTTATAAAGTCACTCTCTCTCTCTCTCACTCTCTCTATCCAAGTCACACATATCATTACTTAACGGGTTCTTACCGTGATTTTAACACAAAAACACACACTGAGGTTCTCGCCGAATCTTCTCAGTGCTTCTGACCGGTTCTTCCACCATGAGACAAAGCAACAGCTTGCGTCATTGGCGTCCAGGTTCAGCTACTCATTAAGCATGACTCCACTGCTAAAGCGGTGTCAGTTCTCGCTCATTTCTCTGTGTAAATCAATTAGACCTACATATATATTATGTATATACAGTAGGTCGTGATTCTAATCCGGTGGTAGATACTGCGAGGCACTGCTCTTACTCGGACTAGTTTTGGCAAATTCTCTCAAGTTGAGCCCGTGAGCTCACATACCGCTCCACGTGAAGAGAATGGCCCCTTAGCTTAAGGTAGGCGGGAAATTACAGACCAGAGGGTAGATAGATTTGTCTGCTCCCAACATCCTACCCGCAAATTTCAGTCTACACGCGAATGAAAATGTACCTACATATGTGTTATGTAAAAACAACATATAAATGTTAAATATAATATCGTCGGATTAAATACCCCAATAATTGCACCCTCCATATTGACAAAATGCACTTTACTATTACAAAATGGCAGTTGTTCAGAACGAAACTATTCATACAAATCTACAGTGTATTCTGTCTCAAAAATTACATTGAAAATCAACCTTACCACCTTAAAACAAGGATCATATTGATCATGAATTGTTCGTTAAGGCACTAAAATGGTCTTTATTTCGTTACATCAAGATTGAAATTCGTTTTTTATTTATTTTGATGTACTTCAAAGTTTGTTAAAACAGTATTTGAATAGTTCGTGGATGTAGAATGCGTTGTGAGTGGTTGAGTGCTTAGCAAGCGGATTTGTGACGTCACAGGGTTATGCAGAAAGTGCTTAAAAAAACTATTATTTCAAATTTTAATATCAATAGTTGAATTCGCGCTTCGTTTAGGCAATTAAGTTGAAAAATGAATTAGTTGTAAATTTGTAACTGTATGTTCGGTAAAGGCTAATTAATAATTAGTCAGTATACCCAGTACCTTTGACGGGAGATAGGTGGTGCGTTTAGTGTCTGTAGTACTAAATTAATTGTAATTGGCATAAATTTTAAGGTCACTAGTTAGCTTGGAAACGTAATTAGGTAGACGCTGCGTCGAGCTAATGTCGCTGCTTGGCAGACTGACAAACCGATTGTAAAGCTTGTATATATGCAAATTTACCTAGAAGCATCGGTGGCTTTCTCCGGAGCTAAATCATAACTGCGCTAATACCGCTAATACTATGAGATATTTGTATCAAACTTATAAAATTCTAAAATCTAAAATCGCGTGAAATTTTATTTTAACCTTAAAAAATAAAATAATGAAATAACAATTACTGGTTCACTATTGTTTATCATCGATGTCGATGACACGATGGACATGTATTCAATTTTAGGGTGGATGTCATGGGAATCACATCCCATAGTGTTTGTGCGATGCACCCCATCTACACGTGCTTTGTATGTAAACTGTGAATTTATGTTGAGAGTAGTATGTATGTTTACATATTCAGTGAACAAATCTATCTTTGAAAAATCTAATTCTTTTGGAACGAAGTTCCTTACGGCAGGATTGGAGGGGATAGGGATTTTGCTGCGCGACCGAACTAAAAAAAAATTTGTTAGTAAAACCGTAAGAAAAAATCCGTGGAAAAAAGTGCGTGGAATAAAACCGTTAAATGAGACGTGCGCAGGCGCGACAGTCGCATACACAAGCGAGTAGTGTATAATACCTTTCTCTTTCTCCCTCTTTCTTTTCGTTCTCTCATCCATTCTCTTTCTATTTTACGTAATTTATTATTTCCTAAAATACTGAATTTCCTAAATACTTTCCTATACTTAAATAAAAACTAATCAGCAAAATTTAAGAGAAAAATCAAGAAAACCTNTTTGAAGAAGGACATGTCATAGCGCTCGGGAAACACCGTGGAGGGGAGCTCATTCCATAGCCGGATGGTACGTGGCAAAAAAGACCTCTGGAAACGCACTGTGGATGACCGCAGTGGCTCCAGGTAGTATGGATGAACTCTACTCCGGTGGCGGGCGGTGCGATGGTAAAAACGAGATGCCGGTATCATCTCGAACAATTCCTCAGAGCACTCCCCATGGAACATACGGTACAAAATACAGAGGGAACCGAAGTCCCTCCGCAGACCCAGAGGTTCCAAACGATCCGTGAGACCGGGATTATCGACAATCCGAAAAAATTGAGCACGATTTTTGGAACGAAGTTCCTTAGGGCAGGCTTGGAGGGAATAGGGATTTTGCTGCGCGACCGAACTGAAAAAAATGTGATAGTAAAACCGTAAGAAAAAATCCGTGGAAAAAAGTGCGTGGAATAAAACCGTTAAATGAGACGTGCGCAGGCGCGACTGTCGCATACACAAGCGAGTAGTGTATAATACCTTTCTCTTTCTCCCTCTTTCTTTTCGTTCTCTCATCCATTCTCTTTCTATTATTATTTCTATTTTTCTATTTCTATGCAATTTTATGTTGTCAAACAAAAATAAAGAGACATATTTTGTTATTTTAGTTGATAATATGAATTACGATGTTTTTTTATTTTAAGTAATTTATTATTTCCTAAAATACTGAATTTCCTAAATACTTTCTTGTACTTAAATAAAAACTAATCAGCAAAATTTAAGAGAAAAATCAAGAAAACCTACATAAAATTGAGCACGATTTTTTTTGCAATTTGTGTGATTCTACATTAGCCGAAGGAACTTCGTTCCTACCTGGTGTCCCACGACACCACATCTTTAATTTTTTTATTCTTTCTTTTTCCTTAGTTACGCTGTTTATGAATATTTGGCATTGAAAACTAGTATAACGTACCACGAGTATTTAATTAGGCACGTTTGGATGGCTTCCTTCTGTGACTGCGTCCACACACCATAAAGTACACTGTAGTGTGCCTTCGAAATCAATAAAAATATTGCAGTTGGACTATATAAAATTGATAGTAGCCAGCGATGTAAGACAAAATAAAAAAAGTCTATTCATTGCCGGCTGCTAATCGTGAGCACCTTTGTACACGTAACGTACCTGAAAGAAAAATCAACTGATTGTTATTAAAAAAAAAAACCTTTTTTTTCCCTACCAATACTGATAGCCTTGAGAGGCTATTTCAGCTTCGCCCTAACATGTAGGTGAGCTCACGCGGCTCAAACCGGAGTGTTGCTAACAGTGGTCCTGGCAAGAGCAGTGCTTCGCAAAATCTACCACCGGATCGGAAGCGCGACTCACTGGGAAGATCCGGCGAGAAACTCAGTAGGCTGTGTCTATGGGTTAATTCGCTCATCGAGCCCTTTGTCGCTAGCGACGGGTTCGACGAGGACGGTGACCGGTGCTTGTGGTGCCTAAAAGCACCGTTAATGGATCGAGAGGATCCGTAATGACGTGTTATGGGCGACGTCGACAAGATTATTATCTTAATTGCTCTTAACTTCTGACGTCACACACTAGTGGTACGCATTTTTTATTCTACAATACTTCTCAATATATAATGGCAATTATTTCAATAATATTGGCACCGCGATATTTTCTTTTCTATTTTAGGTAACAGAACCAAAAGGAAACTGTGTCTTTACGTCTAAGTAATATAGTATAAATTGAACTAATATTACAGCGCTGTGGCTTGTAAGTAATCTCTGATCACTTGAGACACGATCGCGCTTACAAATTTGTCTACAAATTATGTTTATAGAGATGATTAGTAGCTGTGTGTGAGTGTGTCGTTATCAATTCAGTGTGATGAATTATTTACATATGTTTATTAAATAGATTTGGGCGCATAGTTTGCTATGTAAATATATTTATTCAATTTTTACTCTCTTAATTCTCTATACTAGATAATATCGTTCTTTGATCCATGCCTTAAAAAGACTTAGAACCGAGAGAAATGAAAAAAACTTCTGATATGAATCGATATGAGAAATTTCAGTCTAGTTACATATAGTCTTCAGCAATAAAAGTGACACCAAAATAAAAGTTTTACTCAATAATATTTTTTCTATATCACTATTTAAATTAAACAAAGATTTTATGCATTTTTCAGTATTTTTATAATAAAGTCAAAATTACAATAGAAAACCAAAGTTACTTCATATGGAACGTTGCGGTGGAGATACTACTGGAGATATAGATAGAGAGTTGATGTCAGACAGGCTGCCGTGAAACTCATGCCAAAGCCCTATGTAGTATGATACGAGGACATAGCGAACCCAGATAAAATGTGATAATAATAATTCATTTATTTATCAGATAATATTTCTGCCTATTTCTGCCGTGAAGCAGTAATGCGTTTCGGTTTGAAGGGTGGGGCAGCCGTTGTAACTATACTGAGATCTTAGAACTTATATCTCAAGGTGGGTGGCGCATTTACATCGTAAATGTCTATGGGCTCCAGTAACCACTTAACACCAGGTGGGCTGTGACCTCGTCCACGCACATAGCAATAAAAAAAAAAAAAAAAAAAATCCATGAACGAAAATAAAATAAAATAAACAAAGAATAAAACAAACAAGTAGGCTTTCTCAACTAAGATTACTATATTATTTCTAACTATTAAAAACAAATTCTACCTTATATTTATTTAACTAAGAGCTTATCATTATTTTTGTTAGTCCGCAAATGAACCATGGTACAAAGGTTCAAGTAAATGATAAGAGTGTAAAGATGACGATTATCCAAATAAAACAAGGAAGCTTTGTATGAACTAGCCATTTCCTGTTAACATCTCTATATCATATCCTTCACTCACTGCGCAGAAGATTATGGAGTAACGTGCTCTGTGACTTTACTCAGGTTAAATATAGCTAAGCTGGCGCCATCGTACCGTCACGTCTACGTGCGTCAACGAGGAATCATTTTGTGATAGCAAAGTTAGCCGGTACATGATAATCGTGAAAATAAATTGAAAATAAATAGTTTATTTGTCGAATCATCCTGACTAGACCTATATTGGGCCTATAGAAAGACTAAGCTCAATACTATATGTCCAGTATATATAATTACGTCATGTCGCAAACTTAAAGTTAGTTGTACTTTTTGTCAACTGGTGGTTTGTACTGGTGGCAGGACCTCTTGCGAGACCACACGGATTGATACCACCCTGCCTATTTCTGCCGTGAAGCAGTAATGCGTTTCGGTTTGAAGGGTGGGATTGCCGTTATAACTATACTGAGACCTTAGAACTTTTATCTCAAGGTGGGTGGCGAATTTACGTTGTAGATGTCTATGGGCTCCAGTAACCCCTTAATACCAGGTGGGCTGTGGGCTCGTCCATCATCCATCTAAGCAATGAATTAAAAAAATTATCAAAAAAACACATTTCGAACATATTAAGTACATAATACGTAATGAATAGTTTTACGTTTCTTTTTTATTGCCTAGTGTTTTAATTTCATAGTCACTTACACCGATATATATATTTAGATTACATATTGAAATTTCGCAAAAAAGTGGGAAGAAAACTGATTTAAATTATTAATTTAGTGATAGCCCTCGTTAATGGCTACTTAACAAAAGAAAATCAGTTAGAAAGAGAAAAGAGAAAACAACCCAACTTTCTCTTTTTTTGATTAAAGGAGAATTTGCAGTCACGGACATGGAAATAGCGGTCGAGAAATTAATACAAAAAAAGAGTGAATATTTTTCGATCCTGGTATAAATATTTCGAGCATCCCTTAATTAATCTGACGTTGTCCGGAGACCCCTGCGCATGAAGAGTAAAAATCTTAATTGACAAACAAGGGGTCGTTACTGCGAGGTCATATTTCATGGATCAAGTATTCACTCAGTAAATATTCCCGCGTAGGCGTTGCCACAAATCCATAGAGCAGGTAACTTGGTATTGGTAATGGCCCGGAATTATAACCAATTATTGAAATCAATTTGCTGTTGGAGACGTATATTACGCATACGATGAACCGTTCGCTGAACAAACTTATCCATTCTGACAGAGCTCCACAAAACAATTAAGCTGGCTACAATATGACATCAGCCCAGACTTTGCTAATTTGGACGCATTTCTCGCAGAAATCCTGACAGCCTCGAAAAGCTGATAGCAGGAGGTCATGTTGACGAGAAAGACCATATTATGATCGATCATCTACCCGTTGGTCAAAACTGATCTTTTTTTTTCCACCTTATCCTCTTCCATTCTATTCTATCAGCCGACATCTCAACCCTCACTCCTCTCTCTCTCATATCGTCATTCACACACTCCAGCCATGTTCGATCGACCTCTTCCCCCTCTACCTTTCACTACAATTTCCATATACATCCTAGTCACATGCATCTTCTCTCTACGCATCACATGATCACACCACGCTAACCGTCCGCTCTTTAATTTGTTAATTATCAGAGCTACTTTCACACTTCCTCTGATAACATAATAAATGATGCCTACACCTGAAACACCAAAGACTGCCGAAGATAGAGGCACGTGGAGAACAGTGTGCAATGAGTGGTCAGAGAACATGATAGAAATCTTAGTTTAGGAAGTTTATAATGTTTTGAATAATTTACAGTTTTAAATGGCCACGGACGGCTACAGTGTTATTTGTCGATATTATGTTAACTACTCTTTGTTCTTTTATTTTATTTTGTTTATAGACCGAAGAAACTATAATTCATGACAGTTTTTCATTGAAATCTCCTAGAGTTTTTTTTCTAAAAATCCTCTCTGTATTGTAAGCCGCCCTTAAAAATGTCAATAGCTCATTACTACCCCTGATGGCATGCTCCAATGGCATCGTTCCGCAGACGGGGGTAGTTATTATTTTTAATCCCTTAATGGCGTCCCAGATTTCATTACGGGGGTTGCACTGATTAAAAGGGTGGTGGAGCTTTTTTTGCTTTGGGGTTCGAATATCACGGGTCAGCTATGTACGTTTCAAATGGTCGCCATTAGATATATTATGTAAGACGTGATATGTGATCGAAAATAAAGTTTCATTTCAGTAAATAGGATAATGCCAAGTTGATTAAATACAACTGGTTTTTAAGCTTTGAGCGCGCTCGCATTGGTTAAAGCTTCCTAAATATTTCTGCCTTGAAGCAATCGTGGCTTCTAGCTTAAGTTAAAGTTATAATTCACTTAAAAAAATACTAATTGTAATTTGATATTACACAATTATTACTACAATGTACATTATATCATTATGAACTACAGTCAAAACCGTTTACTGCGACATCGGTTAGAACAACATGCCGGTTATAATAACTTAGAACAAAGGTCCCGGCTGAATGCTATATGACCGCCTTATTAAAAACATTGCTTTATACGACATTGCTTATAACGACATACCTCATAAAACGACCACATTTAACTAATATTTCGGAGAATTAGATCTGTTAGAACGACCGGCTAAGCTGTATTGTAAACAATTTGAATAGGTATCCACATTTGTCTTCAATGGCTATTAAAATCAGGAAAGAAAACAATAGGATTTAGTTTAGTGTAGGGTCTTTTCTAATTCTTAGAAACAAAACACGTGCATGCAGTAGAGTCAAAGCCCGCTTCTTCATATCTCTTCAGTTAGTTTGTTACTTATCTATACACAAGACGCACCAAAACTTTGTGGAGTTATTCGTGAAACTTTAAAAATGTCGCAATGAAAAAGAAAACAAATTAATATTGAAGAAAAATCGCGTATTATATCCAAGCTAGAGAGCGGAATTTCAAACAAAGACTTAGCAAAGGAATATGGTGTATCACACTCGACAATTGCAACCATTTGGAAAGAGCGATGACGATACGTTAATTAAAATCCAACGTGAATTATAAAATATCTATGCACAACAGAAGTGTTCCAAACAGACCAAAATTACAGATTTTATGCTCACAGAAAAATAATATGCATGTTGTACTTATGTGTAATAAACAAAATGTACATAGTTGAAAAAATATATTTTTCCAATAATTCCTTATCGATTTGTTTGTACTTGCACGATACACATTAAACATCACCGGTTGTTACGACTATCGGTTTTTACGACTGAATATGAGCAGTCCCTTCAATGTCGTTATAACAGATTTTGACTGTATCTACAAATATTTATTTAAAGATTTTGACCAATGACAATCTCTTTTTGAAACAATTACAAAGTTTCAGGCTCAAAGGATATAGGTAGGATAAAGACCATTATCTGCAATATACCATCAACTCCAAAATATATTACGTTCGGACTACATTAATTATGGTGGCGCATGTTAAAACAAAATCGGTAGAAATAGTAATGCGTACCCTTCATTATTTATAGTTATAGGAATATTTTAATTTTCCTTCAGCACTAATTAAATATCGGCCAATCGTCTGTGACCACAACGAATTGTTATTGAATTGAGATGGGAAAAATTAGAGTTGGAACAAACACAACATCTAGTATTTAACTCCAAACGAAAAAATTCGTATAATAAAATTCGTGAATCATTGGTAATAATTCCATTTCCATATCTGAACCAAATATATGTGGCCTAAAAATGTCATTCTCCTGCCCTTCTCCCAGTTACCTGGGGTCAGCGCAACATGTTTTCTCCTTCCAATGTCCTTTATCATATTTATATAATTTCTTCGCTCACTCCCCTCTTACATGTATCGTCTTTCACGCTTTCCATCAATTTCTTCTTAGGTCTACCTCTTTCTCTAAATCCTTGCACATTCATAGTTAAAACTCTCTTAACAACCTTATTGTCATTTCGTCTCATCACATGTCCATATCATCCCAAACGCGCACTTCTCAACCACTCTATCACAAGTGCCACTTTCAGGCCTAAAAATGTATTATGATAAAAGCGGCAACTTGCACACGCACAGGACCTTTTTCAATAACGAATAAGCTTTAAGTCCTTTACGTTCACATTACGATCGTATTGTTATTTTAAAATCTAGCTGCAACACTAATCCGTGAAGCTAAAGGAGTAAACAAACGATGGTGGTCCCTCCGACGACTACAGTGTCTAAACAACATTAGTGCTATGCGGGTTTACGGTTTTGAAACGTCCGATATCTGCGCTCAGTTGGGGGCGGTTACGTCATTTTCGTTGTGAGTTTATTTGGTTTTTAAGTCGGGTACACATCAGCGGCTCGGTAAAGGTAGCGTGTTTGTGGACGTGATTAGTGGACGGCTAGGACCTCCGCCGAGTGGCGCTACGTCCTACTGGTTATTTGCTTAGATTTTCGCTTAGAGTGTCCATTATCAGGGAATATCCGAGAGCACTCCATTACAGACATAGCGTAATAGGTCTTATTATTATTTTTAGTGTTTGGTTTGGCAGCAAATGGTTAACCAAGCAAAATGGTGGTTTCTGGAATGATAATTTTTATATTGCTGCGTTAAGAAAATACACATTGTACCCACATTGACTTCTTCTGACTTTAAAGCTATAAAATTCTACTTTAGTTAGTGAATTAATATTTTTGGTCACGATTATACTCTGTTAACAAAATTCACAACGCTGTATGGTAAATAGAATTCGTCCAAATATCGTGAAATATTAGATCTATTTTGTGTAATACTGCTGATGAGCCGCATAGAGTCGCTCAGGCTAGAGTTGGTATTATGAAAAACGGAATACTAAATCCATCATCCACTACCACTTGTTCCCGAAGGATCCTGGAGATCTTTCTGGAGCAGACACAATCTCGAACTACTTGATGGTTGGAAAAGAAGAAGACCAAGAGGTCGCAGCGTAATCAATTTGTTCAACCAAATGCGCTCAACTCTCAATACCATGCTCCAGGATGTCAAGAATGAACTTGGAATGAACTCCCCTCCACGGTGTTTTCCGAGCGCTATGACATGTCCTTCTTCAAACGAGGCTTGCGGAGAGTACTCAATGGTAGACAGCGTCTTGGCTCTGCCCCTGGCATTGCTGACGTCGATGACCGACGGTGATCACTTACCATCGGGTGGGGGTGTAGCATCGGGTGGTATGGCATGCTCGTCTGCCTACAAAGGCAATAAAAAAAACAAAAAAAAACAGGCTTAAACAACTAATTTGTCATCGTGGTAAACACGATCTTCAGTATCGAGGAAAACGACGCGATAAGGAAGATACTAAATAAAACAAATGAATAATGTAAATATTTCAATGAATTTTTTGCTCAATATGGGTTTTTAGCTTTACGTCTGATTCAAAAGGCGTCACCATCTTTCTGGAATATTATTGAAAAAGAAGTGTTTGTTTAAAAATTGACTGTTTAAATATAGCCTTCCTAGTATTGCTAATCACAAATGATTTTCCGTTTTTACATTAGGATCATTTGCTGAAGATTTTTTAGGATAGATAGATAATATAATCTATAGCGTCTTCGTTTAAATCTCCCTCTCTTGTTTTCCTTGTCCTTCTATTCTGTGTGACAATAATAGCATTAATACGTCTTAACCCTCTAGACCTAGTGTCAACATTGACCGAGCGAACTCCGGTAGCGTTCAAACAGATCGCATCTCGCTAATAGACGTCGACCTCAGACTGGATGTGAGCGTCAATAGTTTTTTGTTCTTTGAATATTTTGACACTATTCTTAAGGCAGAAACCTTTTTCCCAATCCGTTTCTGTCTTTGTCGGCTTTAGTATATTTTTGCAGAGTAAATAGTGGTAGGTGCAATGAAATTTATATTAAGTTACGAATAAATTATAATGTAGATAATTATTTTATCATTCTCAATTGCGGCCTTCCTGACATATGCAAATGCAGCTGTATTTATTGCTATACCGTCGCTTTTCACTTTCGGGTACATAGCCGATCCTGCGGACCAAATAGTAAACAGTCGACGTCGCCCAAAACACGTCTCCTCGGATCCTCCCGGTCCACTAACGGTGCTTTTAGGTACACCAAGCACCGGTCACCGTTCTCGTCGAACCTGTCGCTTGCGACGAAGGGCTTGGCGAGTAAATTAAACCCCACAGACACAGCCCACTGAGTTTCTCGCTGGATCTTCTCAGTGGGTCGCATTTCCGATCTGGTGGTAGATTCGGCGAAGCACGGCTCTTGCTAGGGTTCGTGTTAGGAACTCGTCAGGATTGAGACCTGTGAGCTCACCTACTAGCTCGGCGACGCTGACATGGTCTCTCTAGACCATCAGCTTAGGTAAGAAAAAGAAAAAAGTTTTTAACTTAAAAAGCGAATAGTAGAACGAGAGTCTGGCTCCTGCGATCTTTTCCAGAAATATCCTTGTACCCGTTCCTTTAACCCTTTGACTGAAGTAATTATGTCGATTTCTCTCTTCGATCTTCTTACTAAGGGAGCCGGAATATTCAATAGACAGTCCGAAGATACTGAGAATAAATCTATTTCTAAGAGACCGAAGTGTCTAAAACGTACATTAACAAACAAAAAAAGGCTAAGTTAGACAATCGAGGCGCTTAGTAACAGTAATCGACATAATTACTTGAGTGCGCCGCGTAGGACACCGGTGACCCACACGGCAGTCAACGTGTTAATATTATGAAATTTCTAAAATGGACATTAAGTACTTTATGTTTTATTAAGCTTTTAATTAATGTACCCGGAATGTATAGTGAAGTCACACCACTTATGATACAGCTGATTGGTAATAGCATTACATTGCTTATCGTGTCTAAATTGAAATTTTTTAACGTCATCGTCTCAATCAACTCTTCCACCGAGAACCATTCTTATACCCCGAACATGACTAACTATTCCACGGGACATGAAACATAAAAAAATAACCCAAAACAAAACGCTAAGCATGTAATTCTGTAATTACCCGAACATACCCATTGTCTTGTTAGTTAATGACATGTCACCATTTTATCTCACAGTTTTCTCGTTGTGAATTTCGTACTTACCATTATATTAAAATAAGAACAAAGGCAGTTAAAAATAAGTGCATAATATACTATTACAATTGTACAAGCAGATGAGAATAACAGTGACAAATTACGTAATGAGAATTATTTAAGAAAACGAGTCACTTTGTTCGCGTAATTTTACAAAATAGTTGAATTTAGTAATAAGCTTGTGTTCCACAGACCGTAGCTGTCTCTATATAGGAACATATTACAGCTTTGTAGTAGAAAAAGACAAGAAATAGCTACTGTCGTGGCGTGCAACCTCTTTGACAGGACATAAGACCTACAACGACCAGACATAGACTAAGACCAGGGATTCGAAAAGGAAAGAAATGGAACAAGGGCGGACGTGACTGGCGGCAGTCTGTATCTTCAATGCCCTCCTAAAAGACGTACACGAACCCAAAAAAGAACGAATCGACCGTTCACACATGTACATAAAATAGAGGTCAAATGAACGAACCAGTGGATGAGGAGAGCCGCAGACCGAGCTCAGTGGTGTGGATTGGGAGAGGCCTATGTCCAGCAGTGGACGACTGTGGGCTGTTAATGATGATGATGATGATGAACGAACCAACCGTTGAGTTACTATTAGTACAAAAGTATTAAATACCAACTAGGAATCAAATCTACTATGTGATGGAAGTTGGATACTATATTATAACCCCTTTTTTATTATTGCATAGATGGGTGGACGAGCTCACAGCCCGTCTGGTGTGAAGTGGTTACTGGAGCCTATAGACATCTACAACGTAAATGCGCCACCCACCTTGAGATATAAAGTTCTAAGATCTCACTATAGTCACAACGGTTGCACCACCCTTCAAACCGATTACTGCTTCACGGCAGAAATAGGCAGGGTGGTGGTACCCACCAGTGCGAACTCACAAGAGGTCCTACCACCGGTAAAAATACTAACTACCCATAAATAATACCAACTAGGAATCTAACTACCATTACTATGTGATGGAAGTTGGATACTATATTCAGTAATCACAGCTCTGTCTTATCCTTCATTGTATGCGTGTATATGTATGTTGATTGCCGGTGCTGTTGTCGTGCCATATTCCTCAAAATATCTTCAATTTGAAATGTGGCGAACGTGAAAACCCGTGTATACTGAGTGCAGTAAAATGTTTTATTGACACATAAAATCTGATTGTATTGACAATCAGAACTGACTCACCGTTGACAATATCACCAAAAGTCGCATGTGCATTAGAGTTCCGAACCCTTTTCCTTGTGTTTTTGTCGTCAACTTTGATGCAACGGATATTCTGAATTGTTAACAACCAATTTTGCTCTTTATTCTTATGCCAGTAAAGTGTATGGATGTTGTTCGTTTTTTTGTGGTTTTTGTGAGCTCTGTATCCCGCTGAATCACTTTGACGCATAAAAGTCACGAATTAAAAAGGACAACAACAGACAAAGAAGCCATTTTGCATTGTGATGTGACAGTCTTCCTTGTAGTGCCGCTTTGAAGACTTAATAACTTCTAGAGCTGACAATATTTTTTTTTCAAAATACCCTACTAATATGTTTTTATGTATTGTGAGAATGTTACACAGTTAAAGTTTTCTGTTTCTTCAACTTCATTTACTTTAACATTTGTTTCTTGGTATGTAATTACGATTATTTGTTATATAGGCAAAACTTAATTTAATCTCATCTAGTTCCAAATAATCCAGATATTCCCCTAGTTTTTTTTTTATTTTCGATAAATAGGAAGCAATGTGTTTTTTTAATTTTATACTGAGGTGACAGCAATAGCATTTAATGTAAATATTTTTAGATTTTAATTGTATAGGTCAGACAAATAAATGTAAGCGCGAAAAAGCCATGGAATCCAGTTAAGTTATAGAATGTGATTTTTTTTTTATTGCTTAGATGAGTGGACGAGCTCACAGCCCACCTGTTCTTAAGTGGTTACCGGAGCCCATAGACATCTACAACGTAAATGCGTCACCCACCTTGAGATATAAGTTCTAAGGTCTCAGTATAGTTACAACGGCTGTCCCACCCTTCAAACCGAAACGCATTACTGCTTCACGGTGCAAATAGGCGGGGCGGTGGTACCTACCCGTGCGGACTCACAAGAGGTCCTACCACCATATTTAACAATAGTTTTACATTTTATTTTTATTTCGAATAAACCCTAAATTTATTATGGAAAATTGCGAATCTTAACCGAAATTATCGTTAAGTTAAGCTGAGATATTGTAAATGACATTTCTGTTGTATCTAAAGGCATCGGAACGCATCAATACTCCTTTGTGCATCGGGAGTGTAAATTTGGGCCCTCGGTGTCGCCGCGGTCGTTTTAACACTACATCGCTAATTGCACACTTAAGGCGCGGTTACGGGGCTAAAGCAGTTTTTATCCGGGGCCCCTAGTGACCGGCACGCCGCTGCCCCAGCGCTGACCAGTCGCCGTCTGGACAAATATGTTGAATGAACCGCTTAGAATCTTGGCCATTAACAGTCGCAAAAAGGCATCTCTGTGTGTTCATAATTTACGTTTGGACCCGGCGACTAGATGAACTCATGGCTTACTAGGTCAGTGCTTCCCAAACTTTTTGTTCAGAGCCCGAAATAAAACTTTTTAGTAGGTACACTAACCGTATTTACTCCTAGAAGTGGGTCTCGTTTCTATTAACAGATAAAAACTTAGCCAGGTGATGAACATAAAATATGTAGTTTAGCTTAATGAGTTATTAATTTTAACATTAAATTTAAACCACATTTTGTACATTTAATAATGTTTATATATGTTAACTGCTTAAAGTTCTCAGTTTTCTCGTCATTATTAATGTAATAATCACGTAGCCCCAATAGGACCTCACGTATCCCCAGAGGTATGCATGCAACATACAGGTTTGGAAACTCTGTGTTAGGCGCGTTGTATCACTAAAGAATTTAACCCATAGACACAGCCCACTGAGTTTCTTGCCGGATCTTCTCAGTGGGTCGCGTATCCAATCCGGCGGTAGATTCTGCGAAGCACGGCTCTTGCTAGGGTTCCTGTTAGCAACGTCGTCAGATTTGAGTCCCGTGAGCTCACCTACTAGTTAAGGTTACGCTGAAATAGCCTCACAAGGCTATCAGCTTAGGTAGGAAAAAAAAAGCTAAAGAATCTGACAAATAACTGTTGAGCTGCAGATTGTCTAACGTACTATTTTTTTATATAACACTAAGGAATAATCTTGGAGTTAATACAACGACGAGCTGGAATGTTTTGGAATATAAACATGTTTCTACTCTGGATTCGTAAGACGTTTTCTTAATCTCAAATTTCAAATAAACATAGTTTGCTCTAAAACGTTTTGAATATGCATTTAATCAGACTGTATAACGATCAGCTATTTGGTACTTTTTATAGGATTACGTATATTAAAATCATCAGATATTTTTGCATATGATATTTGTCAGTGTCTCTAGAATGAACGATTTCTGAAACCCTTAGTCTGCTTAGAGAAAAAAAATGCCGAAAAACCAAAGATGTGCCCGAAATTTCGCAGGATAGGCAGAAATGTATATAAGATTCATAAGAACAATAACGTTTAATTGCAGACAGAATTTTATTGCATTTAATTGTAGATTTTATAATGATTCTTATAATGATCCATAAAAAAAAAATTGTCGTTGAAATATTAGCCATCCACTTCTGATGTTTCGACGAATACAAATACTTCCGCCGGATTACATTCATACCGATCATTTACTAATTTCATTATCACATTAAATCGAACATTAAAATCAATCTCAAGTCATCATTGTGCTCATCACAATTGATCACAATACACTTATCACACTATTCATCTACACAACGATATGACAAGACTCCTGATTGCTTCATTAGCGTGTAAATAATGTTTCACACAATAAATTCAATAACACCACACTATATATTACCATTTAACGTCTCCCCGGACCGTGCTGTTAATACAGATGTCACATTCTTGTGACAATCACGAACACTGGATCCTGTTATGCAGTAAAGAACCATTTTTTTGTTCGGAGCTGACAACCCGTTGAGAGGATATGCGGGTGACGACGTATTTGTAAATATTTTGGAGTTTACTCCTTTAGAATCGATTTACATATATAGGCCCGGGGTATGAAAATTATGGGGACCAAAATCGTACTAGCATGTCACACGAAATGCGTTATGCGCATTTCGTGTGACATGCTAGTACATGCGCCGGCAGTCCGCCACAAAGCCTCGTACTGATCGCGCGTTTCTCTCATTATTGTATTTTCATATATTTGTTAGTCGTTTGTTTTGTGTCTCGTTAATTTGTTAATAATCTGTAGTGTATCGTGTTGTCGTAATATAGAACTATTTCTCGTATTGTTTCGTTTAATTTTTTATATCCAGTAAACTCCAGTCGTGCGTCGGAGCGGACACACACACTTTTTTTTATTCCAATATCATCCCTCACATGCTTAATAAAAAATAATAGTTTAAAAAAACTAACAGAAAAAATGATTTTATTGTAAAAAAAGCGTGGGGTGCATTAGTATAAATAAACATTTTATGAACAGATATGAGTAGAAGGGTTATTTTGATAATAGGTATCCTGAAAAGCACCCCACGCGGTAGGCAGCGGCTTGGCTCTACCCCTGGCATTGCTGAAGTCCATGGGTGACGGTAACCACTCACCATCAGGCGGGCCGCATGCCCGTCTGCCTACAAAGGCAATAAAAAAAAAACAAAAAAAAACGCTTTTTTACAATAAATTATTTTTTTCTTACACTCTTTTTAATACAAATTTATTAAAAAAAAAAATCTATTTTTTAGTTGGATTTAAATTTTTTAATTTTTCTTTTATATTGTATTATCATCGGTCCTTAATAAGTATACCAAATTTCGAGTTAATCTGAGGTTTGGTAGGGGGTCAAATTCTGTTCAAAGATTCCGTTACAAACATACATACGTCTGAAGCTAATAAAGGCGTATTAAAAACATCGTAAATAAAAGCTCAGCTATGAATATAAGTTTTGATTTTATTTTGCGCATAATGTGTTTGCTTGATCTCTGAATAAGATGAAAAAATGACAGTTTGCGGATTTCAAAAGCTTTGAATTTTTTTTAATTGTTTAGTTAATGTAGAAATATGAACATAGAAATATGAACATAGAACATTGAACATTGAACATTGAACATTGAACATGAACATAGAACATAGAACATAGAACATTTTAAATATATTTACGTCGTAGATGTCTATGGGCTCCAGTAACCACTTAACACAAGGTGGGCTGTGAGCTCGTCCACCCATCAAAGTAACAAAAGAAAAGAAAGTTAGATTGTACTTACTACTCTGGTGTCATCGTCCCATAAGTGAACATCCAAAAACGGTTCCGTGGACAAAAGGAAACCCGTCTTTTCTCTGAACAACATCGGTGATGGATGAAAATACTTGTCTGGTCGGTTTATATCTACAATATATGTATGTTTATATATCAGTACCAGAAATCCTAACATAAAGGTGGTACTGGTGGTATAGCTATTTGGCCATTGTAAAGATTGCGTATTACCTATTTTTCTTCTAACCCTTAGCTGGTATATCTATTTGGCCACTGTAAAGATTGTGTTTCTTTTTCTTCTTACCCCTAATCCACTTTACGATGGGTAACCGTAGTATGTCCTCTTATCATGCCGCATAGGTTTTCGGCATGAGTTTTACCACCGGCAGCCTGCCTGACATCAACCTTTCTTGGGCTATATCTCCAGTAGTATACTTTCGGCATTTTTAAAGATTTTGCATTCGAAATAACATTATTGTATTATTGGATGCATCTGTTCTGCATAACACAGTCGATTGAATGAATACGACAATATTGTACAAATGTACAAACAAATTTATATTCTATTCCAACGCTTATAAGATGCTATATTATGTGCACATTCGTCTTCTCTTTTTACGCAATATATGTACATGAATGACAAAAAAATTATCGTACGTAGGTACATGTTGTGTATCGTGATGCGATAATTTCGTGAATGATTACAGCAAATAATTATCGAGCTAACAACACTGTCGTTTGTCGTGCGCTTGTTTGTGCTCGTGATTCATAAGGCACGATCTTTTAATGTATTTATTTATTACTAGAGGTTCCGCAGTAGTCGAAATTCGACTACAATTAATTGGAATTGTATAATAAGTTTGTACACTATTATGATTGTATTTTATACTTCTATAATCACAAATTTCGCCAAGGCTTACACTATAAAAAAATATTAATAAAGACAAACGATATTTAATCTATTCTCAATTTGACAACAGACGTCAAGAACAAAAGTTTGACAATAAATAGTATGCATGCGTGTGTGCGTCAAATACATGGTATGTAGTGTGTGTAATGTTTTCTTTTATTGATTTTATGTATCTTTTATGCATTATATTAAAAAAATATTAGCATTGTGCACTTCTTCTCTATATTCTCTATACGTGTGGAAAATTTTATACTCCTCCATAGGCGCAATTTTCGTAAAAAGGGATACAAAGTTTTTGCTTCACGTATTAATATAATATAGATGTTATATTCGTCCGAGTTACAATTGATAAAATTGCATTGTAAGCTTAATTTATTCCGCTATCCCGAGTCATAGGCACAATTAAAACGATTTAATAATTTTGTTTGTTTGTTTGTTTGTTTTTTTTACTATCACCGAAGTTTTTAAGATTTTTTCATAGAAGAAGAAGAAGAATCAAACCCGCAAATTATAATTTCGCAGGTTTGACTTTTATTACACGATGTTATTGCTTCACCGTGGAAGTCAATCGTCAACATTTGTTAAGTACGTATTTCATCAGAAAAATTGGTGCTCGGCAGCGGGAATCGAACACCGGGGCATCGCTACATACGAATGCACCGGACGTTTTATCTTTTAGGCCACGACGACTTCAAAAGTGACAGCCTCTCGAATGTTCCTTGGTAATGTCTTCAAGTTCAACGTCACGTATACTAGCACCGTTGCCCATTCCTGATTGTAAAACGAAGTCTCATTGAAGATGTCTTGTAATTTCGACAGTAATGAATTTTCTGTGCCCACCTACTGCTAGTAATGTCGAGGGGTTGTGCTAGCTTCACCAAACATATAGGCGAGTTCAAGGAGCTTGTTTAAGGAGACTGCTAACATCTGCCCTAGCAAAGTGCTTCGCTGAATATCCCACCAGATCGAAATTGCGATGCGCTGAGAAGATCCGGCGAAAAACTTAGTGTGCTCGGCATTAATAGCATTACCTACAATTTACTGGTGGTAGGACCTCTTAAGTCCGCATGGATAGGTACCACCACCCTGCCTATTTCTGCCGTGAAGCAGTAATGCGTTTCGGTTTGAAGGGTGAGGCAGCCGTTGTAACTATACTGAGACCTTAGAACTTATATCTCGAGGTGGGTGTTGCATTTACGTTGTAGATGTCTATGAGCTCCAGTAATCACTTAACACCAGGTGAGCTGTGAGCTCGTCCACACATCTAAGCAATAAAAAAAACCTAATCGATGGCACTCAAAAGATTATTTTAGACAATAGCTTTCATGTCGATGGGGCAGAAAGATTCTGGAGTGGCGACCACGTACTGGCAAGCGCAGTGTGGGACGGCCACCTACTAGATGGACCGACGAGCTAGTAAAAAGCGCTGGGTCTCGTTGGATGCAGGTGGCAATGGACCGGTCGCACTGGAAATCTATTGGAGAGGCTATGTTCAGCAGTGGACGGCGATGGGCTGAAATGATGATGATGATGACAATAACTTTCAGTTAGTGATCTTGTTCTGGAGATAATAGTTTTTGACATAATAAAAATCATTAAGTTTAGAGGGATGAAAATTTTGAACATTTTTTTGTTGTCGTTCTTTCTATTTCATATAACACTCGAGGAAATGGTGAACACCAACTTCAAACCCATAAAAACAAATCCGAACATTATCATCACTAGCAGGTCCTATTACAATAGTCCTCCCTAAACCATTCAACTTAGACCTATCGAAGCCTTCACATTAGCCGAGAATTTCTCGTGTTTCGGGGGTGTGCGCGGGCTCTAAATACAAAAGTTGCGAATATCGACATTCGACACGCGATACGAGAATTATGGCGTTTTATTATGTCTCAGAACATAATGTACCGGTTTTATGAAGTGGATTTTCGTTGTGATTTGTAACAGGAAGTGTGGCACGTTCATAATTAAGATCGGTTACGGAATCTGCTATTACGGTTACAAAAAGAAAAAAAACACTCTAAATTACGTTAAATTCTATAATCACAGATTTCGCCAAGGCTATGCTATAAATAATATTAAAAACAAACAATATCAGTCTATTATTAATTTTAGTAGAGACTGTAAGCAATAACCATAGCTTGACAATAAAACTGGTTTCACTGGTAGCAGGATCTCTTGTGAGTCCGTGCGGGTGGGTACCACCACCCTGCCTATTTCTGCCGTGAAGCAGTAATGCGTTTCGGTTTGAAGGGTGGGGCAGCCGTTGTAACTATACTGAGACCTTAGAAATTATATCTCAAGGTGGATGGCGCATTTACGTTGTAGACGTCTATGGGCTCCAGTAACCACTTAACATCAGGTGGGCTGTGAGCTCGTCCACCCATCTAAGCAATAAATAAAAAGAGTATAAGTAGTAAGTAAGACTTATACCTAAGTGGTGTGTCAAATACGTACGTAGTGTGCGTAATGTTTTCTTAATTGAATTAATGTATTTTTATGCATAGTAAAAAAAAAATTAACATTCTGCACTACTTCTCTATATTTTCTGTAAGTGTGGAAAAATTCATACTCGTCCGTCCGCGTAAGTTTCATAAAAAGCGGTACAAAGTTTTTGCTTCACGTATTAATATATAGATATTCGAACCAATAGTGATTTGGAAATTGAAATTCATGCTTATTGATAGCCTCTTGTGCTGCTAAAGGGTGTAACGAAATTGTGTGAATTGATGCGGTAGGATAAACCGCCCGGGTAGGTAAAATCGTACCTCTTTCTGCCGCGTAACAGTTTCTGGTATAAGTAGAGCAGCTTAAACTAATTGAGATTTCCATTTAACGTCTCAAGGTTGGTTGGTAGCATTCAGATGTATCCGAGCGATAACAATTCTGACCCAGCTTGGCTCATCGAGTCATTCAGAGCAATATTAATTTAAATATAATAATACATTGAATTTAATGTGGTATCCTAACCTGGTCACACCGATAAATATATATTATTTCGATTGTCGAACGAGTTCATGGCCCACTTGGTGTTAAGTGGTTATTGGAGCCCATGACATGAACTACTTTAATGCCCCCACCCACCTTGAGATATGAGTTCCAAGTCTCATTTTTCATTACAACGACTACTTACATTACCCTACCTACCCTTCAAACCTAAACTTACTACAAAATTACTGCTTCACGGCATTAAATAATAATATATTAAATAATAAATTACATAATTAATATTTTGCCATATTTGATATGAGTGCAAATTTTCAAGTCAACCACACGTATGGATGCTATTGAAAGTTACATAGAAAGATTATGTTAAATACATATATTTATCTAGAACAATCTAATAAAATTGTGTTGAAATATGATTTCTTCAGTGATTTTAAGCGATTATCTACATTATTAACATCTAAATAAGTTTGGAAATAGAACAGATGACTTTTTAGGTAGGTATCCCATATAAAATCATTATGTATGAAATTTTCAATTTTAATACACGCGCTCGTCCGGCCTCCGAGATTACCGACTAACTTGCGTAAAATCAATTTTGTCCCCGTAATAAACGGTAACGCGATAGGGGCGGGGGTAGCAACCCTTCTGCCCGCGTCACCCTCAATTTGCAAAGCAAATTAGTGCTCCTTGACGACCGACGACGTTGTATTTACCCTCATACGTACGTGTATATATCAATTACGTTTGGGATCACTTTGAAATATAGTTGCATAGTTGCTAGATGTGAGTAAGTTATGAATCATAGACACAGCCCACTGAGTTTTTTTTTATTGCTTAGGTGGACGAGCTCACAGCCCACCTGGTGTTAAGTGGTTACTGGAGCCCATAGACATCTACAACGTAAATGCACCACCCATCTTGAGATATAAGTTCTAAGGTCTCACTACAGTCACAACAGCTGCCCCACCCTTCAAATCGAAACGCATTACTGCTTCACGGCAAAAATAGGCGGGGGGTGGTACCTACCCGTGTTCACAAGAGGTCCTACCGCCATCAAATTCACAAGAGTTTCTCGCCGGATTTTCTCAGTAGGTCGCGTTTCCGATCCGGTGGTAGATTCAGCGAAGCACTGCTCTTGCTAGGGCCAGTGTTAGCAACACTCCCGGTTTGAGCCCCGTGAGCTCATCTAAACGTCAAGGAGAAGCTGAAATAGCCTCTCAAGGCTATCAGCAAAGTGAGGGAAAAAAAACAAATTGGTCACCCACATATTTTTGTTGCCCGTAAATGCTAACGGCATACATTACTGCGGCTTGAGAAGCAATGTATACGTTAATGCTTCACAATGTTTACACCTGAATTGTTATCGACACGCTCACGTGCAGTTTCACACGATACGGTAACGTCGTAATCCTTATCGCCGCATCTTAACTCCACCTAGAGCTCGTTTTAAAGAAACAATAAATTTGTCGAACTGAACCAATTATTTCGGGCTCTTTAATTGATATAGACATACAAGCCTAGGATTGACATGGCCTATAGACATCACAACGTGAATCTAACCGTATTAAGATATGAAGTTAAAGTCCCGGTTGCTTACATAACTGAATCCTCAAAGCATTCTCTATCTTTCAACAAATAGTGATGCAGACGAGGGCATTACCTAAATAAACTTAATTATACTATTATAATCTATATATACCTGAACAAAATAATAATAGTGTATACAGTAGTTTTTTATACAATCGCGTTTATAGTTTAATCTTCCGGTTTTTTTTATTCTCATCATATTACTGCCGAACTTTGAATACTTTTACAGTTTTCGTGGTCAGATTCAAACGTGAAAGTAATTTAATTATGTGTATACAAAAAGCGAAGAAACTAAAAAAATTTATTGCCTTCGTAGACACACGAGGCTCATCTAACGCCAATGCCAGGGGCAAAAATTTCTGCTACTCTAAGCAACATGTCTAGTAGGCATGGTAGGCAGCGACTTGATTGTCCCCCTGGCATTGCTGACGTCCATGGACGACGGTAACCACTTACCATCAGGTGGGCAGTATTCTCGTCTGCATAAAAAGCCAATCAAAATAATAATAATAAAAAGCCAAATAAAAAGAAGCACGGAGATGGCACAGAAACTACACAGAAAATCGATTTCGTATATACACTGAACAAAGCAACGTACCTATCTAAATTTGTGTATATATATTTTATAATTGATACCACCCAAACCGGACAATGTGGAGGAATTTAAGCAAGAATACGGACCGTATTAGATGGGGAAAACGCTAGGAAGAAGAAGATACCCGTTTTTTAATTCTAAGCATTTTCTTTTATTTTATACTGTTTCTTCTTCTTTTTTCCTACCTATGCTGATAGCCTTGAGAGGCTATTTCAGCTTCTCCTTGATGTGTAGGTGAGCTCACGGGGCTTAAGCCAGAGTATTGCTAACACTGGCCCTAGCAAGAGCAGTGCTTCGCAGAATCTACCACCAGATCGGAAACGTGACCCATTGAGAAGATCCGACGAAAAACGCAATGGGCTGTGTCTGTGAGTTAATTTACTTGCCCTACGTCCCAAGCGACGGGTTCGGCGAGGACAGTAACCGGTGCTTGAGGTACCTAAAAGCACCGTTAATGGATCGGGAGGATCCGTAATGACGTGCTTAGGGCGTTTCTTCTTCTATATCATTCCTTCACTGCTGAGGATCGCGACCATATGTGACGTTCCTCCACTGTGTTCGATCATGGGTGGCTTGAACCGCATGGTACAGACTACCACCAAGCGCTTCCTTTACCAGGTCTGACCGTCTGACTAGAGTTCTGCCCACAGCGTGCTTGTACTATTTACTCGCCATCAATCAACTAACATTTATAATAGGCACTATCAACAACCGCGATCACATAATTTACCTAAACCCATGATTGTTAATCACCCCCTGAATTAATAAGCATGGTAATTGAGATGTTTGCGTAACATCGTCTCCGGGCTCCGTCCCCTGCGATCTTTGTTTGAGGAGCGATTCATATTCAGTCATCCGAAATTACGCTGAGACGCCGTTTTGCGTTATTTAAGGGTTGATGTTAGTTAGGGGTGTGGACGCGTATTGTGCGATGACGTCATACTTGCCTCTCATTTAATTTACCCCTGAGACGTGAATTGATAAATTGTGATTCTTTTTGGTCGATTGAGGCTTCTGCTTAGATTACATGATGCTATATAGATGTGGCTTACTTGTGTCTTGTGCAGTCTAGCATATCGTGTGTTCCATATACTAATATAGTTTTTTAATAAATAAAAATTGTTTTCTCAGCAAATCCAACTAAAAAATGAAATATTTATTTTAAAGCCTAGTATATTACTGGTGGTAGGACGTTTTATGAGTCCGCACGGGTAGGGACCCCCACCCTGCCTATTTCTGCCGTGAAGCATTAATGCGTTTCGGTTTGAAGGATGGGGCAGCCGTTGTAACTATACTGAGACCTTAGAACTCTTATCTTAAGGTGAGTGGCGGCATTTACGTTGTAGATGTCTATGGGTTCCGGTAACCACTTAACACCAGGTGGGCTGTGGGCTCGTCCACCCATCTAAGCAATAAAAAATAAATAAAAAACTGTAGTCAATACAGGTAAAAGTTCTAAATGTGTAAATTGTCAAAATAATTGGATGATTTGAAGTTGGTGAAGATGATGATGAATTCTATTAGACACATCAAGCTGATAAAACCGTGTTAAAAAATATTGCAATAATCAATCGTTGATCAAACTTGTGGGTATTCTTAATTTAATATAAATAAAAATCAATCGCCGTATGCTGTATAACAATTATAATGATTATTATTAATTACATTTTCTTTATTATTTATTATTGTAAAATATTTTCATGACAAGACTAAATGAGATTCCGATCATGGTATTGTATATACTACATACCTGTAAACTCGTCGTTTTATTTTAGCCTCAAATGACGTCATGTGGTTCAAATGCGCGTTTTTCTTTACCATTAGGTATATTATTTTCGTGGCTTCTTCGTATACTTTACAGTTTTCGTGGTCACGGACGATGAGAGCAGTTTTATTATATTTACATATCGTCTTCTTGCATTAAAACTGTATAATCGCAAAACTTACTTATTTTACAGGAGAGTGTTTTAAAAGTTTAACATGTAATATTTTTAATATTAATCATATTTACAACATTTATTTTTTATTTTTTACCAGTTACATTATCTGTCTTTTAGAGAAAGATAAAATTATGTATACATTTTGTTAATAGTAGTTAAAACAAACATAGGTAAACTCAACAAAAAAAAACAAAACTATGCTCTTTTGACAGTATTTATAAGAAAAATACTGGTGATTTCAAATGTTTACGCATATTAACTCAATTTCGAAGTTTTTGGATATTGTACACTTTTTTTTATTGCTTAGATAGGTGGACGAGCTCACAGCCCACCTGGTGTTAAGTGGTTACTGGAGCCCGTAGACATCTACAACGTAAATGCGCCACCCACCTTGAGATATACCGAAATAACCGATATAAACCTATTGGTGGGTCGCTATTGAGGGTACAAAATCTCCCCCCCCCCCGCGTTTGAGCCTCTGCGCCAACAATGTCATGCAAGAGACCATACATTTTGGCCATCACAATGAACCGAATCGACACGACACACGAACTTGATCTGAACAAGCCTGAGTGCTCACGAGCTGTCATTACGCATTGTGCGCACATGACACGACCCGACGTTTACGCATATGGCTCGAGAAAAATGTATAAATAAAATTAATTTCATTCTCGTGCTTACGAAATCTATTCAGAATCATGGTTTTCGATGCCAATATCTAGAGCTCCCGAGCCTATGTGTTGACAATACGATTAAAAAAAAAACAAACAAACCGCATTAAGATTTGAAATTTAGAATCAAAAAAGAATTATCTTTGAATATTTTTCGAAGTCCTTCAAAACTGAAATATTGTTTATGCCTTGATCAAACACATTCGAAATTTAAAATTCCACACGTCAAAATCAAAATGTCCCCCGCTGCAACTAAACAAAATATATGCTTAAATGGCTGTCATTTTGTACCGTGTGATTAGTGACTCGGGCCCCTATCCTTGACTATTTCATTTCGTAGGAAAAAAAATAATGCCGCCCACTTTTAATTCAGTTCTCGTGACAGTTGACACAATGGATGGCAAAGGGTTAATAAAGGTCTGAGCCGCTTTCGAAGGGTTAATTGCTATGGGTGCTCGTATGCACGAGGGCTCCTCAAATATGGCGCGCTCTCCGAATGAAGTTTCGTCGAGTTTTTATTTATCTATGACGCTGATATTATTTGCAGGAAGCAAACGGTTTCTTTTTCTTTTTAATTATTATTTTTTGACAGTTAATATCAAATAAAATTAATGAAAATATAAATGAATTTGCTTTCGAATGTAGTTAACCCAAACAAATAAATGCCCCACCCAGTAATGGTTCGCATAACGGATAAGCTAGTTACATTTCATTGGATTAAACTTTAATATTAAAGATTTCTACAATATTATTCTTAGTACCCTTAAAAAATATATATATTAATAAAACTTTTATAGATTGGGCATCCCTTTAGAATTTTTATAGTTTTAAACTCGAAAACTAGTAGACAATTAAGAGCAAGAATTACAATACTGCACTTAAGATGACAGTGAAATTTCCTAACTATCATAATTAAATCAATAAGTTAATTATTTATTTGCATTACGACCAATGTATTCATAAAAAAAAGAAAACGATATTTTTAATGCAATATGTGTCAAGTTATTTTTTGTTATTGCTATGATGGGTGGATGAGCTTACAGTCCACCAGGTGTTAAGTGGTCACCGGAGCCCATAGACATCAACAACTTTAATGTCAACTACCTTAATACAAGCTAAGGTCTTAGTTTTAACAGTACAACGGCTGCCCTGCCCTTCAAACCGAAACGCATTACTGCTTCACGGCAGGAATAGGCAGTATGGTCGTATCTACTCGTGCCGACTCACAAGATACCCTGCTACCAGTAAAATAAGAAGTAACATAAAATGTATTAAATAACAGCTTTTAATATCATACGGAAACCGAACGCATCGCCGGCTGCTTTATTCACAAAAGCCCGCCATTATATCGCGTGATCTTAATTCGAAAGTCGATATTGTCGGGAATTATCGCATGAATTACGACTAATTTGTACAAATTCAGCATAATATTATGCGGTTTGTCGAATATCATTAGCGGTTGTCGAGAGCGAGCAGGCGACATTTGGACGCATCGTGTCTTTTGAAACGCGACAAATGGACGATTCAATACGATAACTATTAAGCACTCAAATGTTTCGAAAGCCACTGAATATTGAAAGTTAATTGTTTTAAAATTACGCACTTAGTAAAATTCGCTTAAAAACTTAGGCTCCGAACTGAAGTTACTGCTACTGACCACCGCGATTCGTGGGCTGACTTATGCAAACCAGTGTGCTTAGTGCGAGTTTTTTAACGTTCTCGATAGCGTAAAAGTTAACTCAAATTTGTATGCAGTTGAAACAGCGCCCCTAGCGGCAAACGTAGGCGAACTCCATTCAAATTTGAGTTAACTTTTACGCTATCGAGAACGTTCAAAAACTCGCACTTTTTTACCTAACTATGCTGATAGCCTTGAGAGGCTATTTCAGCTTTGCCCTAACATGTAGGGGTTCAAACCGGAGTGTTGCTAACACTGGCCCTAACAAGAGCAGTGCTTCGCAGGATCTACCACCGGATTGGAAACACGACCCACTGAGAAGATCCGGCGAGAAACTCAGTGGGCTGGACTCGCACTAAGCTCACGTTTCGAAGTGGGTCTTGACTACGCTATGGCAACACTGATGTCTGTAATCGACAGGAATCCCTCGTGATGTGATCTTATATCGTCTTAGACTGTCTAATATCGTCCTAGACCGTAATAAAAAAATATCTGTTTGTGCAATGTTTTATTTTTTAAATCATCAAGCAGTCAGGACCGTGATTTAAATATCTTAAATATAATTTTCCTTATTTTATTAGATTTAGATTTAAAAAAAAAACTACATCGCAATTACATTTCTTAAAGAGCTTTTAGTCAAATAAAAGTCTTTGACGATGTAAATGATTTACAGCAACACATTAATGAATTGTGACTCAGAACCTAAAATGTTATTATTAATAGACAAATACGATTGCCTAATTAAAAAAAAAAAAACTATGACTACGAATTAACGAACTAATATTTTTTTGGGCACCACTCAAAGATTCAGGATCAATCAACGTATTTAACGATAAAAAGTAAATAAGATTTAAAATACACAGATAACAACTTTCAATTTGTTATAAGAATAATATTTTATTGAATCAAATCTTAATGTCGTTTTAAAGGCACAGTCGTGAGTGACATACAAAAAGTCAAGAATAAAATTTTACTTGTAATTTACATTTCAAGGAATATGCATGCTTTTGCAAATATTTTCTTTTTTGTTTTGTAAATTTCAAAACGTCACACGATAAATAAACACATAGATTTTCCTCAGACCACCATAGCAAAGTACTGAGACAGTAATGAGTGACGTCACAAAATAATGAAACGTCACGTAAACACGACTAAACTTGTAAAAGGAATGTTAAAAGGTCATTATTATTTTTTAAATTATCTTCATTAGTAAGTGAAATTATAGGTGTGTTAACTGTACAGCTATTAGCCAGCCAGTACGCGTCAAGCTGGCTGTAACGAGGAAATTGTCTGTGGTTGAATGTCGTTGCATTTTACGATGTTGTCAGCCTTTAGGTACTCTTTGTTTAATGTTGTCAACCGGTGTACTTTGAATACATTTTTTTTGTATCACTCGACTTGAATAACCTTAGCCATGTGACATATGAAATGGCTATTCTCAAATTAAAAAAATGTGGTGTCGTACAGAACTTTTTGGCGGGAACGCGAGGAGCGCAGTTGTGTGAATTGTTTTATTTTATCAATTTAGTGTTTCGTCAGGTTTAAATGTGTAATATTTGTGGTTTATTAACTGCTTAGTATCTGTAAAAGTGCACAAATGCAGGGAAAATTAAAAAAATCCACGGAAAAATTCTCAGTAAATAACTATTGAATTTGTAATTATATTTCATACCATATAATCTCATCTCATTTCATTTAATTTCAGGTCAATTGATTAACGTTTCAAATTAATCGACTTCATTTCATTTCGCTGCGTATTATTTTTCATAAAAAAGAATACACAAAAGATTAGGCTGTATGGTACGAAACCTTTGCCTTTCCAGTTGGAAAAATAGAGCTACTACTGCTTCCGTGTCGTACAAATGTCACTCAGTACGTTTATGTCTTGGTATTTCTTCATAAACACGCTTTTGGTGGCTTTCGTATGTATCGATATACCGGAATCTTGGAACGTAATTTCAAATTTCAGGCAATACAATAACTTTGTAACTTCGCTCTAATATTTTAACCAGTATCGTATCGTAAAAAAGGTTAAATTAATTATTATTCGTTTTATCATCTAAACGTGTTTTTGTTTTGTTTTTAAAAGCTACATAGGTATATTCTATTTAAACTACAACTGTAACGCTGATGTCAACTCTAAAAAAAAATTGTATTATATTTTACAGTTATTAATTTTTCTATTCATTAGAAGCACGTGGTTCACTAAGCCCATAGACATCACACCTTGAGACATGAGGTCGAAGTTTCATTAACAAAGTAATGCAAACAAATATTATTTAATCCCATCTGATTTTCCCGGAAATCGATAAGCATAATTTGCACCTAAAAATCTATTGATTCTGGTTTCTTTTTTATTCTGGCAACACAGGAATCGTCCTCGTAATAATTACAGAGTGTGTCCGCACAGTAATTTTCCGCTTTTGCATATTATCATAATGCGATAACAGAGGACACCCGGCGGCGATCGCGACGATGATCATTTCTTTTTAAATGTAAACAAACAAGATATACAATTGTCTCTTTAAAATAAAATTATGAAGGAAGTTTAATATTTACTTGTAATTGTTTATATGGGTGCGTGAACGAATAGAAAACTGTAACGAAAAATAAAAGTCAAAAGTCTATAGACATTGCTTATTTCTTTACTTAACGTCAAAATGAACTGTAAAACACAAATTAATTGAATATTTAATTATACGATTATAGCTCACTGAGTTTCTCGCCGGATCTTCTCAGTGGGCCGCGTTTCCGATCCGGTGGTAGATTCCGCAAAGCCTTGCTCTTGCTAGGGCCCGTGTTAGAAACTTCGTCAAGTTTGAGCCCCGTGAGCTCACCTACTCGTCCGGTAACTCTAATATAGCCTCTCAAAGCTATCAGCATAGATAGGAAAAAAATAATTATATATAGATATATACATTATAAGAATTAATTAATTCGGATGGTAGATTGGCTGAGCCCCTAGCATTGTTATTTCCATGAGCGATTTTGACTATTTAGCAGTAGACGGGATAAATAAATTAAAAAAAAAACAAGTACAACTAACGAAGTTTCGAGTAATTTTCAAGTTTTATAAGCTCCGTACGGCTAAAGCTGTCAAAATTGAATCACACAATTATCTAAAATATTGTCTTGGAAGTTACAATACATAATTTGTACATTTTATAATTATGAATGTAGTGTGTTCACGGTTGGCCGTTTTTTTTAAAATGTCTTTGCTCTTTTTGGCGGAAACGCGAGGAGTAAAGTTGTGTGATTTGCTTAATTTGTCTATTTATGTGTTTCTTCAGGTTTAAATGTGTAAAGTGGTTTATTAACTGTTAAATATCTGTAAAAATGCACAAATGTGCGAAAATGAAACAAAGCCGCTGGACGTAACTTCTCGGGATCCTCCAAGAAGTCCACTGAAAAAATCTCAGTAAATGACCACCATTTTATTAAAATTATATTTCAACCCATATCATCTCATCTCATTTCATTTCATTTCATCCCAGTTGAATAATGTCTCCATATTATAATTTTTCATAAAAATAAGAATATAAATTAAAATAAGACATGACTTAACGGTCTTAGTTGCCAGGTCATAAAATCTCTTTAAAAAAAAAGACGACATTTGAATTTCAACTTTAGTTGGTACGATGACGTACCATAGCTTAGAAAAAAAAACAATATCAAAATTACACGTCAGTTCTAAAGTCGAATATTTCAATGAAGCCTATTTGAAAATGTCATTACCGTCATAAGGTCGAGTTCACACGCGCGGCGACATCGCGACACCGGCGCCAATTAATCAGCGTCAACGTCGCTTGTCGGCTGTCGCCCTAAATTGCTTTATTGTCGCTCATTGTCGCTATAAATTGCTTGCAAGCGGACAATTTAGCGGAAAATATCGGTTCTTCGTTGATGTTTAAAGTTTTAGTTAGTGTTGCTTTATTTTGAACCCTTTTCATAAGTTACTTTGTAGATCTGTGGTTTATGTCGTACATAATAATATCTTCCGGGACTTTTTGGCGGGAACGCGAGGAGTGAAGTTGTGTGATTTGTTTTATTTTGTCTATTTAGTGTTTCTTCAGGTTTAAATGTGTAATAACGGTGGTTTATTGACTGTTTAATATCTGTGAAAGTGCACAAATGTGGGGAAAATGAAACAAAGCCGCTGGACGCAACTTCTCGGGATCCTCCAAAAAGTCCACTGAAAAAATCATAGTAAATGACCACCGTTTTACTAAGATTATATTTCATCCCATATCATCTCATTTCATTTAATTTCATCCCAGTTGATTAATGTCTCAAATTATTCATTTTCATTGCATTTCACTCCATATTATCATTTTTCGTAAAAATAACAATATAAATTAAAATAAGACATGACTTAAAGGTCTTAGTTACCAGGTCATAAAATCACTTAAAAAAAATCATCCGTGTATTCAGTGAAACTGCTTAAAGTATTTTCGACCATTACACAGGCAAAGGAAACGTATCCCATTCATCCATATTTTTTCCATTTCAAGCTATGTTTGTTGTATGAAGACTAAATTGGAAGTAATGAAATTAAGTGAAATTTATTATGGAATTAAATGAAAATACAGTCAAAATCTGTTATAACGACATCGAAGGGACTGCTCATATTCAGTCGTAAAAACCGATAGTCGTAACAACCGGTAATGTTTAATGTGTATCGTGCAAGTACAAACAAATTGATAGGGAATTATTGGAAAAATATATTTACATAATAAGCGATTTTTCTTCAATATTAATTTGTTTTCTTTTTCTTTGCGAGATTTTGAAAGATTCACGAATAACTCCACAAGGTTTTGGTGCGTCTTGTGTATAGATAAGTAACAAACTAACTGAAGAGATATGAAGAAGCGGGCTTTGACTACCGCATGCACGTGTTTTGTTTCTAAGAATTAGAAAAGACCCTACACTAAACTAAATCCTATTGTTTTCTTTCCTGATTTTAAAAGCCATTGAAGACAAATGATCTAATTCTCCGAAATATTAGTTAAATGTGGTCGTTTTATGAGGTATGTCGTTATTACCAATGTCGTAGAAAGCAATATTTTTAATAAGGCGGTCATATGGCATTCAGCCGGGACCTTTGTTCTTGGTTATTATAACCGGCATGTTGTATTAAACGATGTCGCAGTAAACGGTTTTGACTGTAGTTCATTGGACTTTTTGGAATATTTCTAAAATCCGAGAGGATGATATCGTTACATTTGTGGCGGGTAGCCATCATACAACGCAAGATATTTGACAGATGCCTGAATCTCGCTTACGACATTTTCAAGATAAGCTTGCATATATACAAGTTCCGAACAACAACATTCGGTCCATATTACATTTTCAAGATAAGCTTGCATATATACAAGTTCCGAACAACAACATTCGAGCAATATTACCTGCTCGGTGGAAGATCTTCACTTTGTCGTATATCTCCCCAAACATTTTACAACACTAGTGTAATTGGACTTATGGGTTAATGAGCCACTATTAAACGTAAATTTAAAGAAACATTAACAGAATAAAACGAATGCTAATAATAAAACAAAACTTGCTAATGCTAATATAATTAATTTACTGGTGGTAGGACCTCTTGTGAGTCCGCGCGGATAGGTACCGCCGCCCCGCCTATTTCTGCCGTGAAGCAGTAATGCGTTTCGGTTTGAAGGGTGGGGCAGCAGTTGTAACTATACTGAGACCTTAGAACTTATATCTCAAGGTGGGTGGCGCATTTACGTTGTAGATGTCTATGGGCTCCAGTAACCACTTAATATCAGGTGGGCTGTGAGCTCGTCCACCCATCTAAGCAAAAAAAAATAAAAATTGAATTCTATAGTAATAATTAGGTGCTGTGATTAAAAATTACTAGTTTGAAAAAGTTTTTCCTGTCAAATGAATTGATACCCACAAATTAGGCATAAAAAATATGAGTTACAAATAGACATTTATGAAATGATATTTTCATGGCTATGTCTTTTCCCCGGTACGTTTTCGCGTATCGTACTCACAAATGTGAACAACAATAAAAAATGTAATCACAAGCCACAGATTGAAAGGTACAATTAAAAGTCGGCGGCCATTTTGTATTCCGGTCGATCGCACTTCCAAACATTACTTCGTCGATGGCCCCTCGTTTTAGAATTGATTGGAGCAAATAAAAAGTACAGGAACGTGCGAGCGAAACTGTGCTCATTACGCTGTTTTTGGGGCCGCGCTGGCGACCGCGTCTATAACGTGCTCACAACTAAGCAGTCCACCTATACCTATCTACCTCAAAAGATTTTAATTTGTTTTAAATTTTTGTATTTAGAACACATTATTTTTGATTTGTCAATTGACACATATAAATTTTCTATTAGACAACCCTGTTACGTTTTTTGGTGTTGCCAAATATCGAATAACTTTTTTATTTTTTTCGCTGTAATTATGTGGAGTGTTAGCAAAAACAGTCCATATTAGGTTTTAAGTTAAAAGTTTTTTAAAGTTGATGCAATTTTAATTGTAGGTAAGATGATGCACTTAATGATAAGGATAAGGCGGCCGTGACATTGTTCGAATGCTAGGCCTAAACGTGTCATATTGGATCTTCCCGAACAATTCTCTGGGCATTCCAAGAACTGGTCACCGTTCTGGTCTAATAAGCAACGAAGAGCGTTCAACCTCCAAGCGACGTCCTACCTCACCAACAGATACAACCCACATAGTTTCTCGCCGGATCTTCTCAGCGGGTCGCGATTCTAATTCGATGGTAGATTGAGCGAAGCACTGCCCTTGCTAGGGCAGATATTAGTAAAGTATTTCAAGCTGAGACCTGAGAGCCCGCTACCAGTCCAGTGACGATGGAATAAATCCTTCGAGGTTTCAAGCGATTAGATAGGGAATTGTTAAGATACTATGTTCTGAAACGTTATACATAGTTTATTTGATAAAATGCTTTTTTTCTATTTATGCTGATAGCTTTGAGAGGCTATATCAGCTTCGCCCTAACGTGTAGGTGAGCTTAAAGGGCTCAAACCGGAGTGTTGCTAACACTGACCCTAGCAAGAGCAGTGCTTCGCAGAATCTACCACCGGATCGGAGGCGCGTCCCACTGAGAAGATCCGGCGAGAAACTCAGTCGGCTGTATCTGCGGGTTAATTCGTTCGTCGAGCCCTTCGTCGCAAGCGACGGGTTTGACGAGGACGGTGACCGGATAAAATGCGATTACCTATATGCGATATAAGTATACTCAAACTAGTTGCTTATTTATTGGTCGTCTTGTGACCTCGAACGGATAGGAATCACCACCCCGCCTATTTTTGCGGCGAAGCAGTCAGATCTCCGGTTCTAAGGGCGAAACAGTCGTTATACTATACAACCGAGATTTTTTCCTTGTGTTTCAAGATGCCATGATCCACGTTGTGATGTCTATCCGGTACCCACTTAACGCCAGATGCGACCTGGTTCACCCGAGCAAGAAAACCATTTGAAGGCTTAAAGCATATCTGTTCTGCAATTTAAAATCGCAATAAATCAATCAGATAAACTTATAATCGATACGTGTAAGCGTTTTGATGTGGAGATAAGGAACAGTTTCCTCGAACACATTGATAGCACCGGGTCACGATATACTGGACGCCGTTCGCTGACAGTTGCGGGAATATGACGTCATAGTACACGGAATACGTACTTTTAATGAATCGTCACATAAAAGAAGCGTAAAGTCATTTACATTGTCAAATTGAAATCTCATCCCAAAAAAAATTTGTAAATGTATTCGCTATTTATGTCTATCTGCTTGCTTGAAGAATAAATATCTGCTCTTCATCATCCAAGCATGAGTTTCGCGACGACATTACAGTGTTTTTCATTAACCAACTTTAAAAATATTATATTACTAGCGACCCGCCCTCGCTTCGCTTCGGAAACATAAAAAAATATTATTGATAGCTGAGTCCCGCGATGTTACCCGCGATTATTGTTGTACCGCGGGTGACGCCGCGGAGCGAAGCTGGTCTAAAAAAGTAGCCTAAGTTACTCCTTATATCTACCTATCAGTGAAAGTTCCGTCAAAATCGGTCAAGCCGTTCCAGAGATTAGCCGGAACAAACAGACAGACAGACAAAAATTGTAAAAAATATTATTTTGGTGTATGTACCGTATATATATTCATATGCATGTAGTAAAAAGAGGCTATTTTAATATTACAAACAGACACTCCAATTTTATTTATATGTATAGATACAGAAAGGCTTAAAATAAAACCAATTCACGGTAGAAAATCATTAGCACCAGTATAGTACATTTGAATGAGTTTCATTCGATTTTTATTTATTATCATTGTAAAAGGTAGGCACATAACTATCGTATACATTTAAAAGCTAAGCCCCACATAATCCACGCACATGGCAACATTACGCAGCTGTCAGATTTGTTCACAGCGATTTAAAAAACGAACGCACAATGTCCGCTGCTACACTTATTACAATCACACAATACCATCATACTTGGAGCTATGCTTAAAACTTCAGCCAACCCAGTTAGAGGTCTTATGATACTGGACTTAACAAATATAACCGATTTAAGTAGATCTCTTTGAAGTATCAAACTCGGTTGCGGTAGAGGTCGATCGTTTTTGGAATTTAAAACCCGCGGGCGGCTGATGACCGCGCCATGATTTATGGCCGGAGTACATTCGAGTACATTTACATTTGTAAATGTGATCTCTGTAATTATGCGCGTTGCGTCGGCCGCGGGCGGTGTGGCCGTGTAAGAAGGATATACTCCCGTGTTACGAGTTGTCAGACTAATCAATTGAATATTACCATAACTTTGGTTTGTTAGGTAGTTTAAAATCGACTTTTTTTTTAATCATTATTACATAATGATCGAGTGTAAATGTTTAGGTGTAAAAATCTGACTTCCCAAGAATTTTTAATTTCAGTTTCACGTCCTCACACCTTTGCCCCTCGGGGTAGACAGGAAACACTTAATTCAGTGAAATATTAATGCGCCCGAAACGACAAGTAATTATACATATTTCAATGAGTGATCTTTTCAACAACAAAAAACTTAGTAGTGCTTATATTAACCTAATGATGATTTTTCAGAACGCTCAATAACTTCCTTATGAATAGTAGGTATTAGGTACTACACAATTCGAATCTACAAAATATCGTTCAATAAAAATCAAATTTATTGGACTTTTCAATTGTTTTATTTATTCGCTCACATTCATGTTTATTAACGAAACAAACGAAAAACATAAAAAATGCTGCTTATTTCGAAACGGCATCTCTTCCAGAGTAGACCAGGTACCTTCTAAGCGAAGAACGAACCAGAATTTCAAACATTTATAATGGGTAGGTTAATGTAAACACACATACGGACGCACGCAAACACGCAATACAAAAAAACCTTTGTATGTTTAAAAAAAAAAACAATCTATCACCTACTCATAATAATACACTATACTATTTAGGTAGGTACACCAGTACAATTTACTATTCAATTGCATCGTGAAGCTATTTACATACATAGACGGGATCTAGGTAATGGCTTTAAGATGATTTGGAATTGCAGACAACATCGAAAGACAAAATTAATAAAATAAAGCTATTCATAGGACATTGCTCTTTGTGTTCCCGCCAAAAAGTCACACCGACTATTTTTTCCTGAGAATCGACGTAGTCGTAATCAAAATACGACGGATTTGTTTCGATAACGTTCTAAACTTAAAAATATTATTGTTTTTCTTCGTCGTGCTCCGATTTCAAAAAAAGAATGTTATTCGTTTATTATTCGCGGAGGCGATGAATGAACCGTGACATTTGAAAACTCGGATGCGTTCACACTGGCGCGTGTGACTATCGAAGACGCTCTTTTAATGACATAGGTAAAAATATTCGAACTCATTTTATAAAATCCGATGGACCAAACAACTGAATAATACTTGCATTGACATGTAAAAGTTTGAGAATATCATAAAAAAAAAGGTTAAGTACCTGTCTTTTTAAAAAGCTTCACGTAATTTTCGTAAAACTTCATAAATAAAGGGGATGGCCCATTTTAGGCCCAAAGCGGACAATAGATTATAGAAAAAATACTTAGTGCATTAAATTTGTCATAAATAAATATGCATTTACTTTCTTGCAAATAAGCGCCACTACAGTTTACAATAAGTAGCTTAAAAAAAGTAACTCTATTGAAAAAGCAAGGACTTTTATTTTTGCGGGAAAAATATTGCCAGCTTCAAAACCTTTTACGTATGAAGTAAATATTTTGAGTATATAAATAAAACATATAAATAAATCATTTTAAGTATTATCATTAATCAATCGATTTTAATGGATTTTATGCACATAAAATAACATCGAAGACATACCCATTGGACTTTAACTTGTAACTATACTTGAGACCTTAGAACTTATATCTCAAGGTGGGTGGCGCATTTACGTTGTAGATGTATGTGGGCTCGAGTAACCACTTAGCAACACCAGGGTGGCTGTGAGCTCGTCCACCCATCTAAGCAATAAAAAAAACTTTACTAGTATTGTTATTTAAATATGTACAACTAAAACAAAAACATAAAAAATAATGTGTACTCGTAAAAAAAAGATTAAGATATAAATCAATTATCGGTTATTTAAAAAAATAATCGATATATGAATTTCATGTAATTATTTTTCTTTATACTGACAACACTGAATTTAATCTGACTGACTGATACTTCGCTTGCTGCTTGTGGTGTTGTGCTTGCGTACAAAATGGATGTGTTTTGATTTTTCTTCGATTTATTTTACTTTTATCAATAACGTTTCATACTACGACTAAAAAACATTGTGTGAATTGTGGTTTTACCCTGACCGAGATTTAAAACCGTGTATATGCTCTCCTTTGCTATTTTTAGATGATACTAATTGTGTATGAAGATGAAGAAAATATAGATATTTAAAGAATTAAGTGTGTTTTTATACCCTATTGGATAAAAATACATTAGGAACATCTTAAACATTAAGAAAAGAAAAGTTCTTGAAGTATCTCACAATCCGACACTTATTTATATAGAAAATTAACCTCAAAACGAGTTTTTATTTTTATTATATTTTTTATAATAGTGGCGTCAATTTCAATATATTTTTTAGATATCCAATACATTTAAGAATTTGAATCAGTACATTTTTATAGTAATATTTGATGTCCATCTTGGGCCTAGCACACTATGGAGAGTGGGCAATCCCCTTTCACCACTGTTCTTTCCGTTTTTTTAGAAAATGCCTACTTGGTACCAGTGTGGTATTTATATCTGCCTAATCAACTCTTTGTATATATTATTTAAAGGGCCTATAACAATCGAATTTACAATTTAATTTTACGACCTCTTGCAGTAAACACCTACTGATATACCTATCACACGCGTCAACGAAAGAGCCGCGTCAGCGTCAGCCGTGTGAACGCGCTCCAGTGTTATCAGCGCTTGAAAAAAAAACTAGAACAATAAAACCGTCAATAGTCCCGTGTTGCCAGCGCACAAGGGGATAGTGTTGTTGCCGTAATATTAATGCATCTAACGGATCCCATTGTGTTGTTTAGGGGACGTATCATTTAATTCGTCATCGCGCTATTGATATGAATAGGTTAATGTTTTTTTTGGAGCACAAAAAGGATTAATACGTGAAGGATGTTTCGGGTATCCTGTTCTTTTTTTAAACGAGGGAAATGAATGTTTTTTCGAGATGTTTTTTTTTGTACTTAAGCACCGTTGTTTGTTTGAATTAAGAATTGAAACGGTCGGTACCTGCCTTTCTAATACAAAAAAACATATTTATTTCAAAATTACTATAACAGCGCTTTACATAGGAAGCAGGTAGGTAGGTAGCTAAGATCTACAGGACTAAGTTTTTTTGATTAATATAAGATTTTATCTCCTGTCGTATTTACTTTGGGCAACGGTTTAAGACGGCTGATAAAAAGGCCGCTTCAGTGACTGATGTTGTCACGATTGAAAAGAAATATGCTTATTGAGAATACTGGAAAACGACAGCGAGTTTTAACAGCCTCAGCTGTATAGTAGTGTTAGGGTTATATCTTTCTAATAGTAACTTCAAGTACTGTACTGTTATTTTTAGCTTAGTTCTCATCATATCTATAGAAGAATATAGGTATAAAATTCCGATATGATCTTCTAGCCTTTTCATATTAATTTACAGGTTAATTAATATATATAAAAAAATACATATATATGTAAAAGATGGTGTAAATAAACATAAATTCCTTAATCGATTTCGAAGTAGCGCTGTCGGGTCTCGACACTAATGCGTTTCAATATTAGTCTATTTGTGAACGAATACAAAATATTATGAGTAGTTAGTTACCTACAATATTTCAAAAAGATCTAAAAATGAACACAAGAAACGCAATGTGAACTGCTTAACTGATATTTAAAAAAAAATAGGTATTCAAATTTCGAACATCTGTAAATGTTCTCGTACCGCCACAGTCGCGTTATGGCAGAGGGTCAACAATACGTTATTAACAATAAGCAGATGCGCCGTGAGGCCACCTGAGCGGAACACGCGCGTGTACTCTAAATCATGTTTATTTCTACCGATACATTCATAAAAAATCGATACTGATTCGGTATTGTTCGAAATATGAATGAGAGGCCAGATGTACCTAAGTCATTTTGTATTACGTCGGTCAGTATTTTGTTACTGTGGCTCACGTCACATTAGTATTCAAATTTACGTTACATTCGAATTTCGTAATTTTAAATTATTAGAGCTAAAGCGTAAACCTTGAACTTGTTTTTTTTTAAAACGTATTCCCTTTGCCGCGCTCAAAATACGTCTCGATACTCGGAAATCACAGGTCTGATTATTCGATATATCACATGCGATTGATAAGCCATTAAACGTTGGTAATAAATTCAACAAATTACTGCTCAGCGGTGGATGGCTAATGCGTTTAGTTCCGGGCGGGGCTGCGGCGCGTCGCCACCGTCGCGACCTAGACTCGAACAAATCGAACTTTATCGATCCGTTTTATGCTTTTAATCCTGTCTCGTGGCCTTACATTACACGGGATGCTTTTGCCGCTTATTTAAATCCAATACCTCGAATTAGTTCGTAAGAAGCCGCTAGATTTTCTTTATTTTACTAACCTATTTTAAGTATGGTTTAAGACTTTTTGGACGATCCCGAGAAGCCACATCCAGCGACTTTATTCTTCTTCTTCCAGTGCCTCTTCAATCCTGAAGGTTGGCCGTTAGCTTCCTGTATTCATTTCTGTCAGCAGCCAGCCGGAACAGCTGTTCGACGGAGGTAATACCGGTCCACCCCCGGATATTCCGGAGCCATGACTTTTTTCTTCGCCCAGCACATCTCTTTCCGTACACTTTGCCCATCATTATCAGCTGCAGCAGCATGTATCGATCGTTCCTGAGCACGTGGCTGAGATATTCTATCTTGCGCTTTTTGATAGAAGGCAACGTTTTCCGGGACGCGCTGAAGCACGGCTTCGTCGACGAACTTTATAGTGAAGCGACTTTATAGCATTGATTAAATAACCATCAATTTTAACGAGAGTTTTTTCCATCCCATCTAATCTTGTTTCATTTTAAAGTCGCAATCAACTTCATCTCAATTCACTTCAAATCTTCTATCATATAACAAAACATGTAACTATCTATTTAACAACTGAAGACTTTTGTAAAGTTGACACTGTCAACAATTGCAATTGGCCAATTGCATCCTTAAAAACAAAAAAGAAGAAGTAATCACTAAAATAAGAAGAAAATGCCTAATTGGTTGATGTATTAATTATTCTATTAAAATATTTTTTACTTACTGTTCTTACAATATAAACACCATTATTTTTTCTATTGTTTACTCGATTTTCTATTTTCTTAAGTTGTAATTAGATGTAGTAAATACGACTCAATCTATTTTTTTAAATCAGTTAAATTGGCAAACACACGGCCCTCTCGATATTAAGCGGATTGATCCCACAAGGTATTGACATTGACATGCCATCGAAATCTAAATATCATTGAGTTACAGTCACCTTTCTTCATAATAAACAACAAAATAAGCTGTTCCTATCGAAACAAGCTAATGACGTGTAGATAGATACTCATCATCATGTAGAAGATATGGATTAGGAATCGAGCCTTTGAAACCGGGCGAATGAACCCAAATAAAAAAAAAACTGGAAACACTTGTATTCATTCTAATAAAATATAATTTATATATAAATTGAATATTTTTATTTTATTACATAACGGTGTAACGAAAGGCCGACCCGTCCGAACGATTTCGAGAATCGGACAAAACAACTCTATCGCTCTCAACAATAAGGTTCGGATTCCCTTAATCGAAGTCAAAATGAAAAACGCAATTAGTTGTGACATAAAGCTATAGAGCTTTTATTTACAGCGTTCGTTTAAAACAGAAGCCTTTTAATTGAATCGTATTAACAATATGTTCAAGTACCCGACTATTTTTATTAATAAAATAATGAAGGTTTTTTTAATACCATAAATATAAAGATATATAAAATTGTACATTTAGTGGCGCTTTTGTCGTTCAGAACGTGAAGGTAGCAACCTAACTTGACGCATGAGGTCGCAGCCTCAATTGTGTTGTATGATAGCTGACCTAATATTCAAATACGTGACTACTTTGCGGACGAAATAGGCGGAATGGTGGCGCCTACCCGTGCGAGCTTACAATACGCTCTCATACCTATAGGTATATGCCGGTAGTCGCTCTCAGCACGCTATTATTGACACCAACAGGAAGACATAGATGCTATGCCATCAGACCACAACCTCAATTTGATGCGAAGATCGATGCAACGAGTCGGGAGACTATCATAATAGAAATGTTATCAAATGTTAAGAAAACTGTTTTCATAGGAACTGTAAGAATCATTTAAGGCACTCTCCATATTCACCAAACTATGATATATCACGTAACCATGATATATCGTATCATACCGTAAGTACTATTACCTAATAAATCACTGTTCTAATTAAAAGGGGACGGTAGCCTGTTATGTCAACGGAATTGTGACCTTAAAGTTGAGTGTCAAGGTGGATTGTATCACGTTACCAATAAAATCAGTTCATCGGTGACTGAACCCGTGATAAGAAACTAGTCGCTTTCCTCCTCAAATAATAACTCACCTATAGATAACAGTCTTTCTGTATATATACGTTAAAAGTCCAGAGCAGTTTTTATTTTTTATTTTTGTTCAAGGCACTTTTTTCCAGATGGCTCATCGCTGGGGAGACAGGGTGTCACGATCAATACTGCCGCTACCCGCGCCGCGCCCGACGACATCCCCGCACGCGTCCCGCCGAGCGAAATTAGGACAAATGCGGGAAAGCATTGTTATTTAAGCACTAAGAACACATTCACATATTGTGTACCTACATAATAACAATCGGAAGGTTACTTAGTATTTAACTTACCTAGTAACTTTTTGTGTTAACAGTGACACAGAAAGTCTATACCTGTTACTGAATTTTATTCTGTTGAATAATCCGTATTCCCAACTCTAGAGTAGTTCGAAATTCAAATTTGCTAATAAAAAATCGTGAAGCTGCTGATTTAAATTTAGAATGTTCTTGAAATAAAATGTTTCTTCGGTGATTTATCTATTAGGACCGAGTGTCAGTACATAGTAGACGCTACCTGTTGATGCTTATCAGTGTAAGAAAGAATGTTTAAATTTGAACATCGAAGTGCACGCCTATCGTGTGACAAAATAGACCAATCAGAGATGTCGCGCTACCGCCCGCGACAATTCCGACCAATGGCAGGCGTCGCGCACGTCCAATGACATCGGGTGACAACAGGACAAGTTCCGAGTTCAACGCCCGCATTCTTAGAACATTGAGATTATGGTATTCTAAGCCTTACTGTTATAAAAATAAGATTGAAAACACTTTATATTTTGTTGAACATAAAAAAAGCTATTTTTGAATTAAATATCGTTTGTGTTTTTTAAATTTCGATTCTATTTTTAAAATTTACATTATCTATTAAGGCTGTGTTGTACTAGAAATGCTTCTAAAATTCATTTATTTTTAGAAATGTTTTTTTTGACGTCACTTTCCAGAATATTTTATGTGATCTTTCAAAAAGTGTTTATTAAAAATATACATACCTACATACGTATGATTGTCTTTTGTTGATCAATAGGAGGAACGCATTGCAGATGGATACGTGTCCCCTGCGGTTCCAGGTGCTCATCTACCACCTGCCTTTAAAAAGACGTGATGACGGACGTGACTCAGACGATTCTTGAAGGAATATTTTTTTTAAATTTTATTTATTGCTTAGATGTGTGGACGAGCTCACAGCCCACCTGGTGTTAAGTGGTTACTGGAGCCCATAGACATCTACAACGTAAATGCGCCACCCACCTTGAGATAAGTTCTAAGGTCTCAGTATAGTTACAACGGCTGCCCCACCTTTCAAACCGAAACGCATTACTGCTTCACGGCTGAAATAGACAGGGTGGTGGTACCTACCCGCGCGGACTCACAAGAGGTCCTACCACCAGTATGAATATATCTTCGTACGCGCTTAGAACATTCTCGAAATGCAATTATTGAGAACGTTTGAAAGTTTTAAATTTGGAATTGGAATTTCTATGTTAAAAGGTCTAACCTACTTTGAGAGATGAGGTTGAATTATATTAGAGCAATGAATATTCTTATTAATATGATTGAGGTTTCGTCTTCACTGCTGGAGGTTAGTGACCACTTAAAACCATGCAGTGATCTTAATAAAAATATTTATTTTGTAGGTGACATAGGTACCTACTATAGCCTGAACTTATAGTTTTAGGTAGCACCAAACGAAAAACACGTATTTTAACACCTATTTAAACATTTATAGATGAAAATTTCTTTTATGTGCAGACAAAATAGATTTTTATTAGAGTAGTTCTGATATTAAACAATAGATGGCGTTGAATTTTGTCGTAGTACATAAATTGCTCTAACATTATTCTTGAAAGGAAATTGTTCTCTCAGTCAGTGGCGTCAGATTTGTTTTAGTTTCAACTAGTTTCTGGGACACCTGACGTTATGCCGCCACCCACATTGAAATACGAGATAGAAGATAGAAGACTTTCCGTTTAGGTATTGGTGTTTTTGTGATTAATTGGAGGGTCGACTGGTTAGGCAATGATTAAAAAAAATACTTAAATAAATAAATACCTACAATAAATTCCTTTTCTCAAAAAAAAAGTGTACCGTATTCCCAATAACAGTCTATTGGACCATTTGGACCTGATCATTGATTTTCTGTTTCACAATAACACAAGGCGAAGCGTTTCTCAAAATTAACGGTAGCGGCATCTATCGGCAAATAGTAAAAGCTAGTGACGGTGCCCAGGTATCCAATTGTCCAACTCATCACCTTGTATACCTACCTATATATATTTCGAAAATATTTTATTCAAATAAAAACGATTTCAAAAATACAAATTTACATTAAAATAGGTAGAGTCGAAACATTTATATAAGTATCTTCTTCTTCCATGTTTGTGAACCGGTTTTTTATTTATTAATTTATTAACTAGTAGATATTAGACAAATAACAACAATATAATGTATTATTTTATTCACCATAAAAGAAAGTTTAGCCCAGTAAAACTATGGCACAAACTGAGTTGCTATGTAAAGAGAAACAACATTTAAAGCTATTGCTTCACCAGTTCTTATTGTTTCATATCTTTCAATATTCAAAATACCGTATATGTGTCACCTGTATAATTTATTATAACCTCTCTGAGATATCTGTCGTAAATCATATAGAGGTTACATATAGGCATCCAGATCCGGGATCCAGGTACTCTGGATATCTGGTAATGGATAAGGACTTGATGCGAACGCCAAGAGACCGAAAAGAATGGAGTACAATTGAAGAGACTTACACACAGCAGGGTGGACACGTGTTGAAGGAGAATAGATATTATAGAGTGGGCTTTACTGTTATTAATCTTTATTTTTATTGCTTATATGGGTGGACGAGCTCACAGCTAATACTCACAAGAAGTTCTACCACCAGTCATTGTGCAAATTATAATTTTTGTGGGTTTGATTTTTATTACATCTCGTGGGACTGCATCTTCTGGGACGTTTGCCTTCTAACCTGCCCGTCACCAGCAGCTGCTCAAGAATGTGACCCTCCTTTCGAGCAATATGTCCGAATAACTCCAGTAGGTATCTAATGTACGAAGGAATATTGTGGAAAGTCTAATTTTAATATTTAGTTCTTTTAGGATTGACAAATTGGTGCTAAAGGCAGTGCATGGAATCTGCAGCAATTACTTATACCTTCACACCCTAAAATGATTAGTAGAGTCTGAATCTCGATTCACAGCAAAAAAATCGATTTCAAATTAAAATAACCAAAATGCGTCCAACTGTCGTGCCACTCCAGAAAGTGATTTCATGCAAAATTATCGATTTTATTTTCATCGGCTTATTCCTCGAGTCTCGTGACGATTCAAGGTCAACGCAAAATCGTCCCACGGCGTGACAACATAAAGTCCTTTTGGATTATCCGAGCGCAGATTTCTCAGGTTCGGTTTGTGCAAATGAATTTGAGCCTTGCTACTTGGTGATAAGCGTATTCGGTTTCGTAGGGCTTAAAGCGATTCGCAATGTCATCGTTCGAAAACAGTTTGACGGAAATCGGAGTGGGACACAAAAGCTTTTTTTTTTCTCCATATTACTTCTAAACGACATATTGTGTTTAAAAAAAACCTTCCCAATCGTTTCTTTCTGATGTTTTTAATTAAAAGGTATTTAAAAAAAATATCTAGGCAAGTATTTAAAAACAGCAAAAAAGGTGTTGAGCCTGTGAAAAATGATGCGTCAATATGAACAAGCATATATAGTCCGTATTGAAGGTATTGTTTAATTCGAATGTAAGAATAAGTGACAATTGTTTCTCTGCATAGGACAAGGATAATTGGAGGGCAGGCGGTCATGCGGTCGATCTCCAGCACAGACTGGTGGTAGGACCTTCAGTGACTCCGCGCGGGTAGGTACCACCGCCCTGCCTATTTCTGCCATGAAGCAGTAATGCGTTTCGGTATGAAGAGTGGGGCAGCCGTTGTAACTATACTGAGACCTTAGAACTTATATCTCAAGATGGGTGGCGCATTTACCTTGCAGATGTCTATGGGCTCCAGTTTCCAGGTAACACCAAGTGGACTGTGAGATCGTCTGCCCATCTAAGCAATAAAAAAACCTAGCTGGTTGAAAGTTCCAGAGACGTTGAAGACCGCATCGTACGGAGGAGCATCGCGAAGGCTGCTTTGGCTAATAAAAATGCAGCGTCATCAAACACGACCACTCTATCAAGAGTGAATCACTAAGAAGAGAGTTTGACGTATCCTTCTTCTTTTTGCCTTCCTATCATGCTGCATAGCGGATTTGGTATGAATTCCACGACCATCCGCTTTTCTGAAGTTAGCCCTTCTTGGGAATGCTATCGTTGGTATAAGACGGTAGTCAGAAGAAATCCCTTTGCCGCCATGTACGAGAATTACTAGATCGGTCCGATTCTATAGTTACTTAAGCTAAAGTTCGGGATATGGAACAATCAACTATACTCTTAATGTATTGCTAGAGAGAACTAGATTTACATATGATCCATCATGATCGTGAGCAATGCAAATTGAACAAAAAAAAACACTTTTCACTTAATATTTGACAATTCAAAGGTTGTAGTATTTGTATATAGTCTATGGCAGTTTTATATAATCTATGGTATTAGCGTCACCCACAGACTACATCTATATCTTATGACTTCAGTTTTTTCAATAGGATTTTATATAAAAATATCATATCAACGAGTCTTTGATAAAATAACCGGGCCCAACAAAGGAGAGGTGAGTCGCAAGGCATGCGAGCACTCATCAGACGCCATGACGCGTCAAGATCCCGCTTTTTGTGACACACGGATGACAATGACACTGTCACTATACGATCCGAAGCAATTATGTTTTAATGACGTTGATTGGAGGCGGCGAGTCAAAGCAGGCACTTTAGAAGGCCGCGGGTTTGATGTGTGATTTTTTTGTTTTTTTTTTTTGGACATGCGCAGGTAAACGGATCCGGTTTCCTCTAGTTACTGGCGCTATTGACTCATTATCTGTTTATGGTAGTAGCATCTTCCTAGTTTTCCAATTTTGAAGTCGTTATCGGGTCACGTCGATACTATAACGCAAATGATACCGTCCATATTCAGATATAAGGTCGAAATCTCAATTGCGTTGTAATAACGAGCATCCCTCTCTTCTTCAGTCTAAATATATAGATAATACTACGCAACAGAAATAAGCTCATTCTCAATCCGGCTTTGGAATGAGCTCCCCTCTACAATTTTTTTCGCTGTGAGATGGCCTTCTTCAAACGAGGCTTGTGTTGATGTCTACGGGCGACGGTAACCACTCACCATCAGATGGGCCGTATGCTAGTCTGTATATAAGATTAAGAAAAACAAGAAATAAGCAAACTAATATAGAATAGATGCTATCTTATTGAACCGCAGACTAAATCCAATAAGCGTACATAATATTATATGTTTGTCTTTTTCTAGTGTCGCTTTTTCGTTTCATCGTTTCACTGGTGGTAGGACCTCTTGGGAGTCCGCACGGGTAGGTACCACCACCCCGCCTATTTCTGCCGTGAAGCAGTAATGCATTTCGGTTTGAAGGGTGGGGTAGCCGTTGTAACTATACTGAGACCTTAGAACTTATATCTCAAGGTGGATGGCGCATTTACATTGTAGATGTCTATGGGCTCCAGTAACCACTTAACACCAGGTGGGCTGCGAGCTCGTCCACCCATCTAAGCAATAAAAAAAATAAAAAACATCGAATTTTCACTTCAAACAACGATGAAACACTAAAATCAAATTTGTTAGGTACCTTCCGGCAACGAATTAATACCAATCGGTATTACTTTTGCAATTAACATGCACAATTAAAAATGTCGGTTCGACTTCGTATTGATTTGATTCAATGTAATTTCACTCGCAGCGTCGACTGGTAGATACATATGTTCATAAAACAAACAAAACTTTAAGTCAAGCCGATTCCGAGTGATAGCTTCGCAGACGGCCAACCGAAGGATTACCACCCAGGCCGTCCCCGACACCNCAATCGGTATTACTTTTGCAATTAACATGCACAATTAAAAATGTCGGTTCGACTTCGTATTGATTTGATTCAATGTAATTTCACTCGCAGCGTCGACTGGTAGATACATATGTTCATAAAACAAACAAAACTTTAAGTCAAGCCGATTCCGAGTGATAGCTTCGCAGACGGCCAACCGAAGGATTACCACCCAGGCCGTCCCCGACACCGTGAAAGCCAAGATGTCATTTCGTTATGCATCTTTAAAAGATTAACTTTGTCATTTAATTTCGAACCCGCTTCGTCAATTACGACTAAGGTAAATTATTAGAACTTTAGAAGCTGCGTACGTGAATATTTTGATATGGTAAGTTGTTGATACTGGTGGTAGGAGTTGTGAGTCCGCGCAGGTAGGTACCACCACCCTGCCTATTTCAGCCGTGAAGCAGTAATGCGTTTCAGCTTGAAGGGTGGGGCAGCCGTTGTAACTATACTGAGACCTTAGAACTTATATCTCAAGGTGGGTGGCGTTTACGTTGTAGATGTCTATGGGCTCCAGTAACCACTTAACACCAGGTGGGCTGTGAGCTCGTCTATCCATCAAAGCAAAAAAAAAACGTACGAAAACATATTTATTTGTAGTCGTCGTGGCCTAAACGATAAGACGTCCGGTGCATTCGTATCTAGAGATGCACCGGTGTTCAAGGCCCGCACAAGACGTCCTACCACCCGTGAGGTTTTTTGATTACTGGGACGAATGCCCCCACCCAGTGCTAAGTGGTTACCGACGTGAATCTTGCAACCGTCTAGTATTCTAGTGTCCTGTTTTTCAATCATCTCTTCAATCCTGCGCTCCACTCTTCTGCGCGGCTCTGAATATAGCCAATGTACGGGGTCTTAAATTAGCCATAGCATGAGTATCAGATAGCGGACCCTCCTCCCGGTAGCGACGCGGACGCGCTTGTCAACTGTCACCGCATATTAAAAGCTTTTAACGTCTCCTCGAGCTTTTTACGGTGTCGAGTGACGGAAACTTTTAAACGCTGTTTGTACAAATTTGCCGATGTTATTGGTCGAGAAATAAATAAATAAATATGTTCTTTTTATCTGTTAATTAAGGCCATGGGAGTTTTTTTTTTACTATAACTAAAATAAAAATGGTGGTCTTTATTTCTGCAGATACGGCCCGTCTAGTGTTAAGTGGTTACCGGAGCAAATAGACATCACGGCTTGACAATAGGTACATACTAAATTAAATAGAGCACCCTGTATCTCAATGTAAGTATGTACATTGTATTTCACGTTTTAACTTGGTAGGCAGCCGTCATCTACGGTGTCACGAAGATACCGACACCAACGTGTCTCGTCTCAAGCCCTTCAAAAATACCCTTTCGAATTCTTTCGATAGTAATTACCTGATTTGCGGCATAAATCTAGAAGCAACCGATATACCACAGTCTAGATTTACATTAGTTTGATTAAATAGAGCCGTAAAACTATATTAAAAGAATGGAGAGTATTTTTTTTTTATTTTTATTGCTTATGTGGGTGGACGATCTGACAGCCCACCTGGTGCTAAGTGGTTACTGGAGCCCATAGACATCTACAACGTAAATGCGCCACCCTTTAAACGGCTCCACCCTTCAATCCGAAATGCAGTACTGCTTTACATTACTGACTCACAAGACGTCCTACCACCAGTGAATACCAACACCACTCACTTTGAGATAGGCCGAATGCTCGTCTGCCTATAGGGCAATAAAAAAAGTTGGTTAATCAAGCATTTCGTCACCAGACTTAACGCTAATAGAAGAATATCATTGAAGTAAGGTACGGAGAGCAAAGGTTTGGCCGGCGCCCGTGTCCCGCTGGCGGCTGGTACTCCCCTGCTGAGACGACGTATGGATACGACGCACTATACAGGATGTTGTATTTGTTAATATGCTTTTATTAGCTTCAGACGTATGTATGTTAGTATGTAACGGATATTCAATATTAAAAAAAAAATTTATAAATTTGAAATTTAACTAAATAATAGTTATATTATAACTAAATAATAACTAAATAATAAGTAATAAATAATAGTTTAAAAAAACTAAAAAAATACGCTTTTATAGAAAATCCAACTAAAAAATAGAAAATTTATTAATGAAAATTTTATTGTAAAAAAAGCATGGGGTGCATGGTATCAGTAGATATAAATATTTTATGAACAGATATGAGTAGAAGGGTTATTTTTATAATATCCTGAAAAGCACCCCACGCTTCTTTACAATAAAATATTTTTTTCTTACACTATTTTTAGTACATACATATTAAAATTTATTTTCTATTTTTTAGTCGGTTAGTGTGTCGCGGCACACAATTCATTATATCTATGAGAAGCTGCCTAACCATGACTTAAACTTTTTTGCACTACCTAATAAAGTAATATTATATTTTGAATAGAAAACCACACCCTGTATATCCGATTACATTTAAGAGTTCCATAATTTCATATTTCGTTGGCAACATTTGCCGTTTTTGTCGTTGATGAAGAAATACCCATTGTTCGGGGGCTTATAGTGATTGGTCACGGGTGACACGGACCTCGGGGTATCCGATAATCGATTCACATTACAATCGACACACTCGAAATCGATTATCTGTGTTTTTGGCGGCGGCTTTGTTGCTTTTTGTATTGAAATTTATATATAGTTCATGGCTATTTAATTTAGACTTTAATTACCGAGAATGTGTATTAAATTCGTTAGTGAACTCTTTATTGAGTTATCGCGAACTTTTGTTGTTGTCCTAATTATTATTTTAAAGCACCTTATTCGCGGGGTATAATATGTTCCGTAAATATATCGCTAATACAGAATCCGTGAATATGGATAAGCTCTCTTAATGGTGCTAGAACCTCTTGTGAGTCCGCGCAGGTAGGTACCACCACCCTGCCTATTACTGCCGTGAAGCAGTGATGCGTTTCGGTTTGAAGGATGGGGCAGCCACTATAACTATACTGAGACCTTAGAACTCATATCTCAAGGTGGGTGGCGCATTTACGTCGTAGATGTCTATGGGCTCCGGTAACCACTTTACCCATCTAAGCAATAAAAAAAAATTATGTACCTATTCGAGCCGCAAATAAAGAAATCTTTAATCGCGAACATAGGAATGGGATTGCATCTTTTTAATCCGCTAATAGTGAAAACGCGAATGAGATTTTACTGTACTTTGATTTTCGTTCATTGGATTCGTTGCCAGAATTTTGAATAAATCATCGAGTGTTCTCGGTTAAAACAAAACGATAATGGTGATTGTGTGCTGTCCGGAAATTTTCTAATTTTCTGCGGCGTCCGACGTCTGAACGGCGCTCGGAAGTGAAAAACAAAACGTAACCCGAACCACGCCCGCTCGATTTGATGCGCGGTCGCATACTGTTCCCACGTTTGTGTATTGTGACCATAAATTTCGAGATATTCCGGCCAAACCTTAATAATTGTAGTAGTCACGAGCGTAGTACCAGTAACCTGATTCTATACTGTAGCCTCCTACTTGCTAACGAATTACGTGAGAGTAATTTAAGACGTGAAGTCGAAATCTTAATTCGATTTTACAAAGGCTGGTATTCTTGAGAGGCTATTTCAGCTTCTCCTTGATGTGTAGGTGAACTCACGGGGCTCTAGCCTGGTGACGTTGCTAACACTAGCCCTAGCAAGAGCAGTGCTTCGCAGAATCTACCACCGGATCGGAAACGCGACCCACTGAGAGGATCCGGCGAGAAACTCAGTGGGCTGGTAGTCCACGTTGATCGGAATGCATATTTACTTTGCGATAAAAATTGGTGGGTTTTTTTTCTATTTTTCAAATTTTTGACAACTCGCTGTTCACGAAACCACGGAACATTTCAGACCTCCGGGCCACCAGTAAACCCCTCAATCATAAAAAAATAATTAAAAAAGGAATATTATGGGCTGTGAGTTGAAATGATGGTCACCCGAGCAGGAAGCCGAAATAACGCGATGGGCGTCACTGAGACTCCACCGAAGATTACGAGACTCGCTTTGCTCGGTTTATTCGAATTTAACGACTTTTTGACATTAGCAATTCTGTCCGCCCTTTTAATAATGAGTACGATATTTCAAATACAACTAATAATTATGTGCTGCCAAATTTGATGATTGTTTCGAAGTAACATAGAAACATCGTTTTTTTTAAAACAAATTATAATGTAGGAACATGTTTAAGCCCACCATTTTACTCAGGCGCTATTTTATTTCATCCCACTTGATTCGATTTATTTTAATTACATTTCACTTTTCGTGCAACCACAAGGTGGCTTCATAATTAATTGCGAAAGATTTGCCTGTACGCGCTACTTTCCCTTTGCCTGTATAATGGACAAAACAAAATAGTAATATAAAATTATAAGCCAGAGACAATAAAAAAAATTCAAAAAAATCGAATCGCAATAGTCGACACAAGGCGCGTTCGAGACGTCGATCATCGCTCGGATTTATATTTTAAATATGGAACACTTACCGGAGCGGACGTGAAACATTGATTCCTCTAATACATCGTTATCAAGTGCCTCTATATTTGGACGGATTGTCGTACTGCAGTCGAAGATATAAATAAAATAGAAGAGTTTTTAACTATTTATTTTAAATAGATATTTCTCTAAGACATTCAAGTCACGGTCTAAATGCCGTTGTGCATAAGAGATAGAAGGCTATTCCCTTCTTTTTTTCCCACCTATCTGTTGGTAGCCTAAGAGGCTATTCCAACTTCGCACAGACCGGTAGGTGACCTCACGGGCTCAACCTGAGAGAATTGCTACCACTAGCTCTAATAAGAGCAGTGCTTTGCAGAATCTACTACCGGACCGAAATCGCAACCCACTAAGAAGATCCGACGAGAAACTCAATGGTCATGATGATCAAACACTATAATATATGTATATCGAGGGGTGAAAAGATTTTTGGTTTAAACGACTCAACACACGACATTTATCTTTGTATGTATGTAATTAAAGGTCAATTTTATTTTGTATCTTAATTTTAGTCCGTTCAAATGGCTGAAGAAGTATTTTTGTTATGATATTATTTTCCGAATTTTAAATTTTAAATGGCTCTTCTGGAAAGACGCGGAAATGTTGCTTAAACGAAGCCTTAAGCCTTTCACCTGTTGATGTGTCAAGTCAAGACGAATAGTGTGTTTCGTGTAGCACTAACAAACAATCCAAAGATTTCATATCTAGTATTACTTTAATTCGGGGGATGTCGGTGCGAGTGTGGCTGCTCGCGCGTATATTTATTTATTTTCACCGAAATAGCCGGTGCGGTCGGCGGTCCGTCGCGCCGTGAGCAATTCCACTGGAATCCGAACGTTTGCTTTATGTCTTGATGTAGTTAGTCTCTTTTATTTTTATTGCATAGCCCGATAAATTAGCTCAGTGATCACCTGTTAATAAGGTAACCCGGCTAACTTGAGACATTAAATTACAGATAGAACATACATAGATATTGAAGTTGCCGTGGCCTAAAGATAAGACGCCTGGTACTCGAGCGATGCGGCTGTGTCAATGTTCGAATCCCGCTGGTGGGTACCAATTTTTTCTAACGAAATATGTACTTGGCAATTGTTGACGATTGACTTCCACGGTGAAGGAATAACATCGTGTAATAAAAATCAAATCCGCAAAATTATAATTTGCGTAATTACTGGTGGTAGTAAGTCTTGTGAGTCCGCACGGGTAGGTACCACGACCCTACCTGTTTCTGTCGCGAAGCACTAATACTGTAATGCAGCTGTCATAAGAAAAATTTGTGATGAAAGCCTCGTGTCTGTAGACCTCGGTGACCACTTAAAACCAAGTAGGACGTGAGATCAACCCTTTAGTATTTAACAAAAAGTAATAAAACCAGAATGCTGTTAGTAATCTACAAACTCATAATAAAAACAGACATATCTATTTCCCACAATCTAAATATTTTGAAAGCACATCTAATACTACAACGAAAGCTCCCTGTACTTGGATATAGGTCAAATACGACTTCCGTGGATAACACAAAGCTGGTCTAAAAGCTAAATCGACAGATTTAGTGTACTTTAATTCTGATACACGGCGAGGAGAGCTTTAAAGCTCCGTTTCGAAAAGCTTATCTTATACATGGCTTGTGCTTTTGCGTGTAATTTTAAGGTAACTAAAAGCTCATGTGAATTGAGTGATTGTTATTAAGCTTCGATGTAAATATGGTTGTATATATTTTTAAAACTTTCGCCTAGTAAGTACAGCTTATACCAGTTTCATATTTCAACTTTCTATACTATTTCTCTGTACTCCAGTCTTTAAGTTAGAATATTATAGAATACTAGCCGTACTCAACCGCTTCGCTGGGCATTTAAAAATTATATTATTATTTATTGTTATTATTATTAGGGAGTCCAACACTCATATAAATATTAGCCTATCCATTAAGTACATGTATTTTCTACATGGATACTAAGTTTCAAATCAATCGGATGCATGGTTCAGTAGTTATAACGGAACACCCGTAAAAACCACTGTAGATTTATATATTAGTTTAGATTTATTCCCTTATTTCAATTATTGAGTTTTTTCAAACGTATTTGTGGTGACGGGTTTATATCTCCGAACAATCGGCGCTCTGTACTCTTAGAGTTCTGTCAGAGTTGCATACTAAAATACCTTTTAATTTTCACAATATCAAGTGTTTTTTTTGCCTTCCTATGGCTAGTAACCTCGAGGGATTATGCTAGCTGCAACGGACTTGCAGGTGAGCTCACGGGACTCAGCCTTTTTTTTTTTTTTTTTTTTTTTTTCTTACACCCGACGTCCGATCCCCTCCGAGGTCAGAACCCGGATGAGGTAGGGGGGCTACCGCGGTCAACACTACAACCAGACGGCGCGGCTCACCCCAAGGACGCCCAGCCGACGGAGCCTTCGAGGCGAATCGAAGGCTCTGAAACGTCGGCCGTCTCGGTACGGCAGCCCGTCGGGCCGCCCAGACGGTGCCGCTGGTGTCCCGGAATACCCCGCTGGACCAGAACCAGCCTGCCGGGTCGGGACGCGATACACCGTCGACCGGTCGCTCTATTCACTCCACGGCAGCGCGCTAGAGTGCTGGTAGCGCGCCGCGCGGCCTCACCCCCTCAGGTCGCCCCTTGACCTTCACCGGGGGGAGGCCGCCACCTACAGGGGCCGGGACGTACGGGCGTATTCCCGCCTCCGGCCCCCGGCTCGACGGCGACGGATCGGTGCGGAAAGGGAAGAGCTCTCCCTCTCTCGCTCCGCCGCCTCCTTCTGCGAGATGGTGGACTCGCAGAAGTCGAGCATCGCCTTCCAGGACGCGTCGCTGCCGAGCATCGTAGCCACGACGCGCGGCAGCGAGAGGTCCTCTCCTATGACCGCGACGAGGGCGGCGCGTTGCTCGTCGAATCCAGAGCAACGCGCCAGCGTGTGTTCCGCTGTGTCTTCCTCGTCGCGGTCCGCGCAGTGGTGGCACTGCGCCGTCGGTTCCCTTCCAGCTATCTTATGCAAGTACCGGCCGAAACAACCGTGGCCGGTAAGCATCTGCGTCAGCCGGAAGGTGAGGCATCCGCGGTCGCGGCCCACCCAGTCCGCGAGAACCGGGCGGACCGCCTCGACGGTACGGAGGCCGGCCGACGGGTCCGCCAAGCGGCGAGACCACGCCTCCAGCACGGACCGCCGAGATTGGAGCCTCCGCGCTCGAACTACTCCTTCGCCGGGGCGCCCTTCCCCCCTAGAGCGGAGGTCGCTACGCCACCTGTAATCGGCAGCGAGCGCCTCCGCCTCCAGGTCCCAGGGTGGCGCCCCGGCGAGCAAGCACGCCGCCTCGAAGGAGACGGTGCGGTATCCTCGGATCGCCCTGACCGCGATCGCACGCTGCGGACGTCGCAGCGCCGCGACGTTCTGCCGGGTCAGGGCGTGGCACCATACGGGCGCGCCGTATAGTGCCATCGACCGCACCACCCCCATGTAGAGGCGGACGGGACTCAGCCTAGGAGACTGCTTTTTTTTATTGGCTTTGTAGGCAAACGAGCATATGGCTCCCCTGATGGTAAGTGGTCACCGTCGCTCATGGACGTCAGCAATGCCAGGGGCAGAGCCAAGCCGCTGCCTACCAAACTACTACACCAGTCATAACCAGAGCAGTGCTTCACTGAATCTACCACTGGATCGGAATTGCGACCCACTGAGAAGAACCGGCGAGAAACTCAATGGGCTGTGTCTGTGTGTGATTAATTGCATGACAAACCGATCGTCGCATTTGACGGGTTCGAAAAAAACTGTGACCGGTGCTTATAATGCCTAAAAGCACCGATAGTAGATCCAGAGGCTCCGAAATGACATGGGGGTGACGGCGTCAGTTTTTCGCTTGGTAGTCTAGATCGGGTATGTATACCAAGATAGAACTCGGAAGTAGTGCGATTGGAAAACGTGATACAGGATATGCTTATCGGCCATCCTACCATCAACCGCCTTGCTCGTTAAGACAGGAACTCTCAATATCTCGGTTTTTGATTTTTTTTTGTATTGCTTAGATCGGTGGACGAGCTCACGGCCCATCTGGTGTTAAATGGTTACCGAAACCCATAGACATCTCCAACATAAATGCTGCCTCCCACTTTGAGACATGAGTTCTAAGGTCTCAGTTCAATACAACGGCTGCCCCAACTTTCAAACAGCAGAAATTGGCGGTGGTACCTACCCCTGCGGACTCACAAGACGTTCTCTTACCACCAGTATGCTAAACAAACGTTTTCCCTGATGAACTTGACGCACTTGTTGCGACAAAATCCTTCGAAACTAATCAAAGCCAAAATTTATTCTCACAGATTTGTCAAAACTATTTATTGTCAATAAATTGATGTCTTTTGCATGTTGACGTCCTGATTATGCATATTCGGCATAATTTACCCGATTCATTTTGATAAGGGAATCGTAACTTTAAGATTGTTGATACAAGATCTACAGTGCGAAGACTGAATTATCTCAACTGTTTAAATCGTTGTCGTCATTCTTTAAGTCATTGTGGAATGGATGGATGGGAAATTAATTTCATATCTTCTTTTTTTCTTAGACGACTAAATGAGCTCACGGCCTGCATTGTGTTAAGTGATTATTGAAGCCCATAGATGTCAAGAAATTCAATGCCGCCGCTTACTTCAAACTTTGTTATTGCTCCGTTGCAGAAATAGGCGGGGTTGTGGTACCTATCTGTGCGGCCTCACAAGATAGAGCCACTAGTAATTACGATCATTATTATATAACGCACTAAAACTGTATACATACATAATACTATTACTTACTAATTGCTTACCCATGTTAAAATGATTTCATCCATTCCAAGAGTGAGACATTAATCATACAATACAATATAGACTCTGATCTCTGGTCTCAAGGTGGATTTTAACATTCATATATCCATAGTCTTCCATGACCCCGCAATGTAAAGCGAAATGTAAGCTAATAAAAACTTTTGACGTAATTACTGAATTCGCCTCATCAATGGAAAAATTACCACAGTACGTAGTCATATAAAATACAAGGGACAAACACCTTGCACTTAATAAGTATTTTTATTTGATATTTTTTCTACCTGTGCTGATAGCCTTGAGAGACTATTTGAGCTTCGCCCTAACATGTAAGTGGGCTCACGGGGCTCAAACCGGGAGTGTTGCTAACACGAACCCTAGCAAAAGCCGTGCTTCGCAGAATCTACCACCAGATCAGAAACGCGACCCACTGAGAAGATCCGACAAGAAACACAGTGGGCTGTGTCTATGGGTTAATTCACTCGTCGAGCCCTTCGTCACAAGCGACGAGTTCGACGAGAACTGTGACCGGTGCTAGTGGTACCTAAAAGCACCGTTAATGGACGATTCGAATGCACAACAATCGAGCTTTTATCGAGAACTTTTTGAAAATGTCGTCATCGCGATTCAGGTTGTGGCCAAATTTTTTAAGTATAATCATAGGTGTTCAACAGTTCTGTCATCGTTGGTGTATAAAAAAATAATAATTAATGGATCTCTCGGAATACCATAACCGAATTATACAAAACTATTTTCACCCAAAAATATTACAATAATAACTTATAATTTAATGCCCTTAGGTCCCGCCCAGCGTCGGGACAAACAAACGGCTGACGCAAAATGTACATGTCTACAATTTTTTTTCGTGGCGCCCAACAAAAATTCATATATCCTATTCCTTGGGAATAAAGTTCAAAATTGTATTTTAATTAGAAACAAGAACATATCAGTAAATTAGTTTTTAGTTGTTTTTTTTTTAAATAGAATACGCCTTTGAGAAAATTTCTCATAATTAAGGCTTTTGCTTCGATGTCACGTTGAAAAGCTATTCATATTGTTTTAGACAATATAATAGTTGGTTTTATTAATTTACGAATACGAGAATATTTTTATGATAAGTATTTACATATTATACATTGCTGGATACCAAAGTTCTAATTTATACATACATTACGGCAGTTAAGCAACAAGGAGGCAGCGGCTTGGCTCTGCCCCTGGCATTGCTGAAGTCCATGGCCGACGGTAACCACTCACCATCACGTGGGCAATAAAAAATGATAATAAAGGATCAGAATTAATCCACGACCAATTATGTTAAGCAGTGTATGAGGTGTTAAAAAATAAACAAAAGAAATATGAATTACTGGAAATTTAAAAAAAAATGCTGTCACCCAAAGCCGACCGTCTAATCGAAAAAGGTCATTTTGTTTCAGACGCAAATAAAAATATTGGACCTCTTGGGTCCGCCTTTGGTCTTAGAAGCTATAAATACACGCGAAGTTCCATTAACTTTTTTTATTATTTCAAAACCTTTCGTCTCGAATTTTGCCATTGGCAACATCCAGACGTGTTATAATCTGTGAAGCGTGGTGACGTTTGTTATAATGACACCGTATTAAATTAAAAAACACGATTTTCGTAGAACTTATTTATTTATTCTAAACGAAATGTAGTGATTTCGTTTAGAATAAATAAATCCCTAGGTATGTATTTCAAACATTTTATACAATCGTACCTATATAGGAGCAGTAGCCATTAATAGCATTTATAAAATCTGACCGAATTACAGATTTGATTATCGAATCGGTACAGATAAGATCTATACTTAGGTAAGGTCTGTTACAGAATGTATGTGTAAGTATATAAAGAGTGCCTTGGTCATCGAGACAACATTTATAAATTACATATTCTAGTTAAAGAGTGCCTTGGCCATCGAGACAACATTTACAAATTACATATTCTACTTAATTGTCTTATAAACTTTAAAAAAAAAAAACAATGACCTTAAAATTCATTATAATTTTTATTGACACTGCAATAAAACCGGACATAGCAACAACACAAAAAAAAAAAAACGTACACGACAGCGCGTTCTAAAATTGAAACAGCAAAATTCCGAGTTTAATTTTTGAACGCATTCCGGCCGGCACTAATTACGTCGTAGCTAAATACTTTACAACGAAGCGATTCGTGTTTTTCGTGTCCGCGTTTAAAACGGAACGTCACCGGATATACCGTCACGTCGGTTCGCAATGTTTTTGTAATTCGAACGTCCCGGCCTCGGTGTTTACAGTGCGGGCACGCGCGCTGGCGCCGGTGCCCTGTCACAGTGTGACAATGTTGCCAGGGCACTCGAATTAGATATCCTACGGTCAATTTCAGTGCTGTCGTGTTTAGATTTATGCATACGTAATTTTTTTTTTTAGGTTTATTTCGGATGACGTAGGCGGAAGAAAGACACACTGATATTGGTAGACGTGGTTATCTGAGTTGTACAGATAAGCAAAAGAAAAATACTTTTTTCATAGGTCACTAACCTTATCGATAGATTGAGTTTTATTATTGAGAATAACTGAATGATTTTATGTGTGCCTATATAGTTCGATTTCATTATCATCCATAAATAGCATACATACAAAACTAGCATAGATTTTAGAATAACATATTTCTATATTTGATATGCTTTTATATTAATAATACATTTCTCAAATTATACGATTATCTACTATTAAACTATTTGGTGTAGTTATTCATATGGTTAGGTTGAAATGATCAAATGTTTTTAATTAACTATAACAAAATAAATATAACTAGTCAGGTCATAAATATTGTCACACAGTAAAAACTTTTCTTTTAGAATGCTGGCCACAAAAAAGTTTATTGAATTCGAATTTCGAATTGTTCATGAAAATAAAAATGTATACTTTTAGAATTTTACTCATTTTTAAATATGGAGTGGACGCTTAAAGAAAACCGTGTTGCAGTTATTGCGTTGCATCGTTGCGGTTACGCGCCAATTCAAATTATTAACATATTGAAAAATTTGAATATAACCAAAAGATTCGTTTATCGTAACATCAAACGATACAATGAAGACTTTAGTGTAGATGACAGGTCAAGAAGTGGTCGCCCTCGGTCTGTTAGGACTCCAGCAGTGATAAAAGCTGTGAAGGCGCGTATTCAAAGTAATTCCAAACGTAAGCAGAAACTGTTGGCCCTTCAGATGGGGTTAAGCAGAACCACGGTGAAAAGGGTGTTAAATGAAGACTTAGGGCTTTGGGCATATCGAAGAAAAACAGGACATCGTTTGAATGCTCGTCTAGTGGACCTGAGACTGAAGAGATGCCGCGCTTTGTTGAAGCGGTACGCGGGAAAAAAAAACCGGGAAATTCTTTTTTCGGATGACAAATTTTTTACCGTAGAAGAGAGCTACAACAAACAAAATGATAAGGTGTACGCACACAGTAGTGAAGAAGCGAACAACCGTATTCCGCGTGTCCAACGAGGTCATTTTCCATCCTCGCTCATGGTATGGTTGGGAGTTTCTTATTGGGGCTTAACAGAGGTACATTTTTGTGAGAAAGGTGTAAAAACGAATGCAGTTGTGTATCNGAAGAGAGCTACAACAAACAAAATGATAAGGTGTACGCACACAGTAGTGAAGAAGCGAACAACCGTATTCCGCGTGTCCAACGAGGTCATTTTCCATCCTCGCTCATGGTATGGTTGGGAGTTTCTTATTGGGGCTTAACAGAGGTACATTTTTGTGAGAAAGGTGTAAAAACGAATGCAGTTGTGTATCAAAATACAGTCCAGACGAACCTTGTGGAACCTTTTTCTCATACCATGTTCAATAAAAGGCACTGGGTATTCCAACAAGATTCGGCGCCAGCTCATAGAGCGAAGAGCACACAAGACTGGCTGGCGCCGCGTGAAATCGACTTCATCCGGCACGAAGACTGGCCTTCCTCCAGTCCAGATTTGAATCCGTTAGATTACAAGATGTGGCAACACTTGGAGGAAAAGGCGTGCTCAAAGCCTCATCCCAATTTGGAGTCACCCAAGACGTCCTTGATTAAGGCAGCCGCCGATATTGACATGGACCTCGTTCGTGCTGCGATAGACGACTGGCCGCACAGATTGAAGGCCCGTATTCAAAATCACGGAAGTCATTTTGAATAAACTTTATTGTCATAAGAATCTATGTTTTGTTAAGTTCATTTTGGTATATGAATGGTTACATAATGAATAAACTTGTTTCAATTATTTTACATTAAACATGTGACAGAATTTATGACCTGACTAGGTACATAATAACATATACCTATAATCGACGTATATAGATATGTACCGTATGGTCTGGTATTTTATAAATGTACTAGATCCGGCTGCGGAAATCTGCATTGTATACGGGACCAACGCCAACAGGTCGTTCCGTTATACACAAATATATCGAAAGCTTATCTTGAAAATGTCGTTAGTACGATTCAGGCTTTAGTCGTATTATTTCTACTAGTGGTCCCGTGGTAGTAGTCGTAATTCGACTATAATTAATTGAAATTATAAGTTTGAACATTATTATGGTTCTGTTGTCAAAGACTACTACTATACTTATATAATTACAGATTTCGCCAAGACTACTTAACTATAGACAAACAATATTAATCTATTCTCAATTTGACCACAGACTTTAAGCAGTAAGAAAAGTTTGACAATAAACAAATAGTATGCATTCGTGTGTGTGTCAAATACATGGTAGTGTGTGTGTGTTTTTTTTATTGATCTAATGTATTTTTTATGCATAATAATTTAAAAAAATAATAATTTTCTGCACTCCTTCCCTATATTCTCTATAAATGTGGGCAATGTCATAATCCTCCGTCCGCGCAATTTTCGTAAAAAGGGCTACAAAGTTTTTGCTTCACGTATTAATATATAGATACTACGGTAAATTCACTGAGGTTAAGCCCGCGAGCCTAACCAGTCTATGGGTAGCTGAATTAGTCCCTTACGCTGCCAACGGATATGACGGGAAAAAATATGTGTGGTGTCGTGGGGCACCGGATAGGAACTAAGTTCCTTATTATAAAAATAATAATTTTAAGTTTTATTCGATGTATAAAGAAAATAATTACTCGGGTATACATTTTTATTATGATTTTTTATTGATAAAATTAAATAAAAAACTACAAAGTTATCAACTTTATTTTATTCACAATGATTTCTAAAAAATATATAATAAAAATGTGTTATTTTTTGTACGTTATTACAAAGTTAAGTCGTACACTGTGTGCATTACTAATAAAAATCTTGCGTTACGGACGTTTTTTCCCGTTTAGGGTACCCCTCTTCATCGCATAAGGAAGTTCGTTTCAAAAAAAAACCACATACAAACATAATACATTTCCTGCTCTACCAATAGTTGCACATATGATCAATCGATCCGGCTCCGTACATCTTATGAGTGCATCAAAAATAAAAGCACACAGATAATATTATTTTCGCGCTTCAAGTAAATTCGTATGCAAATCACCGAGTCAACATTTTTGGGGTACGCTGTAATCATAATAATGATGGGCTTTCGGATAAAACGCAACGTGTTAATTGAGCTATTAATCAATTAAATGTTTCGAAATTTGTATGTACCGAACGTGTTAATTATCATCAGCGCGTGCTTCGACGACAAATTGATGCGCGATTAAGGAAGGCGCCTTGCAGGCTCCTGAAGCTCTGAGATATAGCCAGTGTAGGAGTCCTAGAACAGACGATAATACAATTTAATAATATCTTGTAGTAAAAATCAAACCCGCAAAATGATAATTTGCGTAATTACTGGTGGTAGGACCTCTTATGAGTCTGCGCTGGTAGGTACTACCCTGCCTACTACCCTGCCTATTTCTGCCGTGAAACAGTAATGCGTTTCGGGTTGAAGGGCGGGACAGCCGTTGTAGCTATACTGAGACTGAGACCTTAGAACTTATATCTCAAGATGGGTGGCGCATTTACGTTGTAGATGTCTATGGAGTCCGGTAACCACTTAACACCAGTTGTGAAGCTCGTCTAAATCTAAGCAATAAAAAAAAATAACACTATACTAATGAGTCCAATAAGAATGATAAAAATAACACATAGCTGACTAGTCGAGATTGTGCCAAGATCCGATGTTGCCGTCCAGTGAATCTCTACTCCATTAGTAAATTACTAACTATGTAATGTAATTAAGGTATGTAGTTTAAAATACTTAAATAGCTTCTTTTTTTTAATCCTGTCAGTACTACTGATCAGGATGTTAGAGCGAAGTTATAAAATTATTGCACTGTCATTGGTACTGTAAGTCTCTTGAAGTAGAGTGAAAATGTCCTTCAAAGATTCCATTAAAAGCAATACATACCTTTTTTTTAACGCTTGAGAATCCGTTTACCGATACCCGGTCGAGGGGGATAACAGACCGGATTCTGTTAGGTTCTAGCGCCTCCAGAGAAGAACAGGGAGAAGAGAAAGGCCAAGAACATCCTATTCTAACTCCTCCCAGAAGGCTGCGCCTTGAGAGGTACCCTACAGAATCTCGACTATACTCCACCGAGTTTTTATTTATTTTATTGTTATTACTTAGATGGGTGGACTAGCTCACAGCCCACCTGGTGTTAGGTGGTTACTGGAGCCCATAGACATCCACAACGTAGATGCGCCACCCACCTTGAGATATAAGTTCTAAGGTCTCAAGTATAGTTACAGCGGCTGCCCCACCCTTCAAACTGAAACACATTACTGCTTCACGACAGAAATACGCAGGGCGGTGGTACCTATCGGCGCGGACTCACAAGTGGTCCTACCACCAGTAATTACGCAAATTATAATTTTGCGGGTTTGATTTTTATTCCAAGATGTTATTCCTTCACTGTGGAAGTAAATCGTGAATATTTGTTGAGTACGTATTTCATTAGAAACTCCATCGAGTTCCATCACACCGGCTAGATAAAACCTACGATACCGCTATTGTGATAAAAGCATATTTAAAATTTTCCGCCATTGTAATTTAATCATATAAAATTTAATGTGAATAAGAATTTTAAAGCAATAAAACGATTCAGCACAGCGACGCCGGTGCCACGAGAACGCCGGCTCATTTGCATATAATGAACTTTGTCACTTGGATCATTAAGTCATTACGGTAATTAAGCAAACCTACAACAGACTCTCAAGGATTTATTTGTTTATTATTTTATAGGTGTTTATTTTAATTGGCTTAGAACGTTCTCTACGGCTCGCTTGGTACTAAGCAATTATGATATCATCTAAACATGACACTTTGAGACATCAATAACGAACGTGTAATTTCGGATACTCCTGATCCACTATCTTTTTTTTCCCTACCTATTCTAGTATCCTCAAGGGGTCATGCTAGATTCACCAAGCTATTAGGTGAGCTAAAAGGGCTGTAATCTGAGGACATCCAATATCGATATTTTTAGGCATTCCAAGCACCGGTCATCGTTCTCACCGCATCCTTTGAATGCGACGAAGGATTCGTCGTGAAAATTAACTCACAGACACAGCCCACTGAGTTTCTCGCCGGTTCTCCTCAGTGGGTCGCGATTCCGATTCAGTGGAATATTCAGTGAAGCACTGCTCTCGCTAGGGCTGGTGTTGCACAGTCTTCAGGCAATAGGTAGCCCTGCATTAGGGCTGTCAAATCAATATTAACGACAATATTAACTAGGTATACAGTACTGGGTGTACTACCAGACGGAGATGTTATATTTTGTTTATTTTTTATATAGAGCTTGAACGAAGTCATGGCCCACCTAAACTGTTTGTCTCACATTAGAAACCACATGCATAAGTATAGGCGGGCAGTATCTGAAGTCGTCGTGGCGTAAAGGATAAGACGTCCGGTGCATTCGTATCTAGCGATGCACCGGTTTTTGAATCTCAGGCGGGTACCAATTTTTTCTAATGAAATACGTACTTAACAAATATTCACGATTGACTTCCACGGTGAAGGAATAACATCGTATAATAAAAATCAATCCCGCAAAAATTATAATTTGCGTAATTACTGGTGGTAGGACCTCTTGTGAGACCGCGCGGGTGGATACAACCACCCTGCCTATTTCTGCCGTGAAGCAGTAATGCGTTTCGTTGTGAAGGGTGGGGCAGCCATTGTAACTATACTGAGACCTTAGAACTCATATCTCAAGGAGGGTGACGTTTACGTTGTAGATGTCTATGGGCTCCAGTAACCACCAGGTGGGTTGTGAGCTCGTCCACTCATCTAAGCACTAAAAAAAAGAGTTCTTCCACCGATCTAAGAAAAAAAAAAAAAAAACCATATAGCGGAACGGGATCGGGTTTCACGAATACCGAAGGAATAAAAAAAAGAAAACCTTTAAATTTCGTTGTTTCCTCAAAATATTGTACCCTCTGCTAATCTTGTTAAAATAATAAAAGCGTAATGATAAATCAATTTCAACACTCGTCAGACAGACCAGTGTCGCCATGTCGTCCCCACGAGTGAATCCCACGATTGTGTCTTTGCCATTCTTACACATTGAGGTGGGAAAGAAATGGACAAGTTAAATAAATAAAAATATCGACTTGAACTATACAGTTTGCACGTAGAGCTATAGCTGGCAAGTGTGCGAAGAGGTGAGACGATCATGAACGGATTAACAAAACTAATTACGGTTGCAAAATAAGAATCTCAATTTAAACTAACCCTTACTGACAGACTGGATGGATACATACTTAATTACTGATTTTAGTAATTTCTATGTAGTTTATTTCGTTTGGAGATCATTTCGGAGATCCCACATACCCTGCGCACCGAGGAATCGCATAGAAGATTCAGCGCCCTCTCCAAAAAAAAAAAAGATTACTACANAAACTAACCCTTACTGACAGACTGGATGGATACATACTTAATTACTGATTTTAGTAATTTCTATGTAGTTTATTTCGTTTGGAGATCATTTCGGAGATCCCACATACCCTGCGCACCGAGGAATCGCATAGAAGATTCAGCGCCCTCTCCAAAAAAAAAAAAAGATTACTACAGTTAATATCTTCTAAAGTTTATGAGACTCATTAAGGTATTTTTTGCCTGCTTGTTCGTTGGTAGCCTAAGGGGCTATTCTAGTTACGCCCGGACGTGTAGGTGAGCAAACGGGCCTAACCCTAGCAAGAGTAGTGCTTCGCAGAATCTACAGGCCAAAATCGCGACTCACTGAGAAGAACCGGCGGGAAACTCAGTGGCTTTCTTTTAAATACAGCAATAGAATTAAATTTAAAGTACTGGTTTTAATTTCGTACTTACAAATTTAACTCAAAGCTACAATTCTCTAAAATGCCACATCCAATGAGCGTCTCTAGATTCATAGGTCAATGTGAAAACGTCGAATCGCAATACAACATGTTATAATCTTCCCGCGGCCACATACAAATTGTTATATGAGAACTCGCATTGTTATTGTTATCAGTGCTTTTATCGGCGGCTCGTTCGCTTTGAGTTCCGTCATATTATTGTATTTTATTTTAATGTACATACCTAACAAGATTTTTAATTATTTTGATCGTTTTAATTTTCGTGTGGAAATTTTTCGAGTTCCGTTTGAAATGTGCGAGAGTTTAATTTTAAATATCATTTGGAAAAAAAGAAACTGGGCAGATACGTACCAATGCTCTGCCTATTTCTACTGCAAAACAATACTGCATCATAAATTGATAGGGCATCTTTAATGAAGTTACATTTTAGAAAATGGAAAATACAAAATTTATACTGCTTGCTGCTCACATAGAAACATGCAAATCCGTGTGTCTATTGTATTTTAAAGAGTGACCCTTCCAAGAAAAGTGACCTGAAGAAATTCCATAAGTAAAAGTACATAAATAATCATAACAGATGTTTTTTTATAGTCCAACAAATCCAATTATATCAATTTCGTTACATCTACGCCTACAAGGAGTTAGTATTATGAACATACAATACGCCTCCCGATATCAAAATATTATGAAAACCGGAGAAGTTCTTTATAAAGAACTAGCTGAACCGGCAGATTTCGTAGTGCCTCAATCGGTAAATAAAAGACCTAAACTTATGTATAAAATAAACTTAAAACAAACAAAAGGAATCCGTCCGACGGGGGACACATCAAAGGAAAAACGAAATTGTTATTTTTATTTTATTCCGAGAATTTTCATATTTATCTACCTTTTAAACCTTCCCTGGACTTTCACAAATAATTCAAGATCAAAATTAGCCAAATCGGTCCCGCGGTTCTCGAGTTTTAGCCAGACTAACGAACAGCAACTCTTTTTTATATATATAGATAGATAATATAAATCGAGTATAACGAATATAGAGCGTTCAAAACTTAAGACAAAGCAATGAATCGCCGAAGCCCCGAATCTAATTAACTGTATGGGGCTCTTAATTAGTCCCCATTGTAACATGACAAGAAGACCGGCAATTTGGTGCAGCTTTTAAAATCCGTGACACACCGCCACGTAGATCGGATAGCGAATGTTCGCATATTGTATGCGTAGAGGTTTGTCGATTGATTTGTTTATCGAATAACTATAGCTTTTTTGGCACATGCCAAAGATATGCCTCTTTACTTGAAAAATGCGATATTACAAATTGATTGTTTAAAAACACTGTCGTGGTTAAGCGGGTGTTGCATTATAGTTTTAGACAAATTAACATACAGCTCGACGATTGGTAAGTGTTTACCATCTTCCATGGACGTTTGTCGCCGCTGCCAACCGTAACTACTTGACTTGATATCAATATATTTATTTCGCGAGATAGAAGGATAATTGCAATACCTTGTGGTGACCGATAAAATCAAGGGAATAAGGCCTAGAGGTCGGACCAAATAGCGGAGGAACTGAAAATACCTGTCAGCGACGCACTCCACCAAGCTACAGAACGGGATCGATGGGGACAGCTGGTTGACGGAATCGGACGGAGTCACGATCCACAGCAATGAGGGACCGATTGAAGAGAGAGAGACACAACAAGTCCTGTCGGTATTCAAATAAGATTTTAATAATACCACATAGCGAAATAGGATTAATATGGCAATATGATACAAAATAATATATAATAATAGTAATAGTCGAACCTGCGATACTCGAAGTTGTGTCTGAATACACCTATCTAGGCCAAATTATTCAGCTGGGCAGGGCCAACTTTGAGAAGGAAGCTGATAGGCGCATACAGTTGGGCTGGGCTGCGTATAGAAAACTCCGTCACATCTTGAACTTAGCAATCCCGCAATGCTTAAAGACCAAAGTTTTCAAGACTTGTGTGCTGCCGGTCATGATATATGGCGCTAAAACGTGGACATTGACCGTAGGTTTGGTCCGCAAGTTCAAAGTCGCTCAGCGTGCTATGGAAAGGTGTATGCTCGGAGTTTCTTTGATGGATCGAGTCAGAAATGATGAAATTCGTCAAAGAACCAAAGTAACCGACATAGCCCTAAAGATTAGCAAGCTGAAGTGGCAATGGGCCGGACATACGTGCCGCAGAACCGATGGCCGATGGAGCAGACGTGTTCTGGACTGGAGACCGCGTACCAGTAAGCGCAGCGTTGGGCGTCCCCTTGCCCGTTGGACCGATGACTTGCGGCGATATGCTGGAAAAGATTGGATGCGGAAGGCGGAGGATCGTTTATTGTGGCGGACTATGGGAGAGGCCTACATCCAGCAGTGGAGAGATACAGGATGATGATCATGATGATGATGATACAAAATTACTCTCGTAAATTTAGTAATTAAAAACGGCTATAAAGCAATGCAAAGTTAACCTTAGAAGATTTCTTGAGATAACGTTAAGCTACTACAGATTTTTTTCCTACCTACGTGAAGCTACCACAGATTTTTTTTCTACCTATGCTGATAGCTTTCAGAGGCAGCTTCAGCGTTACCATAGCATGTAGATGAGCTCTAGGGGCCCAAACTGGGGGTGTTGCTAACACTGGCCCTAGTAGTGCTTCGTAGAATCTAGCACCAGATCGGAAACGCGACCCATTGAGAAGATCCGGCGAGAAACTCAGTGGGCTGTTACCACAGAGCTTAACAATGAAATGACTCAAAGGAGGCAAAACAAAAAGGATATACAGATAAATCTATATTGCCTACAGTTAACGGGGCGCGCCGACCGTGAGTGACCCTAATGTTTGGGTAACAAATCAAAACAAGACCTTAAAAACGTTTTTACTAAATTATCGTTTCTCTCCGAAAACGGTTTCGCTTTAGATAATTATAGGCTTCTTCGTCCATCTCTCTCTCTGGGTTCCTTAGAACTAATCAACATGAATGAGAGATTCGTTTTCTGTCCCCCTCTAACACGCAGATGTGGGATTTGTGTATTCGTAACGACTGAAATCATCGTAAATCAAAATCGTGTCGTGGCAAGAGGTTGTTACGTTTGAGGGTTGCGCAAACGGAATGGCAGTATGTGTTTTCAAAAAAACATACCACGTAAATAAAGTTCAAGTTACGAAAAGGTAATAAGAGAATTCGTGGCTCAATAATAGGTAAGGCCGTGATCCAACTAATTTTATTACGTTTTTTTTTATTGCTTGGATGGGTGGACGAGCTCACAGCCCACTTGGTGTTAAGTGGTTACTGGAGCCCATAGACATCTACAACGTAAATGTGCCACCCACCTTGAGATATAAGTTCTAAGGTCTCAGTAAAGCTACAACGGCTACCCCACCCTTCAAACTGAAACACATTACTGCTTCACGGCAAAAATAGGCGGGGTGGTGGTACCTACCCGTGTGGACTCACAAGAAGTCCTACCACCGTAAATATGTATATAGAATTTGGATCGTGGCACATAAAACAAAATTATTAGACTGTTGCACTTTTACTCTTTCTTTCCACAATCTTCTATAGTCAAAAAATTAAAAATTAATTACCACATTTTTTAAGCCTTGCTCATAACCGTCTTCGCCATCTATATTTTCCCTGTCATTCTGTCAGTCATTCTCTTTTCTCTTTCTTTATCGTTTTCTGTTACTCACATCATGTTACTCCGCTTCAACACTGCATTCATACGTTCCAACTCTTTTGATACGTTCCATTCTTACCAATACTAAATGTATACAACACGAACGACTTCCACGATAAAGGTAAATAAATGTGAGGCATCGTGTAGTGCAGCGTTTCTTAAAGTGGGCGATATCGCCCCCTTATGGGCGCTGCAGGGCTAAATTTATTCTCAAAGTGGGCAGTAGACAAAATAAGTTTGGGAGCCCATGATGTAATGAAATCAAACAACCAAAAACCAAACGCATACGCGTATTTAGTATGATTTGTAAGCAAGCATCCTGCCTATATTTATCGCAAAATCAATAAAACATTTTAAATAATCCTCTAAATTTTTCTAGTTAGGATCGTTTGTCCAAACTTCAAACTTGTGTTATTAATGTTTGGTTTAATTTTTAATCAGAGGTTAATGGACGAATCTACTATTACCTGATGGCTACATACATAAACAGTATCCATATTGAACCTTGAAACCTTTCCAACCTTGAAAAATTTGTGCTGTAATTTGAAAGTGTATGAATCTTAGCTACACTTTCGGCTTCTTTCATGTCCACGGACCAAGATAACAGCTAACCATTAAGTGAGCAGCTTGTCAGTCATCGAAAAAAAAAACATAGGAAACTGTTTACTTAAAATTTAAATTCGCATTTACATGTGCAAATCTATATTTGCATTCGTTGCTTACATTTCAAGCACTTAGCGTGAAGATACCGAGGGACGTGACAAACTGGCATCCATCAATCCTGCCAAGCGAACTGATAGTATGGATCTCGTCTAACCGTTTTTGACTAAAACATTTTAAGTCTACCTATAAAGGAGTAAAGTTTATTTTCGTTTGGAAACTAACTATATTTTAAATGGTGACATTCTCACACCTTATTGTTGCCGATAAACTTAATCGCGTTTCGTAAATTAATAAGTACAGGAGTCGGTTGAATATAGTGCGGGGAAGCGTTCGATATATCGATAGTTATATCGAATAATACTGATTCAATGTACCCTAATTTATATGATGTAAACAACACATGTCTTTTACTGGTGGTAGGACCTTTTGTGAGTCCGCCCTGGTAAGTACCACCATCCTGCCTATTTCTGCCGTGAAGCAGTAATGCGTTTCGGTTTGAAGGGCGGGGCAGCCGTTGTAACTATACTGAGATCTTAGAACTTATATCTCAAAGTGGGTGACCCATTTACGTTGTAGATGTCTATGGGTTTCAGTAACCACTTAACACCAGGTGGGCTGTGAGATCGTCCACCCATCTAAGCCATAAAAAAAACAGCGCTCCTACTATTATTTCACAGGTTTCAAACGCGAATTTCACATTTTCGCAAGCGCCGTGACAACGAGTAGACTGAAGACCGCGAGTAAGATGTTAGGAACAGACAAATCTGTCTACTGTCTGGAGCATTTTTTGGTTTTATCCCTGAAACTGGATGACTCGCCCCGACAAAGATTTAAAAAAAACCTTGAATAAAATTTACAGGTTTGTTTATTGCTATTATAAGCAGAGAAGTATTCGGCTCATCTAGTCATCGACAAGACACAGCTAAGCCGCCGCGTATCCTTTTTGCGTGTGTTTAAAACACCCTTACTTTTACAACGATTGACAAACTACCAAAGGTATATAATACTCTCATAAAAACTTCGATAATTTTTATCCTCTAAAATTCCCTATCAGAAAATATATTTAAAATTATCGACAATAAATCTTCACTATTACCCCAGCGCCACTTAAAATCGCATACGACATTATGTCACGACATCAATTAGTACGACGTTGAGTTAAACCGCAGATAGTTACGTCGCAGCCACTGCGGGATAAATAAAATTGATAATGTCGACTCTACAGAACACGCGAGCTGTCGACGCTCGATAGTGATGTGAATTATATCGATAACCTGTTTCGTCCTTGTTTGCTTTTAATTAATTTAAATATTTTAGTTTTAATTTTTGGTATGTCCTTTTCATGATTAGAATAAATCGTTAAATTGGTAAATGTAACTTTAATATAATAATATTATCATCAAAACGGAATTACAATAAAAGCCTCTGAGAGTCATTCTGGATAGCTTCATGTCCATCTATTCTTACGTCGCGTTCAGCATCGGCATTTTTTTTTTTTTTTTCGGGCCGAGGGCCCAACCTCCTACGAGGTCCCCGCGCCTAGGGGGCGCGCGAGGTATGTGAGACTTAACGATCTGCAGGTGTTGAGAGCAGATCGCGGGCCCAAGGATTTTAGGGCCCACCCACTAAACGACTCCCCTGCACTCTTACACCCGACGTCCGATCTCCGTCCGGGGTCAGAACCTGGACAGAGTAGGGGGGTTCCCGCGGTCAACACTACAATCAGACACGCGGCGCCACCCCGAGGACGCCCGACCGACAGGTCGTCGAGGCGATAGTCGACGACCAACGACGTCGGTCTCCGCGGTACGGCGGCCCTACCAGGCCGCCCGGGCGGTGCCACTGGTGTTCCGGGATACCCCGCTGGGCCAGAACCAGCCTGCCGGGTCGGAACGCGATACACTGCCGACCGGGTTGCTCTTCAACAGTATGTTCGGCGACGACAGCGGCATGCTCTATCCCGTGGTCTGCAAGTAAAGCAAGCTGTGTATAATTTAAAATTTACTGGTGGTAAGACCTCTTGTGAGTCCGCACGTGTTTTACCCCCATCCCCCCCATCCCGCCTATTTCTGCCGTGAAGCAGTAATGCGTTTCAGTTTGAAGGGTGGGGTACCCTTAATTTTTTTTCCTACCTATGCTGATAGCCTTGAGATGCTATTTCAGCTTCACCCTAACGTGTGTAGGTGAGCTCACTAGGAAAAAAAAGAGATGCTATAAATGATGAAAGCGATAAAACATGATTTGCTTAATTAAATCAATTAAAAAATGCGACTCGATTAAGATGGTTATATATAATTAGTTCCAATGTTCACGTGGCAGCTTGGCTCGAACACCCGGGAATTAAACCATAAAAATATGAATAGCAATCCTTTCTCCGGCGATTACACGATCTGACTGAGTTTTAATTTTTTTAGGCTTAGGCTACTTTAACACCTGCCCGCCGTTTGTGTGCATCTGCCCGGTTTTTATTGTCAAATGGACAACCGTCACTGTTTTTCGTTGAAAAAAAAAAACAACAAATTAGGCTTGCTTGCTCTTAAAAAACTAAACTAAAACAGTCACATGGCTTTTGGTGAATCTGTCGCAATGAGACGCAGCGATAAAGAACATTGTGCGCACACACAAATGACGTCAGATGACTAGTCAAAAGAAGTGTGTCTATACTGTGATTAGGTAATTTTTTGCGGAATACATTTTTTTGGTAGAGTCGTTTAATATCATCTATGCACTGGTCGGACTAGATCCGTTTTACTCTTAACACTTCAGTCCATGACGCCATTGGTACAGCTGAGGATAAGCAGGGCTGGCGTCGGATAATCCAGGAGAAACTTATTAAAGGAGGCCACGACCTTCAGCGTTGAGGATTATTGGCGCAAGGAGGAAAAATGACATTTATAAATGGACATGGACAATTTCATGCAAGTTTTACTGGTGGTAGGACCTCTGTGAGTCCGCACGGGTAGGTACCACCACCCTGCCTGTTTCTGCCGTGAAGCAGTAATGCGGTTTGAAGGGTGTGGCAGCCGTTGTAACTATACTTGAGACCTTAGAACTTATAATTATCTCAAGGTGGGTGGCGCACTTAAATCGTAGATGTAACTCCAGTGACCACTTCACACCAGGTGGGCTGTGAGCTCGTCCACGAATCTAAGCAATTACAAATATTTTTTTTAAGTTATATAGATACATACTTATATTTTTTGTACATCCAAATACAAAAGTAAATTATTACATTATAGTATGTGTATGACTAAAACAATATTTTTCAGCTGTTTATGAATTGCGGAACTTGATAAATGTATATATTGAATTGAGTACAGCTTAAAGATTTTTAGATTGACGTAAATAACTATTTAACATTGAAATTGTTTAACTTGAGAAAAACTTAGGTTAATAATTAAATTTTATGTATGTTAATACATATAATAATGTAAGGAAAGGTTATTTATTAATAAAATCTTTTATTGATTATAAAATATATTTTATTCTTAGTTACAATTCTTGAATATGTACATTAAAATTTTGTGTATCTACATTATTAATACTAGATTTAAATATAGGTATAAATATGTAAATAAATAGTTAGGAGTTAAATATCTTCTCAGTACCGCTGCCTTACGCGTGAGAGAAAGAGAAGCAAGACAGAATGGCGCCGTAGCGCGTTACGTAACGAAATGGTTTACCCTCCCACATGAATTTACAATTTTCACTTTTTTCACTTTACTCTGCGTATTTGAAGTTATTCATTAAATACCATCGATTCTCGATATGTTTCCATTCCGGCACAAGACACCATACCAATCAGCCTCAGATAAAATCGGTGTCAGTACACTAAACACTCGTTACAAACACAAGGGACCTATTCTTCTCGACACAAAGAAGTCACAATAGCGACCAGTCGTTCTATTCAAACGCTTCCAAACCATCAATAACGATTCCAATTACCATCATTTAAAATGTAATAGAACATTCCACCGAAATAATTACGGGGCCTCGGTCTTACAATGGAGCTTAAGTTGTTACTGATTAAGCGCCGTCCGGTGCTTCGGATCCCTTAGATTTCTATAACACGTTTCAAACAATCGAATATTTCTTATTCATGCGTCAAGCGTATTTGTCAAGTGTCCATTTCATGCTGTTGACATGTTATGTAAATTTGTGTTACATTGCTGCTTAGTCAACCTTTGATGTTTTACGAAAGTACTGACAAGAGACAAGGCCTATCAGGCGTGTAGTAACTAGCTTCTAGAAACTTTCAGTCTGAAACTTCCAGGCTTAGCTCATCTTTAGCTTAGTCAATATGAGGTCTAAGTGTCAATTATAATATATCACGACCGCCCCACCCTTCAAAACAGACGACCATGGCATACGTAGCGCATATAGCTGTCTCCAATAGGCTTTACCCGTATTGACATATATATAAGAAAGCATTCCTAACCTTATTATTTGTTAATCATTTACTTATTGTTACTTATTGGCTGCCGTCTGTTCATATGTGACGAAGAAAAGATAAGCACGATCCAAGACTACACTTCCGCTCTGTGACCAAATAAATGCCGGCCCGTTTGCAAGAGTGTAAGATATGACGTCATATAGATCACTCACATCGTAATAAATAAATAAATAACACAAGAAAAATTACACCGTAAAGCGAATGTTACCGGGGGCGCTTTGGTGACGACGGATTATTGTGGATAGGGGTAGTATCACTTTCAAAATAATTCCTTGTACTTTTTTTTAAATACTTTTCGTACGTAGTGGATAGTTTTAAACTAAGCCCCAATAGCTTATTCCTAGTATTTCGCTGTGGTCCTCGTATTTTGGATGTCCATGAACCACAGATGCGGCAGATCACCGTTACGATAGACCAACCAAATAAAGGCAGCTCTAAACGGTCCCGTTAACGAGTGCACAAGAAGGGCCGCGGTACGCGAGGAATGGCGACGTCTGGTGAAGCGCACCACTACCCGAAGTGATGACCACGACCACTCTGCCAAGAGTGCATGCGACTGAGAAGAAGAAGAATGAACCACAGTAAGTATTTACCATTAAGTGGGTCGTTTGCTCATTTACTCAACTATAAGGAACTCAGTTACAGCAACCAAAGTGATGTTTAAAAGCTGTTACTGATTTACTCCTTAAATACTATTTAAAACTATATGAGTACGACTGTTTGTTTCTTTAGTAGTACCATAGTTATGTAATAATCTGTGTGTTCTAAAATGAAAAGTTCTAGAACTGGTCTCTTCTTTTTTCCAAAGTCAAACTTATATTTTATTTGTCTTATCCATAATACGATGTCTGTGGCGCTGAGCATAAGGGAGCGACAGGGACGGATGATTTAGAAACCCCTCGGGAGTAACGACGCGACCCGGTATTAATATTGTGACTCTGATATAGTATTAACAAAATATAAAGACAAATAACAATAAAATGCTGTTTTAATGAAAAAATATTTATCTACTAGAAAAAAGCTATGTGATGTTTACGATAGCTCACAACGGTTACAGTTACAATGTGTGTTCTAGTGTATTCAGATGTTGTGAAGAGGAGGTCATCTGATTAACGTGGTGGGAATAATAGTCTTTTTGCCTCTCAGACAAAATTGATACGTATTTATCAACAGATAAGGAAAGCTTCACTAAAATAACTTTCACAACGATTTTAGTTAAAAATCAGGATCATTAAATTTCTTATTTGGTTTGCGTAATTGAGCAAATCGTACATAGATACCAAATGATACGGATAGATTAGGTGTAAATAATTATGATCGAGATTAGTGTTGATAAAGGTAATGGAGGACGAACAAATAAGAAAATTCTGACGTACGTTGCCATGGCAACTAATGTTATTTTCAACTACCTACAAATCGGCCTTGTACATTCTGTTAAGTCGCATAACAACCTTTTACGTTTACTGTAAAGTCTGATCACTCCTTTCCCACTAGGTTTGTCTGTCGCCCGCACCTCAAGCTAAATTGTTACCGAAATTTCGAATTCAAATTCCCGGTTCCCATGAGTGCCCCGCGGGCTCGCTCCTTTTAACGTTGTAATTGGTCCTGTGCTGATTCAGCACGGTGCGCGTCATTGCCTCCTTTGATCTCGCTTTATTGATTTTGATGCGGTTTTCCGAGTCTGAAAGTTTCGCCGCGAAAATCACGAGGCATTATAATGGGAAAGGTGTCATCAAGAGACTGTTTCGAAATTTGTAACGGCAAGAGTAACGGCCCTAACGTAAGTACAAAGCAGTATTCGGTGATTAAAATAACCATAGAACCTTTAAGGTTGAATCTTATACGTGACGAAACCATTTAGCTCCCTAATCTAGCGTTTATTCATTCGTCCTTTTCGTATCGCATCACAAAAAGGCCTTTTAAATCATAATGTAAATGATAGGTACCTACGTTCATAATTTAATCATTTTTTAGTTTGTTTCCACTGAACTTGGAGATAATTGTGCTGTATTCTTCATTTACAGATTAAAAAAGAAGAAGAGAGCTTTCTATAGAAGGTAGCGGCTTGACTGTGCTTTTGGCTTTGCTGACCGATGAGGAAACCCCCTCCAGTAAGCTGTACGAACAGAAAGTATACAAAAAATATAATTACCGATTGAATATGACCCGTATTTGATTTTCAAGTAAAAATATACATTTAATTAGTAGGTTAGTGTTTATTCAGTTTTACATGGACATCATTTTCTTTTTGATGACCTCAAAAAAAATGGATTACAACATCGAACAATACGTAACAAATGATTTCAACGGCTTTATCGTCCGTTTCCCTTCCTTATTTTATTTAAAAACAAGCCGGTTATTTCCCACGGGAGGGAGAAGTCGCGAAATTTGATAATTTAATATTTACCGGTCTCCGAATATTAGATAATTAGATAGGGCCGTGATTTCGTACAGGAAAACTGGAATTAATATCAATGTTCTTCGGTCTATAGTATAGGGATGTTGGTATTATCGACAATGGAAAAAATATCGATCATATTTTCTTTCCGAATGGATCTATTTTTACAAATACAAACAGAATAAAGGAACTAATAATAAAGGAATAGCTTTTTAGGAAAAAAACATCAACAATGTATGTCCTAATCCGTCGATAGCTATAACAATTAATACAATACTCAAAGCATAGAAATATTCAGTCTATGTTTTAGTTTTCTGCCAGAGACCCGTATATAGTTATATAAATATATTTAGCAAAGACCTTATAAAAAGAGATTGGCACCGATTAGGAATCAAACCCAGAACCTATCATACATTAGGGACATTAAACTTCACAACAAGCCCATATTGACAATAAATGAGTGTATTACCTAAAATAATACCTTAAAATACGAAATATACCTCATCTTCCTTAGTTAATATGAAAGTATCGATATGTTTCAATCGATAAGCCACCGACATCCCTATAGATAAGAAAATGAAGACAAATGCTAAAGCGTCGGGCGTGGGGTTCGGGGTTCGATCCAAGGATGGGACATGACAAACAATCTATGACACACATAATTCTGTAATGTTTTCCTTCGTTACTTAGTCATGGACTGGGGGAAATGAATACTCGCCTTTAACTTGTAATCTTTTTGCGAGGTAGTGGCATTGGTGCAAAGGTCTATCTACATATTTATCTAGAACAATCTTATGGCGCTTCCATTTAAACATAGATTTCATTTTTTAGTACTTATATGTTTGTTAAAAAAAAAAAGCAGAAATACTCCTAGCCTATTTGTTGTGAGTTTTATTACAGCGGCTCAAAGACACCAACCAGGTCGAAGGGCTAGTAGCATTAAAATAGCAGCTTTTAGTGCTTCAGAATAGAACACATGATTGCTTGAAGATATAATTAGACATAGGTCATTAAACACACCCGTAGATTCGACTACCAAAAACGTTAACAACCCAATCAAGGTGTAGTACTTTTTTCCTCTACTTTTTTTTTTTTATTGCTTAGATGAGTGGACGAGCTCACAGCCCACCTGGTGTTAAGTGGTTACTGGAGCCCATAGACATCTACAACGTAAATGCGCCACCCACCTTGAGATATAAGTTCTAAGGTCTCAATTATAGTTACAACGGCTGCCCCACCCTTCAAACCGAAACGCATTACTGCTTCACGGCAGAAATAGGCGGGGNGTCCTTCCCATGTTGTAATTTCTAATGTCCATCTTTTATCCGTATATCTCGCAAGATGTCCTGCCCAGCGCCACTTTTGTGTCAGAGCGTACCTGAGAGCATCTATCAGCTTTGTTTTTTCTCTAATGTATTCGCTTCTTATCCTTTGTATTTTTCTTATATTCAATATACTTCTTTCCATCGCTTTCTGACAGGTCGCTAATTTTATTTTTATTTTTGTGTTGTAAGTCCATGTTTGGCACCCATATAACCTATACCACCTATTTATCTAGAACAATCTTATGGTGCTTTCATTTAAACATAGATTTCATTTTTTAATACTCATTTGTTTGTTAAAAAAAAAGCATAACAGCTCCTAGCCTATTTGATGTGAGTTTGTTACAGCGGCTCAAAGACAGGTCGAAGGGCTAGTTGTGTAGCGGGCTTAGCTTGGACAGTATGTATTGTGTGCTATAAATGACTAGATGTTTTTAAAAAAGTGTTTTTAGATAAGATTACTTTTATTTTGTATTCTGTATTTCTTATTTGTTAATGAATGGATAACGTTTACTTAGTTAAGATTTATATATTTTTACATTACTTTTTACATTTTCTTATATATTTTTTTACATTTTACATTATAATTTTTTTTGTAATAAAATTTTCATTTTATGTCTTATTTTTAAGGGGGGAGTGATGTAGCGGGCTTAGCTTGGACAGTCTGTGTCTAGTCGTCGCACAATAAGCAGGTTGCAAACTGTCATGTCTTATTAATAATTATCACCCTGCTTAATATCACACACGCATTATATAAGCACAGACTCAACAGTTGCATTAAAATAGCAGCTTTCATGGCTTCAGAATAGAACACACGATTGCTTGATGATAGAACTAGACATACGTCATTAAGCACACCCGTAGATTCAGCTACCAAAAACGTTAACAACCCAATCAAGGTGCAGTACTTTTTCTGCCTATTCGTTGATAGATTAAAGGGCTATCTCAACTTCGCGCGGACCGCTAGATGAGTTCATGGATTCAATCTGAGAGAATTGCTAATACTGGCCCTAGCAAGAGCAGTGCTTCGCTGAGCCTACTACCGGATCGGAATCGCGACTCACTGAGAAGATCCAGCGAGAAACTCAGTGGGCTGTGTTCAGAACTTCTTGCAGGGTTGTGAGAGAAATTGAGAAATCAATGAATTTATGAGAAAAGAATTGAAGACATGACTGGATGAAGGGGTTAAGTACAATTTTTAAGATTTTTGAGTTTTTGCATTGAATTAAGGTGTTATGTGCCGATACTCAATATTAGACCTTAAAACTCCGGCTTTAAAGGCTATTTTTAGAAAATGCATGTACCGAAAGAGTTATTTATGAAGAAAAAGTACAGGTAACAAAAGTTTGTTGCCCGTTTTCTCTCAATTAACAGATTGTACCATATCCCTTTCATCCACTCATGATTTCTTTTTTTTCTTTTTTTATTGCTTAGATGGGTGGACGAGCTCACAGCCCATCTGGTGTTAAGTGGTCACTGGAGCCCATAGACATCTACGACGTAAATGCGCCACCCACCTTGAGGTATCAGTTCTAAGGTCTCAGTATACTTACAACGGCTGCCCCGCCCTTCAAACCGAAACGCATTACTGCTTCACGGCAGAAATAGGCAGGGTGGTGGTACCTACCCGCGTGGACTCACAAGAGGTCCTACTACCAGTAAACGTTTTCAATGTCTTCAATTTTGTTACAATGGACCGAATGGTAGATACAAAACGAACTCTCACCCAACGAAATCAAGATAAAAGTTATAATAGAATTTAATCTGTAACGAAATCTTTGTAATTCCCTTTCGGCCTTCGCGAACATAGTGTTAATTAAGGACTCGAGGCACCAGGCACAACGCGACACCGGCTTACAGCTAATCGCACGATCAAACTACTTTGTCCAATACTGGTGTTGTTCAGACAAAGGAAGCCACGAGATACGGCAAAAATCAATAATAATTTCAAAATATTCTTCAGAGTGTAGGTTTTTTTTTAAAACTGTCTCAAATTAATCTAAGCCCATCTCTAAACACAACCTACTTCAGCTTGTACTTCAACTTAAAGTCATCTAATCACCCCTTTTGTAACAAGGTAATACTCTACAACAGTTGCATACATTTCGTCATGATCTATGCAAGTATAGTGCTTACTTACGCCGCCAGTATACACGTTATCTCTCTCCAGTGTACTTAGTGCGAGTTTTTTTTATTTCTCGATGGCGTAAAAGTTAACTCAAAGTTGTTTGGAGTTGGAGCAGCGCCCCTAGCGACAAACGAAGGGTACTAAGCCGACAGGTCGTCCAATCCCGTTTCTGCAGGAGCCGTGGTTTTTGAGGAATGTCAATCTTCACGACGATCTACAACTAGAACCCTCATATCATGGCCGCCTCAAGCCCCATTTCCAACGAAGACGACTAAACAACGCAGAGCTGCCACCGCCAAATACATGTCTTGTCGGCCCCTCCGGATCAACTGATGGTGGTTTAAGGCTCTCCAAGTCCAATGAGTAGGTTGTGAGTAGTCAGAATGGTTCATCACAGTATCAGCGATAAGGAAAAAACTCAAAAGTCAAGTGCACGATGATTTTCACGCGGTAGTGTTTCTTCGCTTACGTAAAAAGTTAACATTAGCTACCTGTTTATCCCTGAACTGCTATGTTGAACTTCCGATGATACCTAATAGCATGTAATTCTTATGTAAACTTAGATCAACATTAATGACCAACTGAATTATAATTCAGAATCGAAAAACGTATTTCCCAGTTCTATTGCAAATCAAATGAATTTTCTTCAGCGACTCTAACTATCATTAGCTCTGTGTCTAATTCAACAATAAGTCTGTCCCTGTAACTTCGCTGGATTCAATTACAAAAGTTTGAAGAGATCGTCAGGTGTTCGCGTATTGATTGGGGGCTGCTGCCTTTATGGCAAACTACTCGCATTTCTTTAAGGGACCCTGATGTAAGCGTTTCTTACGAGTAATTAACGGCCCGACACGAGAACACTCTGGAAACTACATACTCGATCTCGTAGTATAAAAAGTGTCTAGAAGATACTGTATTAGCGTCACCTAGCTTAGCACAATATAGTAACATTATGGATAACGTTTTACTGAATATTATAATTCTATTAAAGTAATTTTATTGTTTAATTTCATTTCCCCCGGTTTCCCTTGATTTTTGAGACTAAATTAGATTTTGCTTTAATATGAGATGGATCTTTTTTTTTATTGCCTTTGTAGGCAGACGAGCGTACGGCCCACCTGATGGTAAGTGGTTACCGTCGCCCATGAACTTCAGCAATGCCAGGAGCAGAGCCAAGCCGCTGCCTACCGCAAGTCATAGATATCAACTTTTTTTTGTATTTATGGTTTGCTCAATTTATATTTTATCTTTAATTGGTCTCAGCATTATTGCGTTTCTATGAATGCTATGTTTTTCCTGTAATTAATATATTACAACATGCGTTCTCAATGCGTTTCTCTTCTTGCTCCTTTAAAAATAATCAAATCATGTTGTTTATTCTTTGCTGGAAAACCGAAATAAATACCACAGTCGTGTTTCTAGTTGCTATGGCGAATTAATGCACTTATAAAATTGTTTATATAACAAAAGTATTATTCAGAATGTTCATAATAAGTATTAGGATGATTCGTTTTGTATATGTTCGATTGGAATACATTGTAGCGACCAACATCTGTCTTGTGACGTCCTTGGCTCCATCGAAATGTCGAACCACGTTGCTCGCGTGGACTCAACTCGGAATTACTTGTAATTTGAGTTATAATGACCGTGATATCACGGATAATTATGTGTTCATTGGTTTTATCGACAACTGTAATTTCAAAAATGTCTTGTTTGGACGAAACTTCACGTTTTTTTTATCTTTTTGCTCTAGATAATATTGCATCTTTATGTGACTTGGCGTTCTGATAAACCCAAATGATATTGCCGAGAATACAAGGAGCGTAACTAATGTTAGCGCACGGTTAGATACCACCATCCAGCCTATTTCTATGGCGAATCAGTTATGTGTTAAAGATTGAGATAATTAATATACTATAAAATTAAGAACATACTTTCATGTCTCAAAGTAGAAGGTAACATTTACATTGAAACATCTATAAGCTTTTTTGTCTAATGAACCGACCACCAATCTAAGCAATAATAATAAAACTTAAAATGCAGGTATTTTGCGAACTGCTTACATTACACGGAATCAATGAACAAGAGCATCAACTTATTTTTAATACATTGCGCTGTCGTGAAGTATTCGGCTATTCTATTTTATTATTACTCTCTCACATACGGCAAATATACACGGGTTTATTTAAAATAAGAGCTATTTTTCTGGACTCGGCAATGAAATTAATACGATTTTTTTTTATTGCTTAAAATTTTAATTGTTTAAATTTAATTGTTTATTTGTTTAAATTTTTGTTGCTTAAAATAATAAAATTGAAATTGATTAAAAAGTTTTCTATTGCTAAAAAAAAATTATGACCAACACCGGCCACTGATCCATACTTAAAAACTCTACTATTCATTTAAAACCGTAATGGATGTTATCGTGCATTTCCTCACGTGCCCAGTGACCGAATGACATTCATTACGGTTCTTAAGTTCGTCGTAAACCAACATTATGACGCGGGAACTGTGTTTAAAAACGGTCCGGTTTCCCCAATTATATTGAACTTAACAACTAGTTTGATGACTGCGTTAATTAGTAACGCACAGTCTTTAACTTAAGGCACTAACTTAAATAAAGTTCTGAGCAGTCGTAAGCTAAAAAAAAAGTTTTTTATTTTTAATATATTTTTATAGCATTGATGGGTCATGGTATCTACTATGATTTTATTTATTTATTGCTTAGATGATTGGACGAGCTCACAACCCACCTGGAATAAAGTGGTTACTGGAGCCCATAGACATCTACAACGTAAATGCGCCACTCGTCTTGAGATATAAGTTCTAAGATCTCAGTATAGTTACAACGGCTGCCCCACCCTTCAAACCGAAACGCATTACTGCTTCACGGCAGAAATATGACCTATCTCCATACGAGTTCTGTACTACATACCTCGTGCGCAGTACGTTTTTATGTTTTTTATGTAACAAATATGACGTGAATTTCAATTTGAATATGTTGTATTTATTGGTATACTTTATCGGTATATTATAATAATACTTTCTTATTGGTATTAATACCGAGACAATATTAAACTCAGCCGTTAAGAAGTTAGGCTTTAGACTATATGATTACAAATACGCTGAATGTCTATCTCCTTTTTTTTACACAAAAACAAAAGCAAAATAACCCTTTTAATAAGTGCTTAAAATACCCAATTTATATAATAAATTGTAATAATAAGGCTCAAGCAATATATACCTACATACATATGTACATGAGTATATTTCTTAAAACGTTTTTCAGCGTCTTAGTATATGAAAGTAACGACAGTAGATAATGACGAATAGTTCGACACGTGTAGACGCTACCTTAGAATTAGAAATTAGTGATGTGGCTTTGATCTCGACTTTTTTCTGTTTTTTTTTTTATTGACCGCAATATTTTTGCAGTCGACTGAACGAGCTTGAGGCCCATCTCGTATTAGATGTTTCCTGACCTTGGGACGTGAGTTCTAAATTCTATACTACAATAAATTTATTTAAAAGCCAATACGCTGCTTTGTTACGCGTGAAATACTCTTTTCTTGTTTGCAGAAGGATATGTGGCTGCACATACACACAATCAGAACACGGTTAGAATTTATAATTATAGTGGTGTTTATTTTTCTTTTACTTTCATCACATTCCGTGAAACACATATTTCGGAAACAACCAAAAATATTAAATTTCAAGCTACAGTCGACTAATTGCGGAGTACTAAACGCAGTTGGGCAGAGGCATGGCCGTAACAACGAAATCTATAAAGATCATTTGTAAAATCTAAACAATTTACCCTAATTCATTTTCTTATATGAAGTATCATCGTAATCTATTTTCGTATCGATCTTCTATCGATATAATTTAATCCCATCACTAGCCGGCACCTGTAAGATGGCGACGCGAGCGCACCCGTTCATTAGACGTCGGCTCGTGATTGTCATTTGGACCCGCCCAAACGTGCCAGTTAGACAATTATTATAATTCTTATGATTATGGTACACGTGACGAAACGGCCGGTGTAAGCTCGAGATCATCTAGTTGCGCATCGTTCGATGTAGATGGCGTTGCTGTCGAGGAAACAAATGAGAAATCACAACACTATTTCACGATCTCGTGCTCTTACATAAACTACGCCCGACAATCGAAATTCGATCATAATTACTGATACCTCAAGATCTATTTTAGTATGTATTAAATTCTCCCTATTGTTTCATTGTAGAGATTAAAAAAAAAAAAAAATTGGGCAAAATAAAGAAAAGGTTGCAACTGAATTAAGTTCTACTAAAAGAGATCATGAGGCATCAATAAAGTTGTCTGAATAGGCGACAAAGGTTTTTACCCAAAAAGTGTTTTAGAAAAGTATTATTTAGTTGAATAAAAATTAATTCTGAATTTAAGTAGTTAGTAGTTATATTAAGTAGTTTAAAAAAACAAATAAAAAAAACGCATTTATATACCAGCATCGAATTTTCAATTATTTACATATTTTTATCCTGTTGATACTGTTCAGGATATCAGAGCAAAGTTAAAAAATTATTATCGTGTTGTCGGTCCTTGAAGGGTGTGCAAATTTTCGACTTAATCAGTCATACGTCGTTACATACAAACAAAATATAGACATGAGCATGTTGAAAAAGCTCAACATCTTTTTGCTCTCAGCTCTTTGACCAACAAAACTGTACCGACAAAAACCGCATGTACAAACAAAATAATTATGTTATTAAAATACGAAATCAAGAAACTCATTGCAATCTAAAAACTAAATTAGCTTCGTACTGTATGTGTAACAAAAAAAAAAACACGTCCGTTGACAAAATACGCATGCGAACCTTTCTTTATAACGAGAAACTCATCAAATGAAAACAGCCTTCTGTGTTTAAATAATAAAACCTAGATTCGTATATCAATGGAAACGAAATTAAGGAAACTGTCCCAGATTGTCGCAAGAGTGGGCGGGGTGATCCACTGAAATCTACGTATGTCAGCAATGCCGGAAGTTGTCTAGGAGCTTTAATACACGGAGTTAATGTTGGTTTTTGCTTGACAAATATCGGTCAAAGCAATTTGTGATCTCCATTAGACAAGTTTTGGTTATCGAGTACATGTTGAGTTGAGTGCACAATGGCTTAGGCACATTGGATGAGACTGTAATTATATAGTAAATTCGTTTGACACGCAATCAGTCAAACCCGGCCAAGCTCCTCCATACCAATTGTCTAATTATCATCGGTTTAAATCTTTTTGAAACCTATTTAAGCTTTTTGCGCTTTGGATGATACTTTAACAATGCGAGCGCTATGAATTGTCGTTCTTCAAACGAGGCTTGTGGAGAGTACTTGACGGTAGGCAGAGGCTTGGCTCTGCCTCTGGCATTGCTGAAGTCCATGGGCGACGGTGACACACACAGTAACCACTCACCATCAGGGCAATAAAAAAAACCTTCAAGTAATTTTGATAATCGGGTAAACAATATCTAAACACATATTATATACGAGATGCCTCTATAATAATTTAGATTTTCCATCTTCCTTCAACTAACAGATTTTCGTGTATTTATTTGGCCAGTATGAAAGAAGCTTTAGCTTGTTTTAATGTATAAAAAATTGTGTAACATAATGGTCCTCTTTGTTCTTTTGTCTAAACATAGATTTCGTGTCATTGAGTTGAAGATGGGTCACGGTGAAATCGTACAATTGCGCTCGAATTACCAATGTTGAGTTACGAGTGTTCGTTATTGATATACAGATGATGCCCGGCGGTTTCGCCGTTTTTAATACGCTTTTATTAGCTTCAGACGTATGTGTGTTTGTAAGGGAATCTTTGAACATGATTTTGACCCCCTTCAAAACGTCGGATTGACTCGAAATTTGGTATACTTATTAAGGATCGATGACAATTCAATATAAAAATTGAAAAAAAATACATATTGAAAAAATTGAAATTCAACTAAAACATCACACAATACATCACAAAATAAATAATAGTTTAAAAAAACTAACAAAATACGCTTTTATAGAAAATCTAACTAAAAAATAGAAAATAAATGTTAATAACTTTGAATTAAAAATAGTGTAAGAAAAAATGATTTTATTGTAAAAAAAGTGTGGGGTACATGATATCAGTAGTTATTAATATTTTATGAACAGATATGAGTAAAATAGTTATTTTGACAATATTCTGAAAAGCACCCCACACTTTTTTACAATAAAATCATTTTTTCTTACACCATTTTTAAATCAAATTTATTAAAATTTATTTTTTATTTTTTAGCTGTATTTTCCATAAAAGCATATTATTTTGTTGGTTTTTTTAAACTATTATTTATTTATTTTTTAATCTAGTAGCACTCACACGGCGTCGATGGTGATTGGCCGTTGTCCTTAATGGACGTTAACAGTACCAAGAGCAAAACCAAGTCATTTTTAAGGTTTTGTTTTTCCTCTATCCTACGACTTGGCTGTGTCTATGGCGTTGCTATGTCTATGAGCGAAAGTGACCACTCACTGTCAGCATGGCACATTAATCTACCTTCGAAGGCAATATGAAAAACATGAAAAACAACTTAGTATACAGCCTTAGGTATCATTAATAATTTTGTGGTTGTAAAGAGTTTTCAAGTCAGAAGCTCACTATACACAATTCCTCTACCATTCTTCAAAGTCTTGGAGGCTACTTAAAAAATAATAACCGTCATCACACAGACTGTACATAAGACACTGTATAGCCATCATACTGAGACTATATATAAATAATAAAAATCTTACGTTACGGACGTTTTTTCCCGGTTAAAGTACCCCTCCGCATCCTCCCATAAGAACCTTCGTTCCAAAAAAACCTCTCGAATCTTATAGGAAACTTTCAATGACAATTACTTTCGAAAACAAGAACAAATCGATCAAAAGCTTCAAGACAACAGTAATTCGGTAATGAAGCTTTCTACAAAACAGCATTATGTCTTCATTGCACAACCGTACCGAATTCGATCTGCTACACTTCAATTAACAAACTATACATCAATCAAAATTAACTTAGACATCTTTATTGCTGTCTTCCAATAGCAGATAACATAATAAGTTTGCATAATGAAGTAATAAATGGGAATATAGAAATAGAGACTATTTTGGATTTTAAGACTTTTTTTTCCTTAAATGGATGGACGAGCTCACAGCCCACATGGTTGTTTACTGGAGCCCATAGACATCTACAACGTAAATGCACCATCCACCTTGAAATATAAGTTCTAAGGTCTCAAGTATAGTTACAACGGCTGCCTCACCCTTCAAACCGAAACGCATTACTGCTTCACGGCAGAAATAGGTGGTACCTATCCGTGCGGACTCACAAGAGGTCCTATCACCAGTAAAAATTGGGATATGGATCCCGGAATTGGGATTATATTTGTTTATTACGTATTTGGTATTACAATTGTGGTTCATTTGTTAAATAATCGACGGTTTCAAAGCTACTGATCACTCCGTTATAATGCCGAAAAAATCTAAGTAAAAACGCCAAATATATAAATTATAATTCCGAATGAATAATTTAAATTATAAAAACAATTCTTAAAGGTTTATTTAAGTAATTGCTGCGTACTTGTCGCCAAATTACGAGCGTTTACATGGTTTCGCCTTAGGGCGCGGACACGGGTACTTGATTGATGCGTTTATAATTATGGTGTGGTTTCACGATAGCACCGCGGGAAAAATATCATTTCCGTGCGACTGGTTAATTAGTTTTGTATTTTATTTAAACTGGGCATGTGATGATGATTGTTTGGGTCGTATTTGTATTTGGAATTTACAAGGCGATAATCTGTTACGTATTTAATCAGAGGACTTGCCCAGTATCTTCTGATTATGAACATAATTTTTCCCAAAATTCCTATGTTGGGTAGGCTATAGAGATTAACGTTCTATGGAGTCTGGGCTATTACCTAATTGATTTTATGTCAGTAAGTAGTAAGAATAGAATGTGGAGTCCTCTGACTATAAGAATAGCCGTGACGAGGTGACTAATGACTGAGAAATAAGGACGAAATTAAGGTTGATTGCCACAAAGCCCTTTAATAATTTCAAATATTATAACTTTACGAGAATTGGTAAAAATGATTTTAAAACAAACGATAAACTCACAAAAACTGCTATTGATATACATGCTCATTATTTATTTGCTGTAGTTGAAGCATACTTGTAGTTGATACATACATAAGATTTTTTATAGAAGCCTTCATTAACTTAGAGCAACATTTATTCGAATCTTGTCACAATAATTTTCTTCTTCTTCTTTCTTTCCTATTACCCTGTGCTGGGGTTTAGGGCTCTAAATAGTCTTCTTCTTCTTCTTTCTTTGCTATTATCCTCTGCTGGGGTGTAGGGCTCGAATGAAATTCCTCCATTTGCATCGGTCTTGTTTCCTTTTTTTTCTCCTAACTAAGCTGAGAGCCTTGAGAGGCTATTTCAGCGTGACCTTAACTAGTAGGTGAGCTCACGGGTCTCAAGCCTGACGACGTTGCTAGCATGAACCCTAGCAAGAGCCGTGCTTCGCAGAATCTACCACCGGATCGGAAACGCGACCCACTGAGAAGATCCGGCGAGGAACTCAGTGGGCTGTGTCTGAGGGCTAATTTACTCGTCGAGACCTTCGTTGCAGGCGATAGGTTCGACAAAAACGATGACTGGTGCTTGAGGTACCTAAAAGCACCGTTAGTGGATCGGGAAGATCCGAAATGGCGTGTTGATTTGCGAAGTGTGAATAAAAATAGCGCGATTTCAACTACGATGCGAATCAAAATTGATTCCAATGAAAATCATTTTGCGCGTCGCAGGTGTCGTTGGGCGGTGCGGAACCGTTCGCACGCGTCCACGCCGAAGTGTTGTGAATAATCGAATCGCATCCGCCGGCGGCTGAAGTGTGTACACGGCACATGAATAGTGCAAGCGGATATCGCACTATACATATTATTGTATGCAACCTCGTATAGCTTTTTGTTAGTTAGTTTTCAATAAAAACATTGGTAACATTCGATCTGATTTTTGTATAACGTAATGAATTTAAATATTATATTATGTAGGTATAGTGTGGCGAGTAGCCATCACAGAACAAAAATACTTTTTCAGCTTGGTATTAGGTACAGACTTTTATTTCGTTTTTAAATTAAGTTTCTAAATTTTTAGAAGATTTAGTTTTAAAATAAAATTTTTTCACCTTATCCCACTAGGTGGCACAGCTGTTTTTTCTCTTCCATTCTCTTCTATCAACCGTCAGCTCAACACTCACTCGTCTCTCTCTCATATTATCATTCACACACTCCATCCATGTCTTTTTCGGTCGACCTCTTCCTCCTCTACTTTGCACTACCATTTCCATAGATCTCCTAGTTACAGGCATCTTTTCTCTACGCATTACATTCTCTATATAACGCTAACCATCCGCTCTTTTATTTGTTAATTACCGGGGCTACTTTTGTTCTAAAATAATTAATGTAAAGTATATAGGCGTCTCGAGAATTATTATAAGAAGAGTACATACTTGCACCCTGACTATAGTGCGATCCAAAATTCAGAGTTTCCCAAATCTTCTCGGTCACGTCATTGAGCCTTCATTAAAACCGTCTATTACCGACTTTGACAACAACACTCCAATTCAATCCAATAATCGTGCACATATTGACGGGACACTCAGAAGTTTTAACGTGGTTTTTTTTTGTGGCTTTCGGCTTACGTTTGATCAGCATGATTTGACAATAACCACGTGTTGTGTTTGACATAGCCGCGTGGATCAGAGAAATCTCCATTAACGACAGCCGTGGAAAAAATTGACCACAAAAGATGACTGAATCGTCAATGGTGGGGTGTTGGCTACTAATGGGGCATCAGCGAATAGAAATACGTGGAGTTGAGTGTGATATAAACATAATGTAAAATTTTCAAGCAGAATTATTTACGTATTATTGGACTTTTGTGTGAAACTTCATATTTTGGAGATATTGAGCACCCATCGAGTGGTCACCACGAAGTATTTGAAAACTGACTGTGCGGACATTTCTCATCCTAACATTAAAAACCATATCTGGACAAACAACGAAACTATTCTACTGACGGAAAACTGCCTTTTTGGACGTGAGCAGTTGCCAATTGTGAGATCTTAACCACTTATCGAGAGGTAGTTTATGGAAAATGGGCCCACTAAACAAGTTCCCGTGGCTGAAAATTACATGTCAAGAATCATTAAGCTATATTTGCCAGTAAACGACTGAATGCTCATAGCAAGAATGCCTATAGTCAAAACAAAAGTCAGAGTTAGGTTTGATTCTGTTGACCATAAATTAATGACTATAAATTATAGTCTACCGACACTCTATAGTTTTTCTTCCTCTGTCTATATCGTAAGGCGTACCCTAATGAACTTAGAAATGGAAGCTGTACGTATCACTGCCAATCAGATTCATATTTATCGTATCGATCAAGAGGCTTTAATGGTGGTAGCCTGTTGACTGTTTGAGAACTCATAATGGCTTCTTAAAAGGTGTGGAAGGTCGTTCGTGATGATTCCTTGTGAAATAATATATTTAGAGTAATAACTTTTTATACGGTAAGAAGATGTAATATATGAATTATCATAAACGCAAAATATTCACTGCTAATTAAAATCTGCAAGTTGATTTACACATTGAGAATTAAGCCGCGGTATACGATTAGTAGATATGGATAATGATGGTCTCTCCAGTAATAGACTGACCGATACGGTCTTGTAAGGCGTCCTTGCGCTGCTGCGGAATCTCTACAATTACCCGCCAGTAACCTAATTATATCTATATTTCTACCTCACTCACTATTTCCTGACCGCCAAGATCTTCCCTAAGACTCCCATTTCGAGTGCTAGTAAGTAATGTTTCGTGTTATATGAATGAGCACTCTTTTTCTATCTTATTGCATTTTGGAGAACAAAATCGGATAAGTGCCACTTTAACTTGCACCTTCAAAGTTCCGGGTTGAAGTTAAGAATCTCCGTACATAACCTTACAAATTAATGTCGTTTATGTATTGTAACGGTTTGATAAAAGTACACATATTTCGAAGTTGGCGTGGCCTATAGGATGAGATATCCGGGATACTCGTATCGAGCGATAGTATCCCTGTATTAAAATTCCGTTATAAATTTTTCCAATTCAATGTAATAGGTACCTTATTCACGGGTGACTTCCACCATAGAGGAATCAGATCGTGTATTAAACATCAAACATATACATACTATCTATATCTATACTAATATTATAAAGAGGAAAGATTTGTTTGTTTCGAATAGGCTCCGAAACTACTGGACCGATTTGAAAAATTCTTTTTCCATTAGAAGCCGACATTGTCCCTGATGAACATAGGCTACTTTTTTTAATATTTTTTTTTATTATTGTTTTTTGGTTTCATGTGTGTTTTAATGTTTCCGAAGCGAAGTGAGGGCGGGTCGCTATATATTTATAAACAAACGTACTATTTCGATACTTTTCCCTCTATTTGTGCTATAAGACCTTGCTTCTTGCGAAATTTCGTGATTCTGTGTTAACGGCAACTGCTTTATAGGTTTTTATGAGTGGCAAAATATAGGTAGAATCTTGAAAACTTTCTAACTTCCTTCCGTACACTTGGCACTGATTGCCACTTGTTACACGTGGTTGTTGCTGAGAAAAACGGCGTGTAGGTCTTGAGTGACAAGCAGACGGACAATGAAATGATAAATTAAGAATTCCGTTTTCTCTTTTTAAAGAAATACGTAGGTACAGAATAAAGAAATATGTACCCTGAAGAGGAACAACATTCCAGTTCATCACCAGAGTCGATTAGGTATATTTTAAGTACTGTTCTTTGCTTTCCAAAGCGGCACTAAAGAAATTGTTTAATTTGCTGTTTGGTTTTCATACAATCAAGCAATCGTGTTAGCTTTCATCTCAGAATGTCGTCACAAATCCGCATTCACGAAAAGATCCCCTACCATGAATCGTTGTTTCGGCAGTCACAGATACATATTTCATGACCATTCACCCCCGACCACGAGCCTGCATGATGCGGTGCTTTTCTCGAATAAATCTCGCATTTTCTCTTTTAATTACGGTCCCGTGGTAATGATCGCGACGTCCGCCCGTCAGTAGTTATGGTAATTTCTATAAAAGCTACCGCTTTGATTCTTTTGTCGTTTGCTGTTGGCTAAGTATGGATTTGGAGGTTCTTGTGATATCATAAGGATTTGCGTATGAAATATATGAATCTGGATTGAAAACTGAATGTCACAGTAATAATACATAAAAATGCTTTACTAAAACTAGCTAGCTGTCTTCCAATACAAAAATTAATTATACATCTTTTAATTAAACCATAATCATCTAAATCATCACTATCATATGATTCAATTTATATTTAGTTATAGTATAGTGAAGATAAGTCGTTTGACTTCTCACCGATTTCCAATTCGAATTTATCGCGATATTGAACTACCTTTTTTTATAAACAACGTTTAATTCTATAGGCAATTCCATTTTTCTTCCTTAAATCATATTAATTTATTAAAAGTACCCTCCACACTATACACGCAGCGGCAGTTGTAATGTCAGAGCCCACACGATGACTTGCAGTATACTATGACGATGATGTATGTTCTCTTCCAGTAATGAGTGCAAGGATCTATCCGCGGAGGGCCCACAACAAAGAACTCACCAACTTTAAGTGATTCGTTTCTGAGATCGAACCCTAGAGCGTCTACATTTAAACTTTAATACATTTATTCAATTGATATCGATCACATTGTGTTTGTATGTATATATATCTATGTGTGTGTATGTGTGTTTATATTTATATAATATAAATATATTTTTATTGCTTAGATGCATGGACGAGCTCACGGTCCATCTGATGTTAAGTGGTTATCTGAGCCCATAGAGATCTACGACGTAAATGCCGCCACCCAACTCGAGATATGAGTTCTTAAGGTCGCAGTATAGTTACAACGGCTGCCCCACCCTTCAAACCGAAACGCATTACTGCTTCACGGCAGAAATAGGCAGGGTGGTGGTACCTACCCTTGCGGTTACACAAGAGGTCCTACGACCAGTAACTACGCAAATTATAATTTGACGGGTTTGGTTTTTATTACTTACACGATGTTATTCCTTCATCGTGGAAGTCAATCGTGAACATTTGTTAAGTACGTATTTCATTAGAAAAATTGGTACCCGCCGGCGCGATTTGAACACCGGTGCATCGTTCATCACGAATACACCGGACGTCTTATCCTTTAGGCCACGACTACTTCTATGTATACTCGTATATATTTCAATTAATTGGTACAACACGTGTTATTCGTTTCCAAATGATTCTTTTCCACCTGATGGTTGTCTAGAAAAAATCACTCTTAGCGATAAGACCACCAATTGTACTTTTTTTTGTATTTAATGTTTCGCTCTTTCTCTCTCTCTCTCTCTCTCTCTCTCTCTCTCTCTCTCTCTCTCTCTCTCTCTCTCTCTCTCTCTTGGGTATGTAATTGAATCGAACATAAATATAGTAAAAGATACAAGCGGTTTAATATTCTTATACGCGCAGAAATTTTATTAAAGCAAATTTTATGTTAATTATGTTGTGCATTAATACTACTCTGGTAATACATTCATTCATAGCCTATACCTTAATTTTTGGTGCTATTATCAGCAGGCGAGCGTACGGGCCATCAAATAATGAGTTTTCCAATGGCTCGCGGACCTCAGCAATTCCAGGAGTACAGCCAAGCCGTAAGAGTTTCCTCAAGTCGTTTGAAGATCGATACGGACACAGTAAGGATCAATTTGTACCGGGTATTGATTCTACCTTCCATTAACCAAAAACATTCTAGCTTACTCGTTCCAATCGATATTTTTTTATCTTTTTTTTGTATGTAATATATTTATTCGTAAAAAGTTACGCTTACATTCAAACCATGCCCCGCAAAACTGCTTACCCAGTTTGACTGCAGGTAACTCGCTTTATACAAACATAGCCTATAAACCTGGTATATCACTGGTGGTAGGACCTCTTGGGAGTCCGCACGGGTAGGTACCACCGCCCCGCCTATTTCTGCCGTGAAGCAGTAAGGCGTTTCGGTTTGAAGGGTGGGGTAGCCGTCGTAACTATACTGAGATCTTAGAACTTATATCTCGAGGTGGGTGGCGCATTTACGTTGTAGATGTCTATGGGCTCCAGTAACCACTTAACACCAGGTGGGCTGTGAGCTCGTCCATCCATCTAAGCAATAAAAAATAAAAACCATTAAACTAGGTTATACTATAATAAAACAATTAATTTACGTAAATGGTTACAACGTATTTAACAAATGTTTTTTTGAATAGATTTTAAATTTAGCAAGTATAGGCTCACGTCTTATGTCCTCGGGTAAACTATTGAGTAAGTATGGAACTCGTTTTTTTAACGTTCTATCTCCATACTAATTTTGCACCATGGGTATTTCAAATTTACCTTTGGACATTGACCTTGTGCCAGTTTTATGTTTAAAAGTGTCTATGTCAGTAGGTAACATAATTTCAATTTCATTAGTCGCGTTGAAGATTCACAGTCGGGAAACATTAATGGAATCCTCGACAAATGATCCGACTAATGACATCGAAAGATATTTAATTGTGTTTTTTTTTAATGTAATAAAAGAATGTCATGGGTGGTCTATGATGATAATTTATATTGCATAGACATGGTATTTACTGAGGCGGAAGCAAATCTATTTAATCTTGAAATTTGAATGGGTAAACAAGCTCATAGCTTATGTACCTGGAGGAACACAAATATATGGCATTAAGTTATATGGAGGCATTAAGGTAAAAGTCTTAAAGGTGTTGTTGTATTACAGTTCTCCACCCTCTAAACAGTAACGTATTACTGCTGTGTGGCAGACTTAGGAAGGACACGCTCACATTTTCTACCAGTTATATTTTCTGGTTAACAATGGGCATTGATTAAGATAAAAAGGGATTTTAATTATTTTAGAAAATATAGTCCGATTTACGAAATTATTTTTTTGGGTCTTCTTCTTCTTCTTTCCGTTATCCCACAGTATGGGGTTAGCGTAGCATCTTCTCTTTTTCTATTCAAACCTACCATACGTCATCTCTTCATTCAAACCCGCATATCCTCATTCAAATCTTTTTAGGACGTCCCATTCTCACATTATCATCATACCAAATCCCTATGCAACATGATGCGTATTTATTTTTTAACCATTAATTAAAAATGTCGCTTCTCAAGGTGACGATATCATCTGCGGCATAAAGAAAGTAGAGCCGTTGCCTTAAAAAAAAACCTGTGACATTGTACTCGTTTCATTATTGTCATCCGTTCGTTTAGTAAATATTTTCAATAAATCAGACCTTTAATTAAATAGTGTTGAAGTCACGATTATCTTTATGGCTTGAAGTGAATAGAATTAAAAAAAGTTTTTTATTTCGATTAAAAATGGAATGAACCATTCGAATTAAAATTTAATTTGCAACAGAATCGCCTATCATAAGCTTACGTAGCCAAAAGACCGGCATAACAAAACAAACAAGCAAAATTCCATATCATTACTCAACATCACTTACCGCGTGATACAGATATAAAGTACCCGAGCCGGGACCCCGATCACGTTGGATTCCTGTTACGTCATCACTTCACTAAGTCTGTCCGCTTGAATAGTGAAAAAGACATTATACCAAATTCGAAATGCAATTTATCAATCCTTGATCCTCTCTTTGACCCACCGTGTTATGACAAGATGAAATATATCCCGCGATGACGTTCGAAATTTGAAATCTTGAATTTGTTTTTTTTTTTTTCATTTTTTGGGGACAGTTGTATTATAGTGAGGTGACACTAAGGACAAATGCAACGATGAGTGATGATCGACTAACGTCAAACGCTTTCGACTCTTCATTGTTATTTACTTTTTGGGGTGAACTATACTGGCTACTGCGTGTCATGTCCCGGATAAAGAGAAAAAAGCATCTTATTAAATTTTTTTATCAGTTATTTTTGGCGTTTAACGAGTTTATTAAGGTAATTTTATGCTAGAATTATGCGTGAGCCTTGAGAACGCGAATTGTAAACAGCACGAACAATATACCACGTAACTGCGTGGCACGGTCACAAAGAAATAATAACTAAGGAACAATTTAACACATTGAATATTGGAACCGCAACGGAACCAATAAAAGCCGAGCTGTCGATCTAACGATATGACGGGCGTGAGTTTGAAGCTGACAGCGGGTCTACGAAGCGCTTACGTCATCATTTAAGTTTGTTCTCTAACTCTTGAGTTTTTTCGGTATTAATTGATCGTATATTTTCGTAAATACAACAAATAACACTAGGAAACTTAATTTTGTATGATTTATTCTTAGATTAACAAAGATTATCAGTAAAATTATAAAAAAAAAGCAGGAAATACAAATTGTTCAGAAAATTCTGCGTTTATTTTATGAGGTTTTTTTTTCAGTAAAGAAATATCTAATTTTAGGCGTTTTAGCTGGCTGAACGCACGAAAAAAGATGACTCATGGGGCGTTACCTCGCACTGAGGTAAGGCCGCATGGTAACGCTCGTCAATTATTTATAGCAACGATAATTGCGGCGATAAAGGTAATGATTCGTTCGATATTAAATATATGTTCAGTGATATATTGTCGAATATTCGTGCTTTCATCATTAAAATAAATAGCATCGGTCCGCTAGTGCAGCGATTGTAGGTTTACATAATAATAATATAAATTAATATAATTAATTAATGTTATAATTGACAAAACTATAACAATAAGTTAACAGAACTATTTCACGATAAGTAAAAAACCATTCCATCAGTATTTTCTTATGACGTTGTCACGTTCAACTATCGTCAGTAAACCGACTTTACAGACAACCGATATTTTTTTATTGTGGCACAGATGAACTATTTCACAGCGCGTCTGGCGCTTAGTGGTTTCTGGAACCCGTAGACAGTACAACGTGAGTGCCACTACCTACCTCAATATATGAAAAATTTGTCTTCATTATACAATACTTTAACGTTTGTAATAACTCTTCAAATCGGAAAAAAAGATTGCTTCAGAAACCGATAATGCGTTGGTGCCTATTCTATTAGATACTCAACTCTACATTCTCTGTTTAATCGCTAGCGTCTGTGTTTCGGACTGCCCTGTCAACGGCTAAGCACAAAGGGAGCCGCGGTCGTTTGCGGCGCGGCCTTCATTGCTCGGGATGACATTCACAAAAACAATACGTTCGCGTGTACAAATAAAACTCACAGATATCTTTATAAAAAAAACAATACCATAGTACCATAGCTTTATTTGATGCTAGCTGACCCGGCAGAATTTGTAGTACCTCAATCTATAAATAAAATACCTAAGCTTTTGTGTAAAATAAACTTAAAACAAACAAAAGGAATCCGTCCGACAGGGGGGACACATCAAAGAGAAAACAAAATTGTTATTTTTATTTATTTCCGAGCATTTTCATAATTTATCTACCTTTTAAGCCCTCTCTGGACTTCCACAAATAATTCAAGACCAAAATTAGCCAAATCGGTCCAGCCATTATCGAGTTTTAGCGAGACTAACGAACAGCAATTCATTTTTATATATATAGATAGATTAGCGTCAACAACTTGATGTTTTTAATTGAACTTAACGGCTATTCGGTTTAAGCGACATTATTGCAACTTTACAGGAGAGCCAATTAAGGTTAAAAATTTGTAAAAAATATCATAGTAAAGAAACTTCTACAGCTATTTGTATGGAGTTATGAATAAAATGATGGAATTCATTGAATGAAACTTATTTGAAGTTCAATTAAAAACATCGAATACCAAATAAAACGCACCTTTAATTGAAAAGATTATTCGCGTATTAAGTGAGATGTTGATTAAACCAAACCTTTCACTCCACGATATATAATCACTGATTTTTCTTCTACAAGATAGTAAATTTTCGCAGCCTTCCCAGCAATCTAAAAAGGCTTTTCTTTATTTAAAAAAAAAAAACTTGTATTTTGCTTGTAATGTTTTTTTTTTCTATTCAGATACATCTCGAAATTATAAGTATACTATCATGAGCACGTGAAATAAAAATCGAAATTGTAATTTCCTGACAACGTCTGATCGAGGGACAACAATTTGCGGTCGCCGACTGATTACCAATACCACGACGGCACGGTGGAAACACTACAACCAAATCTAAGCGTTAAACGCGACCTTAACCCGACGCGATAAGGCGCTGTCTCCTCTGAACCAGCCTTCAAACTTAGGGTTTTATTAAAGGGCCAATTCGCTTAGTCGAAATTCGTCACGTTCGCGGACATCTGTCGCCCGTAATCGAATGGACGTTCGTTTCCATCGAGACGGTTGCGCAATTCGTTACGATGACAATACAATTCGGTGACGTCTGTTCGAAACGTGATTATACATAATAGAGGCTCAATCATCGAAATCGGTATGAACGTTGATGACATTCCGATTAATATCGATAATTTTTTTTTTGTCAATCCTTATTAGGCATGGCTTGCGTTCGTGCTCGGCCTTGACTGCGGGACATTTGTAGATCTTGAACTCTCAGCGCTGGTCAAACTCGACGAAATACCTCTACTGTATCAATGAAGGTCGATCTAAGGTGTAGTGATCAACTACATTAAGATAGTATAAAATTTTATTGTCAATATGTATCGTAAAACTTTAACTACATTTTGTTTGATCTTTTTCTCAAAGTTTTTTTAGAGTGATATATCAGCTTCGTCTCCTCATTCATTAATCTTTAAAATTAAAATAAGGACAACAAATTTAAGTTACTAAGACCTGGGTTGTAAAATGGAGTGGATCTTTATAAAAGGTGTTGCAACAACATTAATTGAACATTACCACAACACAAAATGTAATAACAAAATCATATTAAGTAGAAAAAAAAACTGTTTTTCTGTACTAACAGTAAAATAATAAATAAATAAATATTTACTAACAATCACGCCACGTTAACTGGTCCCGTGCTAAATTCGTAAAGAAGTTGTGTTACAGGTACCGGAACGGAAATAAATGTAAGATTTTTATTATACACATACATAAGTAACTATATATTTAGCATACATCCATAACCCTGAAAAATACATTTTATATTTATCATACAAATATCTTCCCTTGGCGGGTTTCGAACCCTTGTGTAGTGATCATGTCACTTACCACTTCACCAGACGGCCATAGTGACTTCACAGTTAGAAATACTTGGTTTTGTCTGTTTATAGATGGTAAGAGTTCAAGACACAGAGCTTGATTGGTCTGTCTGCACCTAACAAATTACCCGCAAGCTTCCATACTACTTACAACAAAAAAATTCACGATTAATTGGGAATTTCAAAATCTCCGTAAAACCGTATGGAACTTAAGCATTTCTAATTTTTTATTTTTATTGATTAGATGGTTGGATGCTTGAGATATAAGTTCTAAGGTCTCAGTATAGTTACAACGGCTACCCCACCCTTCAAGCCGAAACGCATTACTGCTTCACGGCAGAAATAGGCAAGGTAGTGGTACCTATCCGCGCGGACTCACAAGAGGTCCTGCCACCAGTAATTACGCAAATTATAATTTTGCGGGTTTGATTTTTATTACACGATGCTATACCTTCACCGTGGAAGTCAATCGTGAACATTTGTTGAGTACGTATTGTAATGTAGCTAGTAGTCGCGAAAGCTTATTACAATTCTTCCTTCGCAGCCACTCAAACAAGTCATGACAAGTTAAATTGCCTTCAAAGAAAACCAATTTTACAATAGGTAGTAGGTACGCTTCGCAAAACACCCTCTAATTACTTAAGAAAATAATGCTTCCACGGGCGATTGGTTCCCCAGCATTTGATTAATAATCTCAAAATTGAACACAGCTCTTTTGACAGCCTCAATTTTCTCCTTTCCTCCCCCTTGAAATCCACTTAGAACTGAATCTATTTCAAATTTTCATCGACCCTCAACGACACGACAATTCACATCTATTTACGATGCAAATTGTCAAAGAGCTGTTACCGGGTGGACTGCATGTGGGAACTTAGAATCTAAATTTAAAATTACTTAAACGTACGTAATGAGTAATGACTGGTTTATTGCTGTTGTCCCGCCACGATTTTGACTGTTAACAAATTAAAGAATAGGTATATTTTATTAAAGCTAATTAGCTAATTTTACGAAAATAAAATTAGCTATCTCAAAAGTACAAATTTGGCTACATCAAAAATAAACTTTATTGTTCTAAATACACAGGTTTGATTTCTTGCTAACCCCAATATATTATGTAAAATGTTGAATGTATTTGCCAAACTATATATTTGAATACCACAGTATTAAGTATATAGGCTAGAGATCTCACAATACTAACATAATATTATCGTAGCAATGATCCGATATCAGTGTAATCGCCACACATTTACATTAAAACTCTATTGACAATCTCTTTTGACATAAGTAGTAATTTCAGGCGAGGATCATAAGTGGTCACCGATATTCAAATGACAATGCTACGGGCAATGTCAGTTTTTATAAGAACATTTACTTTGTCGCCTTTCTGTGCAAATTCAAACAATTCATTGTAGTTTATTTTTAGAACAAACAGCTTTATTCAATAAGAATAAAACTTATGTAGTGTTTTTGGATATTTGAAAAAAAAAACAATTATATCATCATGTAAATTTATATGGTTAAGTGAAACATGCATCCCGACCCTATACGACCTGCCTTTCGCCCTCCGTTTTGCATGAACCGGATTGTCCCATACGTCAAATTGTCACGGAACCCAGACTTTGATGGATGCCTGCACCTGCCAACGAATGAACCCTTCTGACTTCGTTGCGTGTCTTGCAAGGGTTCCAAAAAAAAAATTGGATTTATTTACTGAACATTCTTTAAGCATTTGAGCTTGTAATTTTATTTTGCGCGTCACTGCATGAAATGAAATAATTCAATTAGATCTCTTTGAACTCTCGAATCATCGTGATTAAATCGTATTGCAAGGCGGTTACGGTGAGCATGGTGGAAGTGATAATTACTAAAATGTGGTCATATTGCACTCGTGTTCTTTGTCACAAATCTTATGGTCAGATGTCTAATTATAATTTGCTTCGCAATTGACCACAACTGGACCGTAGCTTATTCAAACTACGTTAGAGTACCGTCCGTAATAACATTTTTTTTTCTTTTTTTTTTTTATTAGGTTCCATGCATCTTATTGTACATTAGCAGGCTTGATGCTTAAGGTTTTTTCGACCAATCGATCGAGGGTGATGCTGAAAAGAACTTAGTAGGTGCATTGGTTGTAAAATAGATTATATGCTATTACACGATATTCTGACTTAATCAGCAGATAAATGAAATTAAATTATACATAAAACATAAATTAAAATAAATACTTACATAAATAATTATAATAACTATTAAGTGCATAAATTAATAATCATACCTAATACATATCTAAATGTTATGTAGTAGTTTTTTTTTTCGGGATAGTAGCCGAACCTCCTACGAAGTCCCCGCGCCTAGGGGGCGCGCAGGGTATGTGGGACTTGACGATCTGCAGATGTAGGGAGCAGACCGTAGGCCCAAGGATATTTTAGGGCCCTATCGCACTAAGCGACTCCCATGCACTCTTACATCCGACGTCTGATCTCCACCTGGGGTCAGGACCCAGTCAGAGTAGGTTCGTTACCGCGGTCAACTCTACAACCAGGGTCGCGGTGCTACACCGAGGTCGCCCGACGGGTCGTTGGGGCGATAGTCGACGACCAACGACATCGGTCTCCGCGGTCTGGGGTAGGGTAGGTCCGGGTAGGTATCTGGGGGTAGGGTACCAGACCGCAATACCCTCATACCTAAGTTAAGCAACGCCGTACTCATTGGTACCTTCTTTGTACTTCTGTATCGATGTCTTCTAGTTTTACTGAGACATTTTAATTCACGTTCACGTCCAGGAGCCTTAAGGGGTGCAATAAATGCTTATCTTCATTTAACATTCGAAAAAGGTCTTAAAATAATCTTAAATGCCTACAGTGTATAGTAAATTTTATTTCATATCTGAACTGGTGGTAGGACCTCTTGTGAGTCCGCGCGGGTGGGTACCACCACCCTGCCTATTTCTGCCGTGAAGCAGTAATGCGTTTCGGTTTGAAGGGTGGGGCAGCCGTCGTTACTGTAAATGAGACCTTAGAACTTGTATCTCAAGGTGGGTGGCGCATTTACGTTGTGGATGTCTATGGGCTCCAGTTACCAATTAACACCAGGTGGGCTGTGAGCTCGTCCACCCATCTAAGCAATAAAAAAAAAAAAAAAGAACTGACCTCATGGTCTGCCTGTTAAAAAACTACCGGGTCATTGATTTCACAACTTGAATGTGACTACCCCGGGGCACGAGGTCGAAGATTCAATAGTCTAATGTTTTTATGACAGATACAGGATATATATTACTACACGTCTCCGCGGAATCACAGCACGCCATCTAACCAACATCTAAGTTGCTAGCGATAAAAAAAAAGCGTACATTTTGTCAATCGCCTTGATTCAGGTCAAAGATCCCTGACCGCTGTCAAAACCTCAAGATCATAATCCAATCGTGGCTGATGACGCGACAATTCTATTGTCCGACGCTGCCAACAAACCAAAGTTTTCAACTAAAAGATTTTATTCATGTAACAGAATGTGTATTCACAGCTGTCGCAAATGACCTGAGTTTTTAAGAATTGAAGAGTCAATTTAACCCGCTTACTGAGGCGCGTATTCGTTGTCGTCGAGAAAACTATTTTTTACATTATTATTAGTAGAGAGCTCACGGCCCAACTAGTGTGAAGTGGCTAGCAAACCCATAGATATGAGATAAACCACCGAACTTAGCACACAAGGATGCAGGCATAACTGTTTAAAACTTAAAATAATTCGTGATACATGTGTTTGTTTTCAAAGATTTTATTTAGCTTAGACCAAGAAAGGTAGAGTCAGTGGCAAAAGATCTCATGGACGAAGCCCCATGCGCTGGACTGATCAAGTGAAAATCCTTACCAAAACCCCACTTGACAAGTGCATGTACCAAGCCTCAGTTCGCGAACTATGGAGAACAGATGTCAAGGCTTTAATAAACAAGGATTCCTTATTACCACCACTACTCTGCTAAAAGTAACCGACTATGATGAGACTAAGAATGTCTTTTACTTAATTTGGCCTTACAACGCTCTGAATTGTAATATTTTGACAATTAGCGTGGTTCTCAATAAGTGGCCTTGAGAGACCAACACCCAAATAGCGATGGACTTGTTACCCTTTTTCATTGCTGAGCCAATAGTCTTACTTCATGGTGGTACAGTAACTAATGCTCCATACTGCTGATTGAATCATTATCCAGAGTAGAGTATTCATGTGTGGGATCAGTTGTTTCAAATCGGCATATTTAAGACATCAGTCTTTTATTCTCATAGTAGAGGGTCCTATAGTCGCAGTTTGAGGCCAGGCAACCGGATACAATTTGTGCCCGGTCAAATATGGATTTATGTAGTTGAGATTGGATCTAAATGACCGCGGACAGACTGGATGAATCGAAAAGATTCGCAGAAAGCGTGTTAAGTTTGTCGATGTCATGATAATATCACATGCTTTTCGGGCTTTAGTAAGACCACCCAATGATGATCGAAAGCGGCTTCAAAAGCCTCATTAGGTTACATTAAGTTATCGCTTGTCCGTTGTTGTTGGTGACAGGTGATAGTAAATATTTTAACGCCTTCACGAATAATTTTTAGGTGAAGTATTATAAAATGCTTAACAACAGTTTTGTTGCATCTAAAAAAACATCAGAGAACTTTCACTTTTGTGGAAAACTGTATTTTTTTTTAAGGTAAATGAACAGATTAGATTTTGATAATTGCCTTCAAAGGCAGACCAAGATTACGAGAATAACACATGATGTTTGTCTAGTTAATAATTAGAAGTAGCTTATTTCTACTGAATGTCTTCTTGTTTGAAGTCTTGTGCTTGTTGCCTTGGTACATATGGTAACCGTCTAAGTAGGATGGCCTTGATCACACAAAAAAATGGAAATATATTAATTAACACAATTAAAACTTCTTTTACAGTCGCGTTTTTAGAGTCATTATTTTATTGCTGACTTTTCGGACACTTCACAGTTTTTTTGGTCACATTAGCCATTTAGCTTGGTCTTCGAAAGTAGGTGATATACGAATTTTTTTTTAATCTTTCAGCCCGCAGTTGTCCATTGTAGGACATAAGCCTACGCAAGCCTCACCACAACAACCAGTCCTGCGCTACCAGCAACCAGCGGATTCCCGCGACCTTCAATACGTCGATTCACCTTTTAGGAGGCTATGTATGCATATACGTGTGATGTCGCGTTCCAGTTAACATTTCGCAATTTTAAGCATAAATATTATTGATGTTCGAATACATACACTCGCCATACACCATTTTACTGGTGGTAGGACCACTTGTGAGTCCGCACAGGTAGGTACCATCACCCTGCCTATTTCTGCCGTGAAGCAGTGATGCGTTTCGGTTTGAAGGGTGGGGCAGCCGTAGTGACTATACTGATACCTTAGAACTTATGTCTCCAGGTGGGTGGCGCATTTACGTTGTAGATGTCTATGGGCTTTGGTAACCACTTAACACCAGGTAGGCTGTGAGCTCGTCCACAAATCTAGGCAATAAAAAATCCCAAACTTTAACAGTGACTTTTATTCATCGACATTTGAAGCATTGTGATAACTATCGACAGTTTGTCAAGAAAAAAAACTCATCTGCACTTTAGCGTATCATTTCACACAAAACGAACTGATAGGGAGTAAGGTAAATAAAACTTACGTCAGCTAAGATATACAGACTAATGGTGTATCCACTATTGGTAATTACAACATCGATAGCTCGGTGACGTCAGCGTTATCCTAAAGCACAATAGTAAATCAACGTCAAATGTCAACCGAGTCCCTTATCGTCACCTACCAGCTTAAACGGACCCGCCAGACCCATGACTATTGTCTTTTCTCGAACTGTCTGCTCGAGATTCCCGACTTGTCACAGTCCTTGGAATTTGGTTTGTGACATGACTTGCGATTCTTCTGTCGCCTTTCCACTTCTCTTAATGATGTCGTTAATGTTAAATCTCGGAGCAATCTAATGGAATGATCGATGTAATCTTTGTCATAATTTAGGGCAGATTTATCAGCAATAAAATCTTAACTTCCCTGGTCAAACTCAAGACGTTCTTAAGTTGTTTTGTTTCTTCCATGTATGTAGAATAGATCCCTAGAGTATCTTTGGCATTGAAAACTAAGATACTTTAGTTAAAGCTGATTTAGTTCACTTTAAAAGTCAACATGTCTCCAAGTCGGTGGCTAAATTCATAAGATGATGCTTTAAAGATTCTGGTAACCACTCAATAAAAGTAGGTTAGCCATTAGCTCAAAAGAATAGATGTATCTTCTTCGACTTTTGTGCAGATTTTGTATATCTAACACTTGCGACTAGGAGACTAGGAGATGTATGGAAATGGTAGTGCAAGGTAGAGGAGGAAGAGGTCGACCGAAGAAGACATGGATGGAGTTTGTGAATGACGATATATGAGAGAGAGGAATGAGTATTGAGACGACGGCTGATAGAAGAGAATGGAAGAGAAAAATTAGCTGTGCCGACCCCACCTAGTGGGATAAGGTGGAGAAGAAGAAGAGAAGACGTTTATTATAAAGAACGTATATTTAACTAATATTACGTTTCAAAAATAAGTTCCTTCTCAGTGTTGCAACTGTTTTCCGAAGCAGCGATATAGTCATGAGTGTTTTAAAGCCATTGTATTGAGTAAATTAATTTACATAATATGATGATAGTTATATTGTAACTTTTGTCTGTACATAAAAGCGAAAACAGAAATTATACTTTTGATTACTGGATTCGGTAGAAGAGTTTTCCAGATGATGCAGAGGATATATTTAATCCTTCGAATAGAATAGTCATATAACTGTATTACGACGGTCATAATTACACAATAGTACAAGTTTTATCTTAGAATCGCGTTAAATAAAATTTAATAATTCAGTTTTGATTTGAGAGGTAACACAGTTTGATACTTCTTATCTCTAGGTGTTTATGATCACCGTAATACTGTGAACCAAGTAATCGAGCGAAAATACTTTTAAGGGCAGCGTTTGTCGGGTCAAGTATATTGTCTTAAATTTACAGTTTAATCTGAATTCGCCGTACCGCAGTGGTCCCCGGAGAGCGCACAGAGCTCATGTAATGCAAGACACGATCCTAAACTCTAACACGGTCTGTATATTGAGACATAAATTTTTCATTTCGCCGCCGGCCAGTTGTGATAACCTACTTGACCAGTTCCTCCCAGGGGATGCATAAAAGACTTTTCCCGTATAAGGAATCACATATTTCATAAGCGCTCCTCTTGTTAGTGATGCGACAGGTATTTGTCGATGTTTTAGTATTAGGTTTTAATGAGCACGGATACATTTTGTTTTTTATAAGACGCTGGCAGACTGATTATCTATGCGAGGTCCGCACGGGTAGGTACCACTACCCTGCCTATTTCTGCCGTGAAGCAGTATTGCGTTTCGGTTTGACGGGTGGGGCAGCCGTTGTAACTATACTTGAGACCTTAGAACTTATATCTCATTTGGGTTGCACATTTACGTTGTAGATGTCTATGGGCTCCAGTAACCACTTAACACCAGGTGGGCTGTGAACTCTTCCACCCATCTAAGCAATAAAAATAAAAAAAGATTAAGAACGAATGTGTTAAAATTTCGATCATAAATAATAGTACAGTTGAAACTTCCTACAATTGAGACTTGGATCTCATGTCTCAAAGTGGACGGCAACAATCCCGTTGTGATGTCCATGAACTACATTTAGTTTACGAGGATTGCTTAAATTATTCTATATTATTCTTTTATATGGACATAGGCTTCATTTGAAATTATGGAGTGCCGAATAACATCATCATCATATTAGATGTTATTAATTAGTAAGTAATCTCCCCAGTAACCGTACTCGTCGAACTCGGCAAAGAGTTCGACGCACAATCTAACCCTTGAGTTTCTCACCGGATCTTCTCAGCGGGTCGCGATTCTGATCCGGTAATAGATTCATTCGTCAAGCAGCTACTCTTGAGTTCTTAGGTCTACCTTGGAGGCGCTCGGGTAGCTGTTAGCAAATCTCGCCCTTTCTGGCTGAGCCCTTACTCGCCCACCTGTCCTTGTGAAACTGGAAAGGCCTCCGGGCCACCAGGAAGCCATCGATCATAAAAAAAAGCTAGTAATCAAATTTTGCTCACGCAAACTCACACAACACATTTTTGTCTAGCACGGCCTTCAGAGATACTAACAAAAATAAAGATTTTATTGTAAACTTTTAGAATTGGTAATTACAATACACAAACACTTTGTTTCGCTTATTTATCTTAATTATCATTATTATTTTATTTCACATCCGTTTAAGCAACTATGACAAATTATCATTCCGTTGGATTGCTTTAATCGAACCTTAAATTTTGTTCATTGATGCGCAAGACTAAAAGTACGTGATATTACTTATCTCAATGAATTTATATCTATTCGCTTTTGACTGCGCATCTTAATCTATTAATCTAACCTGAATATGTCTTCGTAGAATGGTTAGCGATGAATGCCTTCCTAATAATGCCTTGAGAGGCTATTTCAGCTTCGGCCTAACATGTAGGTGAGCTCATGTGGCTCAGACCGGAGTGTTGCTAACACTGGCCCTAGCAAGAGCAGTGCTTCGCAACCACCGGATCGGAAACGCGACCCACTGAGAAGATCCGGCGAGAAACTCAGTGTGCTAATGCGGGCTTTACGACTGAATTCCGTTAAATTATATCGACTGTGACTTTCGCATCACTAAATAAGAATCTTCTGTTCACACCCCCGAATTTTTGTAGAGTCGCACAAAGGGCTGAGGGAGCCACCGGACCGTCAGAATAATAAATATTTTGACGATAACACATAAATATCTTTCCTTTATGAATAACAAAACCTTGTGCCACCGGCTAAGGACGGTAATTTCTTACGTTTTACGATCATTCCTTCCTTTTATAAATCGCTGAGTGTTTATGGGGAAAGGGTTTTGGGCGATTTTTTTTTTCGTCCACCGTAACCCAAATGATGCTAGGTGAATTTATTCGGAACGTAAAATACAAAAGGGGTTTCAGGCGATTGCCGTAGACTGTATAATTTTTATTGCGTATTTACCATCTACATTTTACCAATTTCTTATCGTATTTCCAGTATTACTTGCGTTACGACAATCTGAGGTCCATTTTGGAGTTACTAAACGTTTTCAAAGATATTTTTTTTATTAACTTCTTAAAGGCTTCGCGGCTTGATGTGTAAGATTCCGTGTAGTAAAACAATTATGCTGGATTTCACTATATAGGTATACACCTGTGGTCACAAAATAATTCTACTATGAACGAATAAAATCGTGTGATGAAAAATTGGCAAACTTAATTTACGTAATCGTTGAGATGTCGGTCTCAATTTAGCGGTTCTTGTTACATTCATAACAATCATTATCTTTTAAATCTTTACTGGTGGTAGGACCTCTTGTGAGTGCGCACGGGTAGGTACCACCGCCTTACCTATTTCTGCCGTGGAGCAGTAATGCGTTTCGGTTTGATGGGTGGGGCAGCCGTTGTAACTATACTGAGACCTTAGAACTTATATCTCCAGGTGGGTGGCACATTTACGTTGTAGATGTCTATGGGCTCCAGTTAGCACTTTACAGCAGGTGGGCTGTGAGCTTGTCCACCCATGTAAGCATTAAAAAAAAAAACTGACTTTTCGTTACATTAACATTATACGTACCTGACAATAGACAGTATTTATATATTGACTAGCTGACCCGGCAGACTTCGTAGTGTCTCAATCGATAAATAAAATACCTAAACTTTTGTCTATGGGCTCCAGTAACCACTTAACATCAGGTGAGCTGTGAGCTCGTCCACCCATACAAGCAATAAAAAAAAAAATACGTATCAAGTCCCTCGCGAGGCTATTATCGAAACATTAAAGATGCGAATACTTTTGATGTTTGAAAGGCATCCATTTCATTTATTAGCTTGTTATTTAAAAAAAATATATGAAATCTACGACATAAAAAGACCAATCCTCGGAGTACCTCATTCAGACTAAAGGGTCAATCGTCCGAAGGGCTCGCTGTTTTTTTCAATGAATTGAACTTTGATCTTCGTTTCAAGGAAATTACTTGTTACATTGCCCGTTCTTGATTTTCATGTCGTATTTTGTACCCTTATCGTACCTTTAAGTACATTGGTATATAAATAGCATCTTCCTCTCATGAATGTATGAACGTCTCACAAGATCATTTATCTAAACAAATGCCTACGTGCTCTTTGTACAGGGTGTATTGAAATTGGTGGTAAGACCTCTTGTGAGTCCGCGCGGGTGGGTACCACCATCCTGCTTATTTCTGCCGTGAAGCAGTAATGCGTTTCGGTTTGAAGGGTGGGGCCGCCGTTGTAACTATACTTGAGATCTTAGAACTTATATCTCAAGGTGGGTGGCACATTTACATAGTGGACGTTTATGGGCTCCAGTAACCACTTAACACCAAGTGGGCTGTGAGCTCGTCCACCCATTTAAGCAATAAAAAAATCGCGAAAGCGAAGACTACTTGTATACATACATAGACATGACCTGGAATTTATAACACAACAAGACTAAAACAATATTGTGTCTTTCTCAAAGCTACGTTATACAATTTTTTTAAGTATGTGAGATTAACTAAAAATTTTGCGCAGTTGGACGAATGCCCAACAAGAAGGACATTCCTTATAGTCAAAAAGGTATCCTTTATAAAAAAAAACTGTGTATTATCAAAAGCATTGCTAGTAATCAGCCAAACACAGTGCTTGTCAGCAAAGCGAGAGAGAGATTGTCACATGGATCATAACGCTTTTTCGTTACGTGACGCACGCTACTAATCAACTACAAATTTCGTTACACTGTGCTATTCTGCTGTTGATACAAATTGGAAAGAATATCTGGTAGTAAAGTTCATCTTCATGGCTGTCTGACTTGACATGCAGGTTGCGATGTCGCGTGCCAGCCTTGCCGAGCTTCTAACACAGTCGACTGCCACAAGGTAATTTCCGGCTGTGTCACAATTCTGACAGCCTCAACTGGGACTCAAGCGTTACACAAATCGCTATGAAATTCGAAGAACATAGTTTCACTAACGATGGAAGGTAATCGAAGCTTTTTTATTCTGATTTTTTTTATCGCTTACGACCAACGGTAAGCAACGGCTTAGTTGTGCCCCTGGCATTGCTGATGTCCATGGGCGATGGTAACCAATCACCATCAAGTTAGCTGTATGTTCGTCTGACTAAAGACTAAAAGACTAATATTTAAACAATGGGGTATTTATTGTTGTTAGTAACTCTTCGAAGGTTATTATGTACCTTATAACCATATGATAGATATAACTCGAATTTTATACGCTTGGCGATATTCACAGCTAGGTGTAGTAATTAGTATTAGTAAGTAGTAATTAAATACTGTGTCATATTTTTAACATACAATTGTTTTATTACTTTTTTATTGCTTAGATGGGTGAACGAGCTCACGGCCCACCTGATGTTAAACGGTTACCAGAGCCCATTCTTCTTCTTCTCAGTCGTACACTCCTGGCGGAGTGGTCGTGGTTACGTATGTCTTAATGTTTGGTTGCGGCTTTTGAAAGACTTCTCCATCTCTCTCTATTTGTGGCAGTACGTGTACACTCAGTAAGGGAACACTTCGTAGATAACTTAACCAAGTCTGTCCATCTTAGCCCATGGACATCTACAAAGTAAATGCCGCCACTTACAATGAGACATCAATTTTAAGGTCTCAGTTTTTAAAGTACAACGGCTGCCCCGCTCTTCAAACCGAAACGCATTACTGCTTCGCGGCAGAAGTAGGCAGGTTGGTGGTACCTACCCGTGCGGACTCACAATACGTACTACCACCAGTAAAATATATACCAGTCTATAAATAACAGTTCGATGTTTTTTTACATCTTACAACCATTCACATGGCATTGCTTAAATGAATAATAATATAGATTGCAAGCCCGCAAAATTTGTAAATTTACGTATTGTTGTTTAACGGTGATGAGCACAAAACATGATTTCTTGAGGTCGAAATTTGTGTCCACATTAGCTGTATTGTTCCTTAAATATAACGCGTTCGCACAGGAAAGTACAGTATACAGCCTTAAAATATTGTCTCACAAATCAGAAAACGTCCAGAAACTAAAGCCTGTGTTAGCTACAAGCGACTTCTCTGTACAATTAAAAAAAAGCAATTAAAAAAAACGTAATTGGTATTGCGTTAACAAAGAACACTTCACGGGGAATCATAAAACTTTGTTACCTGATTAAAAATTTTAACGAGGCTCTCCAATTATGACTTTAGAACAACCAATTAACGTTGAACCATGCTCTCGCGAATTCGACTAAAAAAACCGTTTCACTCCGAATAATGATTTAGGGATCGAGGATCAAGCTATCTGGTTCTAGTTCGCGTCATCGCCTATAAAATGGAGGCGTGGCTGAGGAACAAAAGGTTCAAATTACTTTGTAGAATATCAGGGCGCACATTTTTTGTGTGTTTTCATAATGAGTACGATAATGCTGTGCGATCTACATATTTATATTATATTTGTTTAGACCACAACGATTTCTGTTGCAACTAGTGCTATCATAAAACCTTATGATCATTTAATGTACTATTTTTTCGAAAGCTACATTAATATTTTAACTCTGAACTGAAGCATCTGCGTTTTTTTTTCTCTTACCAATGCTGATAGCCTTGAGAGGCTATTTCAGCTTCGCCCTAACATGTAGGTGAGCTCACGCGGCTCAAGCCGGAGTGTTGCTAACACTGATCCTAGCAAGAGCCGTGCTTCGCAGAATCTACTACCGGATCGGAAACGCGACCCACTGAGAAGCATCTGCATTTTCGTTATGGATGCCCCCCGTCCCGTCCCGTCCCCGCGTCTATTCTAGAGGTTATTTCAGCTACGCGCGGACGGGTAGGTGAGCTCACGGGCTCAGCCTCCGAGAATTTGCTAACTCTAGCCCTAGAAAGGGTCGTGCTTCGCAGAATCTACCACCGGATCGGAATCGCGACCCACTGAGTTCGCTCGTCGAACTCTTGAACGACGAAGAATTAAGCTGGGTAGTGGCATTTAGGTTGGAGTTGTCTATGGGCTCCAGTAACCCCTTAACACCAGGTGGGCTGTGAGCTCATCCACCCATCCAAGCAATAAAAAAAATCAAACAAAAAAACTTCGATTACCTTCCTTCCGAATATTAACGGTACATAAACATTTCCGTAATAGTTTCCCGTCCGCACAACGTAACAGTAACACACATTACTCAATGTTTAGGAAGGATCCGAAGTATTGATTAATTAGTGCGATGTCTTGCACGACAAAACTCACGGAATGCACCGTTCACGCCATGTTCGTCTACTGACGCACTGAGTTAGTTACACAGGAAATGCACAGCGCACGATACAAGACTGTAATATAGTTATATATATATAACTAGCTGACCCGGCAAACATTGTTTTGCCATATATAAGATTTCTAGGGAATTTCTAGTGTAGAAAAAAAAAACTTATTGTAAGTGTGTAAGGATGTGGTAAATGAGTGAAAGAGGTATGTAGTGCTGTGAACGATGAGGGAATATATAATAAAAATAGCAAAACCTCATTCAACCACATAATACCTCACAATAACAAACAAAAAAGTCCAATTAAAAAAAATATGTTAGGGGTGGACAACCCTAATCACTTAGGGGTATGAAAAATAGATAGTAGCCGATTCTTAGGCTTACTGAATATGCATAAAAAAATTCATGAGAATCGGTCAAGCGCTTTCGGAGGAGTATGGGAACGAACATTGTGACACGAGAATTTTATATATTAGATATAGTTCCAGTGATTTTACATGACTACTGCTGACAGAAATGAATACAAGAAGCTAACGGCCAACCTTCAGGATTGAAGAGGCACCGGAAGAAGAAGAAGAAGATTTTACATGAAATAGCTTTGAGAATTTTATCCGGAGTACTCTAATAAATAGTGCTTATAGAGAGGGTTCCCACTGCTGCCATTCAGTCTTTGTGTAATGCTCAATATCCCCTTTAAATTGTTATGTCGATTAAAACCAAGAATGTATTTTCATAATCTCTATTCATTTTAAATTTAATTAATTCTTTTAAATATTATAAAACTAAGGAGATGTGTGCTGTGATTCAATCTCTGTGTGATGCTCAATACCCCCAGTAATTTTTTTATGCCGATTAAAAACAAGAATTTAATTTTATAATGTCAATTCGTTTTAGCTTTTATTATGTAATTATTTTTAATTTTGTAAAATCCCACTGTGATGCTCTAGAAAATAAATTTGAAGTCTAATTTATTGTAATTTAGTTCCACAATAATTGAGGCCGTCAGCGCAAAAGTGGCCTAACCCGCAATTTTTCATAATCTTGCTTATAATTAGTATATTGCAATTTATTTAAAACATACTTAATTTTGATGCAAAACCGGCCTATCCATAGTTTCACCCATAGATAATAGATGGCTTTTTAAACATTATTTTTGCGCGTATTGTTTTTTTGCCTACTCAAATTCTAATTCATAAAAACTTAAACCTCATTGCGCTGACGGCCTCATTATAAATAGAAAACAATTTCGTAAATATTCATTTTGAGTTCGCGACAATTTTGAATTAGATGCATAACTTTAGTATCTGGTGACAGCGTCAGAAAGCGGCGCGGCACGATAACTTTTTTATCGTGGCCACCTCGAAAACCATCTCCGACGCAGACGACGGAGCAACACAAACCCGCCCTCGCCAAAAGCATGTCCTATGATATCCTTCCGGATCCATTCTCGGTGGTTTTAAGCACTCTGAGCACCGGTTACCGCTCTCTTCATACACATAGATTTAGTAATTTTTCCCATGTCGTAGTTAAGTAAACAGTGAGTAAGCACAAGTATTAAAAAAACACAATTAAATATTGCAAATCTAGCGGTATATTATTTGATAAATGCACAGTATCTACATTTAGTATTTATTAATGCCTTAAATTTTAATTATCTATAAAACCGTCAATAAACGAGAAAAAAAAGGGAACATTCAATAGTTATCGTAACTAGAACACACGTACATATTAATGAATATAATTATAGACTAAACATATTATTTTAATTAAGACTCCACGGAAATATTTGGTTGAAAGTTGAGGGTGCGCGACGACGCGTGCCCCCTCTACTGGATTTGTCACGCTCTGTGACAACTCTTGGAAAATATACATAACATGATGTAGGGTTGGCACAAGTACGAAATTGTATTTTTTTTTTTATGGATAGAATGAGGTCATCATTCTCCTGGTGTTTATTGGTAATCATGGCCATGAGACATCACAATGTGAATGTCTCGTGAGACATGAGACATGAGGTCGAAATATAACGGCTACACCACCATTCACACTGAAACGTAGCGCCGTAATATTATGTTCTACGTAGCTTTAATAAAACCAGATGTAGTAGGTATAATGCATGAGTTATTGAATCGATATTACGATTATAGTCCGGAAAGGATAATCGCGCACAAAAATATTTTTACATATTTCAAGACGCCCGATATAATCTTATCAACTCGTTACATTGCAAAGAAATAACGTATTTGGTATGAAATCACAAAATTCATAAATTTATTTTAGTTCTCTCGCGATTTCGGTTTGAAGGTCAGTATTTATACAATGTATTAACATTTATAATAGATGTATGGAGCAGATGGATCGACGAAATAATAGCAACAACAGGACAAGTCTGGTGACGCGAGGCAAAGAATAGAGGATAATGGAGTAAGCTAAGCCAGGCCTATACCTGGAGAGGGGTTCCAATAACAAAATAAGTTGTAGATCTGTAATTCTAAAAAAAAACTTGTTTCGTAACATTGTTGTAAATCAAATAATTAAAATAATAATAAATGGGAACAAATAATGCACAGTCATTCGGATCCGATTTAGGATTCCTTGTGTTACGGGTACAATAGAATCACAAACATACTTATATATGTTAAAATACATACTTAAATTACATAATAAACACCCAGGCAGATAGCAAGCATCTGAAGCATGTGGAAATCGAACCCACGACCCTCGCAGCGAAACAGTAAGGCGTGCTATCTACTGCACCACAACGTCAGTCTAAATTATTATTATTATTACTATTTTAATACATGTATGCAACTTTACATTAAACCCTCATTTATTAATGCTGCAATTTGATTGGCCTAGGACAATGAAAGAAATATGTATATATGCGTGATATATTGGCCATCCCTAAAAATCTTGAGATGGATTAAGAACAGTTCTAAATCTCCGTAATTTCGTAAATTAATTTTTTTCCGTTGAGCAGCAACCCTATAGTTTCGTCCTGTTACGTAAGTCGCATACGACGGATTCGCTCGGTGTAAATAACCGCAATCTGCTAATAAATACAATTCTTCACTCGTTTATAACGTACCGCCTACCTGAGACGAACTTGAAATAACCAAAGTCCATTTATGTAACTTTAAATTAGCCGAGTTGACATCGAGAAGTTTTTACATACATTTGTACATTTTATACACAACAATATACAAGTTTTTACGTTTGCATAAATCATAGCCTTTGTAAATGCTTCTTAAAGATTTATTAACAATTTTATCATCACTGTGTTGTACGATATAATAGAAAATTGAATTAATGAACGAAATTGCTTAAAAAAATGTTTAAATTTATGTTTTTTTTATTGCTTAGATGGTTGGACGAGCTCACAGCCCTGGTGTTAAGTGGTTACTGGAGCCCATGGACATCTACAACGTAAATGCGCCACCCACCTTGAGATATAAGTTCTAAGATCTCAGTATAGTTACAACGGCTGCCCCACCCTTCAAACCGAAACGCATTACTGCTTCACGGCAGAAATAGGCAGGGTGGTGGTACCTACCCGCGCGGACTCACAAGAGGTCCTACCACCAGTAATTACGCAAATTATAATTTTGCGGGTTTCATTTTTATTACACGATGTTATTCTTTCACCGTGGAAGTCAATCGTGAATATTTGTTGAGTACGTATTTCATTAGAAAAATTGGTACCCGCCTGAGATTCGAACATCATTGTCGGACGTCTTATCCGTTAGGCCCCGACGATGACAATGATAAAAATCATTGATTTTTTGTTGTGACAGAATAGTCGTTTCTCCGATGTCAGCAGAAATTAAAGATTACCTATAGTGAAGCAAGATTAAGATAATACATATCATATTTCTTAAAAAAAGACGATTTAACTAGTAAAACTTCGTTCTGATAAAGGACCAAGTGTGACGGATACAGTCAAGTGAGCTCATGAATACTATAATTACAGCTGATTGTAAACAAGTTTGTTTTTCATAGACTATAAATATTTAATTAACTTTAGCATTCGTTAATCTATTTGCGTTAAAAAAAAATACATTGTAATCGCTTTAAACTTTTTTACTGGTGGTAGGACCTCTTGTGAGTCCGCGCGGGTAGGTACCACCACCCTGCCTATTTCTGCCGTGAAGCAGTAATGCGTTTCGGTTTGAAGGGTGGGGCAGCCGTTGTAACTATACTTGAAACTCAAGGTGGATGGCGCATTTACGTTCTGGATGTCTATGGGCTCCAGTAACTTAACACCAGGTGGATATGAGCTCGTCCACCCACCTAAGCAATAAAAAAAGAAGCATTCGTCATAGGTGCGCCGTCAGCTAAGTCACAAGTGCATTTTACATTATTCATGAGCTCGTCTGTCCGCGTCGGTCACAGTCGACCCGCAAACGAAACGTTCGTAATAAATAAATAAATAAATGAAAGCGTTTTTCTTCCAATTTCATAAGGAACGTACTGTTTGTTACTCAATAAACTGATTAACACAAAATCATCGAATCACTACAATGCCAAAGCAAATTCCTCGTATTCCTCGTAGCGACCTCTAGTTTTAAAATAGAAAAAGAAATGTAAGAAAAATGGAAATATTAAAAAATGTAATTTTAAGATATTATACATTGTAATTTATTAATGTAAATTTTTGTATTAGTAATGTAATCATTAGATAACGTAAAGAAAATGTAAACATAATTATATAAAATGTACAACGAAAAATGTGACAGATAGACAATGGAATGCGTATAAGAAGTGAAAATGAAAATATATCGGAAAAAAGTGAAGAAATAAAATATAATAATAGGCATATAAGTAAAATATAAGGGAATTAAAGTATAAGTATAAGAAGGGAACAGAAACGAATATTATATAATTATGGAAAACGAAACATGAATCCAACATTACAAATAAAAAAAAAAAAAAAAGATAATTGGAAAAATAGCAAAATAGCCTAAAAAATGTCCCTGACAATTACTCGTCAGGGGAACGCGCAATATATTAAATAAAAAAATAAATAATCTGATTATGCATCTACTGTGTCAGTGAACTTTGGGTACCGTGTGCTATATAAAAAAAAGGATAGTTTCCAAGACGGCTGACGTTTCAGAGCCTTTGATTCGCTTCGAAGACTCCGTCGGCCGAGCGTCCTTGGGGTGAGCTGCGCCGTCTGGTTGTAGTGTTGACCGCGGTAACCCCCTTACCCCATCCGGATTCTGACCTCGGAGGGGGTCGGACGCTTGGGCGAAGAGTGCAGCGGAGTCATTTAGTGGGTAGGGCCCTGAAAACATCCTTGGGCTCGCGGTCTCGCAGTCGCGGACCAGTTCCACATACCCCGTGCGCCCCCTAGGCGTGAGGACCTCGTAGGAGGTTAGGTCGCAGGCCCGAAAAAAAAAAAGGATGTGACATAAAGTCAATAAGTCGAATGAGGTAACCCTAAACTTGCTAGTGCCCACGGAATGGCGATGACCATGACGATGGCGATGACATTTCCCATCATCAGGTAAACAGCTTTTTTTTTCTGCTAAAGCCATAAAAGCTTCTAAATTAACGAAAGAGGGCGAAAACTTTACGACGTACTCGGGTAATTACGACGAAGAAAATAAACAAATTGATATTTGTAATTATTTTCAAGTCATCAAAACATACTAATCATTGAATGTCGAAACAATTAACTCGTCGGCCGGTTTCCGACACGGCCGTCGAGGCTCGCGAAAGAAACACATTATTTATAGATTTTTTGCTTTATATAATTTTGTTAATTCTATTTTTCTTTCTTAATGTACCTAATAGCAAATTTGTTGCGTCTACACAACTAAATCTATATATGTGAAGCAAAAACTTTGTATCCCTTTTTACGAAAATTGCGCGGACGGAGGAGTATGAAATTTTCCACACTTATAGAGAATATAGAGAAGAAGTGCACAATGCTAATATTTTTTTTAAATAATGCATAAAAGATACATTAAATCAATAAAGAAAACATTACACACACTGCATACCATGTATTTGACGCACACACGCATGCATACTATTTATTGTCAAACTTTTGTTCTTGACGTCTGTGGTCAAACTGAGAATAGATTAAGTATTGTTTATTAATATTATTTATTTATTAATATTTTTCTATAGTCTACACTACTTGGCGTTGAAAGTAAAATCATAATAGTGTACAAACTTACAATTACAATTAATTATAGTCGAATTTCGACTACTGCGGGACCTCTAGTATAATTAACATGTCTGCTTGCAATGTCACTTTGCCAAATAAATTTGAAGATAAAAGTGGTATGTACATATACCTATAACAAAAAAAAAAACTTCGAAACGGCTGATCAAGACTTTGAGCCTATACAGGCTTAGAACTAATATCATCAAGACTAGCTTGGGTTATGTTTATCATGTATTCGGGACCCTGTGGAAAGACAATTATAAAACTGTGAACAAAAACCGGTTTAAATAGGAAATTACTATTATTATAATCATTGGGCAATGTTACAATCAAGCGTAACCAGATTCAGAGCAAATTATGAATAAACAAAAATACAGTAAATAGTAATATGATGGAACATTCCCATGGCTCATTCACACATAATTCGATCAACTTACGAAACAAATAATAGGCCGCCGGGCGCTGTCTATACTTGTCTCTGCAGGTGGATTGAAACTTGTTGATGACCTTGGAACGGATAGCCTTCATAAAATCCAAGATATTTGAAGATATAAGAAGATATAATTAACCCACAGACACAGCCCACTGAGTTTCTCGCCGTATCTTCTCAGTGGGTCGCGTTTCCTATCCGATGGTTAGATTCTGCGAAGCACTGCTCTTGCTAGGGCCAGTGTTAGCACCACTCCGGTTTGAGCCCCATGAGCTCACCTACCTACATGTCAGGCTGAAGCTGATATATCCTCTCAATGCTATCAGCATAGGTAGGATAAAAAAAAGCAATTAAAGGGAATAAAAAGTGGTGACCGGTGCTAGGGTGATATTATTTCGTTCAGTCACAAGTGCAATTGCATTATTCATGAGCTCGCCTGCCCGCGTCGGTCACACTTGAGACCACGGAACGGTCCCATGGAAAAAACTTAACGTCTTTCTTTGATTAGTTCTTGGCATGCGATCCTATTTGTGTACTGAAATAAACATAATTAATTACGAGTATGCATTAGTCGAGAAATATTTATTATAGGCATAGGTGAATTTGCTTAGGTTGTTTTAATTCTTTTGTAGGTGGGTGGATGAGCTCACGGCCCACCTTGTGTTAAGTAGTTACCGGAGCCCATAGACATCTACATTTAAAATGCCGCCACTCACCTTAAGATACAAGTTTTAAGGTCTCAGTTACAATGGCTGCCCCACCCTTCAAACCGAAGCACATTACTGCTTCACGGCAGAAATAGACGGGGTGGTGTTACCTATCCGTGCGGACTCACAAGAGGTCCTACCACCAGGTATGCGAATACGGAAATTCACAGCTTGGAGATCAAGGGCTTCCTTCATTTTGACCAAATATGTACAAAAAATTGTGGTGGGAAGCAAATGAAATTATCTACGTATAAATAGGTAGAGACTAATCAGTGCAGTATTCATTTCTCCTCTGCATCATACCAATCGATTTTCTTAGCAGCATAGAAGCTATTGAACTTGAATTTTTGCCACTATTACAAGAAATATTGACGACAAAACAAAAAAAAAAGGAGAAAACGTAATACATAAAACTAATCTCGGCGTGATGCGTCATAGATATCTCTGCAATTATAACATTTCTGGGAGGTCATTTCTTAAATATATAGGTATTTATGTAAAAAGTCTAGAGGTAGAGATACTTCCACGAAATGAAAAATATCATATCAAATTCATATTGATAATAATAAAATAAGAGATTTTGATTGTTTTTTTTGTTGTCTTCCAATATATTGAACCTGTAGGTTTTTTCTCAATTCGTATTCGATCGTAAACATCACTGATTCCATTATGTGTAATAAAAAATATTGTCGTCACTGATTAAAAACTTGTTTTCATAAATACTTAAATTGTCCACTCGAGTTTGAAGAGCGTTTAAAATTCAATTAAAAAAAAAACGAAACACGTGAAAAAAATTAAACAATTTTATAACTCGGTAAATTCAGGTTTGGTGATATATATTTATGCAAATACAATGATGCGATTCATTATTATATTAGAATCGTTTGTTCTGGAGCGAAAGGTTGAGATTTGCTTGAAATTGCTTTTTATATAGTTCAGTTTATGTTGGTTTCGGTTGTCCAAGGCTTTGACAGTTCGCAGTAAAATTGCCGAAACGGTAGGGCGGTTAATTTCGATGTTGGCGAGATACAGCGTCTCGTTTTTGTCAAATGTCAACCTCTGTGGTCGCCTCCGTTTTAGTTTTTACGTAGGCATGATGATTGACATGTCCAATATTGCTTAGGAGCAAGGCCGGTATCTAACATCAAAATGGAGGTAGATAAGCCGCGTGCTATAACACAATTCAGTATTGGGGAAAAACCAGTTTCTAAATTGGGTTAAATTTCTTCATCGACTGTCACAAGTATGATTTTCTGTTGAATTTTATAAAAAAACAACAATTTTGAGATGTTAGCTGTTCCCCAATTGAATCTCAAGTTTAACAACCTTTTACCAAACACGTCGGAACGATAACAAAGACGTACCTACTTGATCACAGTTTTTTTTTAAACTTTTAACAGCCCGATTCGCTAGAAAATGTGTACCGAGAAAGACTTCAAAGCTATGACAAGAGGGACAAAGCAAGGAACCCTAATTCGACGTCCACTAAGCGGCTAGGGTCAGCAAGCACTTTTTTTAATTTCTTTATTGCCATTGCAGGCATACGAGCAGTGATGGTGAGTGGTTACAGTCGCCCATGGACTTTAGCAATTCCAGGGGCAGAGCCAAGCTGCTGCCTATCTACACTTTAATACTAGCGTAGAATAACCTCTTGTTTGGAATTGTGCATTATTAGATTTTCAAAAAATCTACACACGTATTATGATATTAATAACCGCTCAAAAGCTTTTATTGCAGCCCATATCCATCAGTACTTATGTCAGAATATATAATGGGGATATATTCTGTCAATTTGTCTCCGAAGCTATTTTTCAACTTGCTATTTTGCTTCAGAACAAAAATTATACTAAATATGTTTTGGGCGTGTTATTGAAAATATTACACTTTTGAATATTGTTTATGACCACGTATCAAGCATTAATAACGATAACTTATTACGAAGCTATTACGCCTCGCGCGCCGCACTGTTTTGGTGAGCGCCAAAGTTTAATTGTGAGATGCGCCTCTTTGATATTAACGTAAACAGAGGGGAATTTTTAATTTGATCCCTTTTCGATGAACTGCCGGCCCGGAATTGAAACTGTTTGTGTGCATGCGCTTTGATTAAATTACAAATGTTATTACTGTCAATTGTTACAGAGTTATATGCACGCAGTATTTTATACATAGTTATTGTTCTAACATTGTTTCTGAAATTCAGTAGGTTTTAAGAAACAGTACTTGAAAATCTGTCAACTGAAGCTTAATTTGTAATAACGTATTTTTTTTTAGCGGGAACGCAAATTGTGTAGTTGTGTGAATTGTTTTCACTTTGTTAATTTAACTTGACGTGAGGTCTAAGTCTCAATTATATACTATAAAGACTCCGATTCCGATCCGTTGAGAGATTCAGCGAAGCACTTGCTAGTGCCAGTCTCAGTAACTCCTACTAGATTGAGCCCCATATCTTCACCTACCAAACCGGCCGTAATCAGAATAGTCCCTTAAGCTACCAGTGATTAGGTAAGGAAAAGAAATTGGACAAACGACGACACTATCTAGTGAAAATGATAAGACGTAACTTAAACAAAAATTGACCACAAAATGGTTCTTTTTGAATTTTAATCTATTTAAAAAAAACACTATTGATTCGACGTTAGATTAACATATATTTCGATGAATCTATGTAAGTTTTAAATTGATTTAAATTTGTCTCTTTATTTTAATGAAATCGATTTTCTTCCGTTTTTGTATATATAGATTTTTGGTGTCTTCTTCTTATCAGTCTTTGGCAGAGTGGTCGTGGTCATTAGTTTGGGTGGTGGTGCGCCATTTCTCGCGTACCCCGGTCCTTCTTGTGCACTCGTTGCCGGAAGCATTTAGAGCTTTTTCGTGTTATGTATTATTAAATTGCGATCCAAGAACTACTGGGACATGTTCTTCAATCGAACAATATTATATGTGGATAGTAAAACTATTTGTAGGACATACAATAAGGTCGTCAACGAGACGACAATCATGTGTGGTGGTGCACACGTGCGTGAGTTCGATGCCCCGGCTAATTCGGTACGTAACGAAGTAATGGGTAAAGTGTTGGGCTATTTTCGATTACGATTACGGCAGAAAGCTTAGTGATTCATTGCGAGCTTACGGGCTGAGAGGAGAGCTTTTTTTTCGTCCTTAGCTTAATTTCTGGATCAGTTCTTGATTAATGAAAGACATTTTTTTTTGTTTTCGTTAGAAAATTGTATTTTGTTTCAATTTATATGATCTAGTAATTAGCGTTGTTGCTGGTTTTTGTGGAAACTTTTCAATACGGCTTCATTATTGAGGGTTGCTACAGTGACATTTTAAATACTTGTACCAACTGATCTAACAATCATATTAAAGCAGTATTAATAGTGACATCTGAAGCTGTAATATTCAAATGAATTCATCAATCGTCTTGAAGTTTTAGCCCCTGCTAACCAAATCTCGTGGGTGTGTTCGCTATATCAGTGATTCTAAAATCGAAACATAAACAGTATGGTTTTTCTTATGCGCTAAGTCGTCGGAGAGTATTCTGTGTTAGATAAAACATGGATAACATTTTTTTTTTCTTTTTTATTGCCCTTGTTGGCAGACGAGCATACGGTCCACCTGATGGAGAGTGCTTACCGTCGCCCATGGACTTCAGCAATGCCAGGGGTAGAGCCAAGCTGTTGCCTATCCCTTTATACTCTCCACAAGTCTCGTTTGAAGAAGGACATGTCATAGCGCTCGGGAAACACCGTGGAGGGAAGCTCATTCCATAGCCGGATGGTACGTGACAAAAAAATATCCTTTAGCTTAACAATTATCCTAAAATGTTAGCATTGAATTTTTTGATGTAATAAATTCACAATGAAAATCGTCTGATGCACGGAATTTGAGATTTTGAGAGAGCTTTGGGTATCTCTGGTATATCTGGTGCCTCGCCCGAGTTAAGTTGAAGTCATCGTGGTCTAAAGGATAAGACGTCCGGTGCATTCGTATGTCGCGATGCACCGGTGTTCGAATCCCAGGCGAGTGCCAATTTTTCTAATGAAATACGTACTCGACAAATGTTCACGATTGACTTGCACGGTGAAGGAATAACATCGTGTAATAAAAATTATAATTTGCGTAATTACTGGTGGTAGGACCTCTTGTGAGTCCACGCGGATAGGTACCACCACCCTTCCTATTTCTGCCGTGAAGCAGTAATGCGTTTCGGTTTGAAGGATGGGGTAGCCGTTCTAATTATACTGAGATCTTAGAACTTATATCTCAAGGTGGGTGGCGCATTTACGTTGTAGATGACTATGGGCTCCAGTAACCACTTTACACCAGGTGGGCTGTGAGCTCGTCCACCCATCTAAGTAATAAAAAAAGGTAATAAACAAAGCCGCGACTCTATTCGACTTTTTTTAATATGGCAATTTGCTTATTGCGTTGCCGTTGTTGCCAGTGTTAGATTTTATAAAAATCTACAATTATTGAATACATACAAATTCTGTTAGTTGAGAAATGATTGGAGCGAAATGAAATGATGTTGATTACTTTGGGACAGCAATCAATTGGGATGTAATTAAATGAAACAAAATGAGATGAGATGAAATAAAGTCTCGGCAACATGGTGGTTATTTATTGAAAGTATAATGGACTTTTTGGAAGATCCAGAGCAGCCACTACCTCCACCGTCCATGATTCGCTATCTCATATTCATGCACCCTGAGAGATGCTAAAAGATGAATAAGTCACCTTCATTATCGGTTTAAATCTGAAGCAAAACAAAATTAACAAAATATAAAAATGAATTGCTGTTCATTAGTCTCGCTAAAACACGAGAACGGCTGGACCGATTTGGCTAATTTTGATCTTGAATTATTTGTGGAAGTCCAGAGTAGGTTTAGAAGGTAGATAAATATGAAAATGCTTGGAATTAAATAAAAATAACAATTTTGTTTTTCCTTTGATGTGTCCCCTGTCGAACCGATTCCTTTTGTTTGTTTTAAGTTTATTTTATACAAATGTTTAGGTACTTCATTTATCGATTGAGGCACTACAAAGTCTGCCGGGTCAGCTAGCTAACAAAATAAAATAGTTCATACAATTTCTTTCCTTGTGTTTCCGTAAAAAGGCTCTGCGATTCTCTTGTCGTGAAGATGAAACTCTAGGTCGAACAAACGCCAGAATTCAAGATACAGTTATTTTATTTTTTTTTGTAAAAGAAAGTGTAAAGTAAATTTCAATACAGTAAAAGTTAATCATTCGCGGGATATACATTCCGTAAATATAATGCGAATACAGAAGCCGTGAATATGGAATGGTAATTTACATATATTGGAGTATAGGGATACGTTCTTAGGTAATAAATTAAAAACATACTTTAGGCATAGCTGTATTAAGGTCTATTTTATTTTTTTATTGGTCTATTTTACGACGCTTTTCGGTTGAAACCAAATATTGAAATACTTTTTATCGATGTATCTATATACTTAAGTATCGATTATAGAAATTAGGTCGTAATTTTTTTAATCCGCGATAGATGAAAACGCGAATGAACGAAACGCAAAAAAGGAGGTTTTACCGTAATGTGTTTTAATAACAAAATACAGAACTCTAAACTAAATTTCATCTGAAATAAACAAAACACTAAACAATTTTTTTTAGTGTCAACAAAAAAATTAACATCTCTATGGCATTATAACTAATTAACGCTCCCGTGCTAGTAATGATTCGAGTAGTTGTTTTACGATTAAAACAATTGAAATTTGGGTGGTCTCGGCGAGTCGTTAACAGGTCAAGTGTATATTTAGCTTTATGTCGGCGGTCACAGATCGATGGGGGTCTCGTTTGCTGGCGATATACAAAAATTATCTCCTCATATCGTTCGTACATCGCTGCTTATCTATATATTATAAAGAGGAAAGATTTGTTTGTTTTTTTTGTATTGAAAAGGCTCCGAAATTACTGAACCGATTTGAAAAATTTTTTGCACTGTTTGGAAGCTACGCTATTCCAGAGTGACATAGGCAATAATCTTTTTTGAAAAAAATTAGGGATCCTTACTAAAACTCCAATAATGTAACCCAAGGTGTAAAAAAATTACCTTAAATATTCTTTACATCGCGTGCCCTGCGAAAACTATTGATGATAGAATAAAATAATGTACTACGACTTTGTAGAGCACATTATTATTTACAAAAAGTGTCGCGACAGCATATGTCTAACTATTATAGTTATGCCGCAATAAGTGTTCTTTTATTTAATAAAAATAAAACAACGTCAAATATCGTTGAAAATTTGTTAAAGACCCGAGCGGAGCCGAAGCGGGCCGCTTGTCTAGTATAAAGTGGAACTGAGAGATCTACCAGTGTCTGCGTTCTGAATAGAGCTGACATGTATTTGGGGTTTTATTTGGCTGATCTGACAGTATCATTCAAGATATGATGACGTCACTCGTATGTCACATATAATGAATACTGTAAATCGTCTTAAAAGAAAAGGTCATGATGTCTAAATCTGTTGTCTTGTTTGTATCTCACTTCATTTCTCGCTAGATTGTATTCTACAAGTCTGACGGGACAGACAGAATGGTGGTACTTACTTGTAACTTACCGTCATCTCGGATCCTCCCGATCCACTAACGGTGCTTCTAGGTACTTCAAGCACCGGTCACCGTTCTGGTCGAACCCGTCGCTTGCGACGAAGGGCTCGACGAGTAAATTAACTCTCAGGCACAGCCCGCTGAGTTTCTCGCCGGATCTTCTCAGTGGGTCGCGTTTCCGATCCGGTGGTAGATTCTGCGAAGCACGGCTCTTGCTAGGGTTCGTGTTAGCATCGTCGTCAGGTTTGAGCCCCGTAAACTCACCTACTAGTTACGGTTACGCTGGAATAGCCTCTCTAGGCTACCAGCTTAGGTAGGAAAAAAAAAAAAACAAGTATTACTAGTGACTACTACTTACAACTTACTATTACTAGTTGAGTAGTACTTACTAGTAAATCACTTGATTCGGGTAACGCCAAGTTTATTTCCTATTTCAATACAACAGTGCGTCCGTCAGTTTACATAGAGATGAATCTACAAATTGACTCGTGGTTTATGGACCGGACATCATGTAACTATAAATACCGGGGCAAAACGCATTTCGCGATTTCAATGAATAACAAATCTACCGTGGATAACGTAAAGTAACGCGGAGCACGTCGCTCGTCAAATAAACAGTAAGACGACGTTCTCAAAACAATTAGACGAACGTCGGAAGGCTACAACAAAAAAACGAACAGTTCTATAAACCATTCGAAATTCTGTCAACGGATAACAGAACAGCAGGAAACTTGAAAAAGAAAAAAAGAAATACAACGTAACGAAGTCAACAATCTGTCCGCGATCTTAAAAACCGTTGTTTACATCGACACAAACACAGAACACGTGCAGGACATGGGCGCCATCTAATTTTGTCACTTGCTTGTCTCGTGAGCTAACAAACAATGTAACGTTCGACAGAGCCAGAGCCCACCGAAATATGTTGTGCGTTTCCGAAGGGCAACTCTTCGCTCGTTTATTTATTTTTAAATTTTTAAATTTCGAACTGTTTTTTTTTTTACAAAAATATTTACGTACCTAACGTGGTTAAATTAACCCTTTAACTGCTATGTAGGGCACCAGTGCCCTACGCGGCGCGCTGAAGTAATTATGTCGCTTTTTTCTACTATTTTAAATCTCGAACTGCTTTTTTTTTACAAAAATATTTACGTACCTAACTTACGTGATTAAATTAATTCTTTGATAGTCATGTAGGTCACCGGTGCCCTACGTGGCGTACTGAAGTAATTACGTCCATTTCTGTTACTAAGGCGCCTGGATTGTCTAACTTTGCCCTTTTTTGTTTGTTAATGTGTATTTTAGTGTCTCTTAGACATAAATTCATCTCAATATCGTCGGATTCGTCTTTCTTAGAGTCAACTAGATATATCTTTGCCTTAGTAACAAGATCGAAAAGAAAAATCGATATAATTACTTCATGAGCCACGTATGCCATCGGTGACCTACATAGCAGTCAACGCGTTAAAAAAATGGCCGGGCGTGTTGTTGCGAACAGGGAAGTCGGTAATCCCGCATAATTACGCTGCGAATTACTTCTTCCAGTTTGAAAGGTAGCTTCATAATATCTGGTAGTGTGAGCTCGTTCACACACAGATAAGTTAATATAGTGTTGCTATCAACAGATATCCTTTTTTGTTGTCCGATCCGGTAGTAGATTCATCCGAGCAGTAAATGCTCTCGAGTTGTTAGGTCTCCTTCGAAGGTGCTCGGGCAGCTGTTAGCTAATCCCACTCGTCCTGGCTGAACCTTTGCTCGCCCACTTATCCTGGTGAAACCGGCTTCCGGGCCACGAGTGAACCTTCAATTATAAAAAAAAAAATTAAGACGAAGGGAATGCGCCCCTTACGCATATTCTCTAATTTTATCGTGGTTAATCTAAAAATGATAACAGTTAAAAAAATACATTTTGATAAAGTAGAGTAAATAAATATTTTTATTACACTGATCGGCATTATTGTACACATCCTCCTGATCTATTAACGGTACCATAAGCACCGGTCACCGTCCTCGTCGAACCCGTCGCTCGCGACGAAAGGGTCGACGAGCGAATTAACCCATAGACAGCCCACTGAGTTTCTCGCCGGATCTTCGCAGTGGGTCGCGTTTCCGATCCGGTGGTAGATTCTGCGAAGCACGGCTCTTCCTAAGGCCAGTGTTAGCAACACTCTGGTTTGAGCCCCGTGACCTCAACTACACGTCTAGGAGAAGTTGATATAGCCTCTCAAGGCTATCAACATAGGTAGGAAAAGAAAAATGATTGTACATTATGGTCATTGTCTATATCCGCCCTTCAGCCGTTAAGTATCATTCAAATTTATATACATGTATATAAATATCGCTAGGTCTGTCAAAATATAATCCAAGATATGTGTCAGCTCCGCCCATAACGGAGACACGGGCAATCAATCTTCCGATAAATACCAGCTTGTTCTAACACATATTAAACGTTTCACGACGATTTAATGGCGACATAAACTCCAATATACAGAATTAGATTAAAGGAAACGTACGTATCTTTGTTTTCGTTATCTGTGACTTTTAGGTGAAGACGGATAGTAGAAGAGAAAAAAAAAAAGTTTTTACGAGCGACATTTTTATAATGTTTTTCACACGATTTTTCTTAACGTGTTACTGTTTGTAGGGTTGCATGGGATTCGTTTTTTTTTTTTTGTTATGCGAAGGTTTTTTTTTTTTTTGTGGCAATTATCGCGTTTTAAAAGCTTTGCTATATAAAACCTCTTTTATAAGAATATTTCAGTTTTGCTTCTAAACATTCAATAAACAGGAACACCTATGTTCATTACTGTAATTGCATTGCTAAAGATGTGGTTGTGGTGACTAAAACGACAAATGTTATTTCAATTTTCTCACTAACCAAAATATTTCCAGCGATTGTCACTAAAATAGTATGAAAAATCCCAAAAAAATTGTCCGCTATCAGCCCTAAACGCGGCGCATAATAAATGCGCGTTATGACATAATATGAGACGAATAGTATCATTTTTTGTTTTTAATAAAACAACTACCGTGTTATAAACTTTTCTGGAGGTTGTCCAGCAGCACCGACAAACACGAATAAAGCTTTGACAAAAACTTAATTACCCAATAAAAAAATTAAAAAAACTAAAAAAAAAATTAATGAACGAGCACCGTGTCACAGATAAAATAAACGTTATTATGAAATGTAAGTCATAACTCTCGCACTCCTGTGCCTGCGCAATGAATATTCCGTTCGGAATTCTCTTTTTAAAATCGTTTGTTGTTTTAGAACGTATGTACGGATGTTCTTTTTGTGATATTTTTAGATGTTTTAAAAAAAAGATTAAGGCGGATGTAGTTTCTAAGATTGAGCTAGATAAAATGTAATAATTCAGAGAAATAGAGAGAGAGGAAGCGAAAGAGACTGGGAGAGAGAGAGAGATAGTATACTTTATTGCACAACAAAACATTAATTTTTTTTATTGCTTAGTTGGTTGGACGAGCTCACAGGCCACCTGGTGTTAAGTGGTTACTGGAGCCCATAGACATCTACAACGTATTTACGTTATAGATGTCTATGGGCTCCATTGGCTCCAGAGGGCGCACTTGCGCCACCCACCTTGAGACATAAGTTCTAAGGTTTCAGGTATAGTTACAACGGCTGCCCCACCCTTAAAACCGAAACGCATTACTGCTTCACGACAGAAATAGGCAAGGTGGTGGTACCTACCCGCACGGACTCACAAGAGGTCCAGTAGTATTGTCAAACAATCAAAGGCAGGTATAATTTGCAAAATCTGCGGCGGATTTATGTGCCGCGCTGTTTCTATTTATGCATATTTTGCGCAAAATCGACTTTCGCAATCTGTGATCGTCTCCGCGGCCATTAAAATAACAAGGTCGTAAAATTTATTAGGAAACGTGTGCACTTTATTTTGCCATTTTTGGGACATTAAAAGTTGTTAATTTGTGCACGTGGTTTTAGGGTTTTCACGTTAGGAATAATTGACTGCACCATTCCGACACACCCTGTATTGTTTTAACCTTTTTTGTCTATGTATTTGGTGGTAGCCTTGGGGGGCTATTGCAGCTTCCCCGGGTTGGTAAGCGAACACACGGGGCTTAGCCTAAAAGAAATCGCTAGCACTAGCTCTAACAAGAGCAGTGCTAAACAGAATCTACAACCGGATCAGAATCCCAATCCTCTCAGAAGACCCGGCGAGAAACTCTGTAGGTTGTGTCTGTGAGTATTAACAATCAATTGGTCTAAACATTATGAACATTGTATACAACAGAGCTCTAGTTATCTTCTTGAATCTTTTGAAAATTTCGGCGTAGTCTTCAAGAACGAGATTGCGAATGACAGAATGTTTTGAAGACGTCAAAACAATTGGGGACTCCTGCGAACTCCTGCAAATGAAGTCACCACTAAAAATACAGACCAGAAAATGTTGTAGAGATGTCGCAAGCTAAACCCATGCTCGAGGCCCGGGACAATCGTAAAATCACCACATGCGACAGCTCACATTAACTGCTCGGTATCAGCGCCAATGTCTCAACTATTTTTGTCCGTACTAATTTATAGTGCTATAAAGTTTTGCTTGTCACTCAACCGGGATTTATGGGCAGCTCGTCCCAAATGCGGTTATCTTCCGCTGACGAATTTCCTTGTCAACGTTCCGGGTGAGCAGCTGACGGCGAAGACGACGCCGGCGCCTTTGTAGTGGACCATCTGTGACCGTTGGAACAAACAAAGGACTATGCCCTCTGAAGTCACGCAAACAAAGTCTAATTTCCTGGACGCCTTTAAAATACAATTCCGGAATGCTATTCAAAAATGAAGAGTGCTATGTACAATGCGACCATATCGTTTCGCGATTAATGCACAAGTTTATTTGCAAATGATTGTCAGTTATTACCTTTTGCAGTGTTTGAATGCTAAGCTCACGGGCGGCGCCGTTGACCGAATACCACCAGTCTCATACAAACAAATTATCGAACCGTATCGGTAATACGACTAGCATTAGCACCAATCAGTAATCATCGCAATGAAAACGGACTCTTTGGCGTTCATAAAACACAATGTTGCAGTAATAGCACGCAACTAAAACACACACACCATAAACTACGTAAACAGAAAAGCAATTGAATTTTAATTTATTATGAATTATATCTTTTTTTATTTTTTATTTAATATATTTTGTACACACAGCTGTTAGAAGAAACACGGCAATAAGGATACAAAGTACTAAACTAACTGTAAATATCTAATTATTAAAAAAAAAAACATGTATATACCGCACTCACATTACCACCATTTCATAAAACCAAAAGATCATAACAGCATTAGTCATATTTACATTTTAAAAGATACCAAGAATTAAATCTGAGACGGCCCGGTCGTTAACCAAACAATGACATGCCAAGAAAATGAAACGAATTAACCGCATCAAAGACAGACAAAACAAAACAAAACACATACCTACACACACACATAATTCAGTTGAAGCCGCAGAAGCTTTTAAAAAGACAAAAGACAGGAACAGCGAAAAGGCCGAAAAGTGTCTCCGGGAAGTGATCGTATGTGCACTTTCAAAACGTTAAAGCTTCTCAGAAAATTGAATCGGACATTTTTGTTTACGGTTGGTGTTAGTTACGATTGTAGGTGCCGCTAATTTCACAAAGTTACCATGACTTCCTGATAATACATATGTGCTTTTTTTCTTTCCGTGCGGGGGGCCGAATTTCCTTCGTGGTATCCACGCCTAGGGGTCACGCAAGGTATGTGGGTATGTGGGACTTGACGATCTGCAGATATTGGATATACGTACACATGCCTTGTCAATACTGAAGGCTGTGTAGTGGAACTTCGAAAATAGAAATCGCTAGTGCCAGTCTAGTCGCTGTTTACCGCATAAATTCCATCGACCACTTCAAAAGCTGCCCTAGAAACTGAAAGTTATTGCTTTACGACAATCGGCCTTAAAGCTTACCGGCCCATATAATTCAATAAAAAAAAAGACCATATAAACTCAAAAATTTACCACATTGGCACAGAGACCCTTAACCCTTTAGAAATGAGACACTGTTTTGAGATTCCGAAGAACTGGAACGAAAATTCAAGAGAAATTTTCTGACCTATTTTTCGGGTTCACTGCCCTTTTATTTTCTTCTACGAAACCTTTTTATTGTTGCTATGTAGTACTAAAGCATTTAATATTTTATCTGAACAAAAACTTTCTAACGTATTTACCTACTGCAACACTGATCTCATTACTATTTCATTTCAAATTAGACGTGCCCCGTGGTTTCATTCGCTTTAAATTTGTGAATCAGTTTTTTTTAATTGCTTGGATGGGTGGACGAGCTCATAGCCCACCTGGTGTTAAGTGGTTACTGGAGCCCATAGACATCCACAACGTAAATGCGCCACCCACCCTGAGATATAAATTCTAAGGTCTCAAGTATAGTTACAACGGCTGCCCCACACTTCAAACCGAAACGCATTACTGCTTCACGGCAGAAATAGGCAGGGTGGTGGTACCCACCCACGCGGACTCACAAGAGGTCCTACCACCAGTATGAATGAAGCGCATCGCATTTTCCCGAGACACAAAAGTGCTTACGTAACTTTCTTTTCCATAAGGTACCAGTTGATTTGTACATTCGTTTTATTAAAGGAGATATCTCAGCGATGGCTAAGTACCTCCTCGCTTACAATATTTAGTCAGATTACAAACCACCTTTGTACGTAATAGTACCAATATCTTTTCATTCTTTTTTGATGGAGTAATATACATCCAAACATACAAACCTTTATATTTGTATTACACAGATAACAGGTCAGCTAATCTGGTGGTGTTGACAATTAATGTAAATCGTACACCATCAATTAAAGTTGTCTTACGCTGTTAATTAATGACTCGGATAGCAACTTATCGCCTTTTAATTAGAAGAAATGATAAAGCCAAAGAGCATACATTAAACATCGATTTAAGGCACATCACATTTTTCAAATTTTATTATCAGAAACAAAAAGTCGGATCTAATGTAGACGGATTAATAACCAATGTGGGTAGTTCTTTTTCTTTAAGTCAACTTCAGTAGTATATTTTATATCAGCTATATTTGTAGCAATAGAGAATGTTAAAAAAAGTATAGTTTTTAAGCTAAATTAAATATATTTGATATATTTAGAAATAATATATACGAATATAATATTTGAATTATGACATATCTTACTTTAGCTTAATATTCATTAATCAACAGACTGGTTAGAGGTTGTCTAATTCTAATTCCCAACTGTATAGTGTATAGGCTACAATAATAAATAAATTTAAACCCATCACTGCCTACCTAAGATGTCCAATTTACATAAATCGCATTACGATTCATCGCGTTCCAAGCGTTCACCAATTAATTAACGAGCCGGATGTCACAACACAAACCGACAAAACAAATTAGGGCTCCTAACAAACGTTCAATCTGGGGACATTAATAAAACGATCGCATACCGAGTCGTGTCGTGTCCAGAACAAACACACATCAAAAGATCCGTTTAATCCGTGCGACATTGGTAACGTTGACGCGATCCATTAAAACCGGCGTCGGATCGTCGACAATTAGTAAACAAATGAGCCGAATGACAGATCTGGATTGTTGGCAGTTTGACAAGCGGGGTGCGTGGCTTGTTAAGGCGAAGCTGCACGTTTCGATGTTTCGTGCTGTGTTTTTGGAACGAAGTTCCTTATGAGACGATGCGGAGGGGTACCCTAACCGCGAAAAAATGTCCGTAACGTAAGATTTTTTTCTATTTAGTTTGTTATCAACAGATGTCGCTGCACGTAAATTCAACAATTCCTGAATCGTGGTGACGAGATGTTACACAGTTGATAAACGTTCTCGTATTTCTCTTGCTAAATCATATTTACCTGGCGTAGGGGATAGATACCCATTAGATGGGAGGACAACCTCACAGCCCACCTGGTGTTAAGTAGTTACTGGAGCCCATAGATATTTACAACGTAAATGCGCCACTCACCTTGAGATATAAGTTCTAAGGTCTCAGTATAGCTACAACGGCTGCCCCACCCATCAAGCCGAAATATGCGGGCTGTTGTTACCTACAACCATGCGGACTCACAAGAGGTCCTACCACCAGTAAAAGTATTAAACTAATAGTCGTAGAATATTGTTGACAAGAACACACTGGATCTTAATCGAAGACAAAAACGGGTGGTGACAGGCCAACCGTTGAACATGTGTCGCGTTGTAAAAACATCACGATAAATCCCACAGTCCACCGTTTACACCGTCTATTTCTGATTAATGACAAAACTATGGTTCCCATTTCGGATCTCAACGCAGCCGGTGCGCTGACGGTGTTCTTCGGTAATTTATATTGAATGCGTGTTTGTTACCTTTTAAACGTGTTTGTTTTGTTAACCAAATAGTGACGTATTTAATTTTACTTAATTTTACTAGTTGCCAATGATTCCTGGACATTATTCCTGACAGTCATTAAATACATGGTGTATATATTTTTTTTATTGCTTTGATGGATGGACGAGCTCACAGCCCACCTGGTGTTAAGTGGTTACTGGAGCCCATAGACGTCTGCAACGTAAATGCGCCACCCACCTTGAGATATAAGTTCTAAGATCTCAGTATAGTTACAACGGCTGTCCCACCCTTCATATCGAAACGCATTTACTGCTTCACGGCCGAAATAGGCAGGACGGTGGCACGTACCCACGCGGACTCACAAGAGGTCCTACCACCAGTAAATTATAATATATAATTACCAGTATATTATAACATATATTTTTTTCTTCCTTTTGTTCACTTTCTACTTACTTATATGTGATTTTGATAGTGGAAACATCTTTGGTTATTGTTTTAGCTATTTTTTTAAATATTATATGTTTGTATTGTACTGTTGGTTTCCCAAATAAATAAATAACGCTCTTTTTTTTCCTACTTATTCTAGTAACCTCGAGGGGCTATTCTAGATTCACCGAGCTAGTAGGTGAGCTCACGGGGCTCAAACCGGGACTGTTGCTAACACTGGCCCTAGCAAGAGCAGTGCATCGCAGAATCTACCACCGGATCGGAAACGCGACCCACTGAGAAGATCCGGCGAGAAACTTAGTGGGCTAAACGCTCCCAAGGCCGAAGCGAGAATAAACTATTGCCTAACGTAGACAATTAATTTAATTATTTTATTAATAAACGGTTGTGCTCGGAACATCGCTCGCATGGCGCGTCGATATGCATCGGTGGGAATGGGAATGATATACTTATGAGAATGTCTTCATAAATGTTGTTATTATTATTTCCTTAACAAATCGCTATAATCGCTAGTAGCCTCAAAGGGCATTTCCAGATATTCGTACATTTTGGTAGGACTAACACACACGTAAGAGCAGTGTTTCGGTAAATTTATCATCGGATCGAAATTGCGACAACTCACTAAGAAGATAAGACGTAAAACTCAGTGTCACAAATACCAATGAACCCATGCGCCACATGATTTACTTTACTGCTGTATGAAAACACAATTTTTACGGACGGCTTTGTAGCAAAACTGAAACTTATTTTATTTATTTTTACGAACGCATATTCCAGTTTACGTGACGCGAAAGATTTATTTCAAAAAAATGTCACAGTCCCACAATAAACAGGGCGTACAACGTAATAAAATAATAAACTTTCGCGGTAATTACGAATAATAAATAACAATAAATTATATTCGAGCTCGTAAATGTCAAATTAGATTGGTTATAAATTGGTTTAAGTATTTTTATTTAATTTAATATTTGCCTGTGAATGTGTGTTTGATTTATAACGAGCTTAGCGCGTGGGTGCGGATCTGAGGTGTGATGAAAAACAATTCTAATGTGATGAATGTTGAGTACGCTTGATCGACTGAGATCAAATTAAATAATTTCTTGCGATATTGGAGCCAAAAGGTCGGATAACGTTATTTTTTCGAAAAACACTCAATATGTTCGGGCAGTATTGGCTTGATCGACTAAGATCAAATTAAATAATTTAATGCTATATTGGAGCCAAAAGGCGGGATAACGTTATTTTTCGAAAAATGTTCGGGCAGTATGGTTGAGTGAGATCGTTGACCCAAAATAATGTTCCGCATTAGCCATTCCTAAATGATCAACTAGTTCATGCCTTTATCCTTTTTCCTTCTTTTTTTCTATAGATGTGACAATTACAACTTTACCCAACATTATTTATGGATTCATATTCGGTAGATACTAAGAAAAATTTATAATTCAAAAGAACTCTGTTCGTCTCGCACCGACTCTCTATACCTTTGTATTTTTTTGGATTATTACAACATACATCGCTTGAACTCATGAAGGTGAACAAATAATAAAAAAAAAAAAACTCCAACTCATTAGGATATAAGTCCGTGCAAAATAAACGTAGGCGGTTTCGTAACAGCACACTTTCTTCTGTATTCAAACACCGTGAACGCTATCCGTACGTACATACGTACAGTCGGCTGATTTAATTGTTTCTGCTTGATGATGTTTTCGTGCAAAAAAACACTTCCGTTTATGTCACGTACACTTGCGTGCATCGAAAGGGACCGCGTTGAAATCGATAAAAATACTTTCTGGAATTAAAAGAAGAGTAGTGTTCGTCGTGTGCATTAGGGATTTCAAAGGTCAACAGTTCACGCTACGTTTTTTAGCTTCGTTAAAGAAAGAACAGTTAAAGATGAACCGTCATAAGTAGTTACCGCCACATTCCATACGCCGTGAGCTAATTCACTTATTTATGTAAATAATTTTATTTGTAAATAATTAACGTGATTTTAAATCATTTTTCGTCTAAATAGACGAATCGACTTTCGAGAAAATCGAGTTCGACTAAACAGGTCAATTGATAAATAGAGTAAAAATATGTAGAGTCGTATTTCATCGATCGCAGCAGAAATCGAAAATACTACCAATAATGTAGTCGTGAAAGTAAAAAATCATAACCACGTTCCATTTTCAAAACGTTCAATGTAGCCACTAATAAAAAGTTAAAATTTATAACAGAAGAATAAGTGGAGCTTAAAAATGGAATCGCCGGGAAGCAACGCTACCAAATTAAATCGAAACTCATTATCTAACGATCGATAGTCGTCGGTACCAATCTAAATCCGTTAGGTTGTTCGGCCACCCGCGCGTGAGACCATTGTATATGTTTACGTTAATTTTTACATCGCCACGACAGAAACCAGAGCAAGAGATGTGGATAATTATAGACTGAATACGTGTGGAGGGTCGTTGACGTACACGCCCCTTACCGGTAGGCAAGACAGTAAAAAACAAAGACAGAATGCACAAGTTTTTGACAGTCCAATTTCATTTCAATGTTGGTATTACATTTATGTTGTTGCGTAGTGTTGCCAATATTTTCGAACGGTCACACTGTCTTTTCTCCTTTACTCAATTGCTGTCTTAGGTACTTGTGATAGAGCATTCTTATATATCGCAAGGACTGACCGTCGCGTTTGCATCTGCCGCGTAAATACTCAAATATAGCGGTAGAATTGAACAGGAAGTTGGCAACTACCAGTGCTGGCTCATATTACGCAGGCCTTACTTACGAGTGGATAATGTTCGTAGACATGAATTTTAAGTACAGTACCCGACAATAAATATTGAGCATCGACCTTTGGAAAGAGACAAGCACCTAATTTCATATAGTGTTGTCTCTATCGCAAACTACCCGTGCGACGTTTGAGACGGAAGTAGCTGCTGTCGATATATGCTGTAAGACACAGCCAACATTCTACCAAGTCGAAATTAGCCGAACTATTGTCTCTTTCCCTTTATGTCTTCTAAAGATCGATGTGTACTAGTATAGTCTAGTTTAAACTCTAGTCTAGTATAGTCGCATCGTGTCTGCTATAGTCAAAAATGTCAAGTATATTTCTGAAGAAACATACAGTGATTTGTCGTTATAATAACGATTACACTTGGTATTTTCTTAAATTCTTTCAAATGACTGATTATGAAATATCATTTGACTCATTACTTATCATTTTTATGTTTTTTTTTTATTGCTTAGATGTGTGGACGAGCTCACAGCCCACCTGGTGTTAAGTGGTTACTGGAGCCCATAGACATCTACAACGTAAATACGCCACCCATCTTGAGATATAAGTTCTGAGGTCTCAGTATAGTTACAACGGCTGCCCCACCCTTCAAACCGAAACGCATTACTGCTTCACGGCAGAAATAGGCAGGGTGGTAGTACCCACCCGCACGGACTCACAAGAGGTCCTACCACCAGTCATGTACTCATTACTTATCATTTTTATGTATTTAACTTAGGGCAATACGTCTGATTAGTGTAAGTATATTGCATTGCTCATAGGTATTTGTGTATGTAAAATGTGATACTCACATAATAATATAATTTATTTATTTATACTGGTGGTAGGACCTCTTGTGAGTCCGCGCGGGTAGGTACCACCGCCCTGCCCATTTCTGCCGTGAAGCAGTAATGCGTTTCGGTTTGAAGGGTGGCGCAGCCGTTGTAACTATACTGAGATCTTAGAACTTATATCTCAAGGTGGGTGGCGCATTTACGTTGTAGATGTCCATGGGCTCCAGTAACCACTTAACACCAGGTGGACTGTGAGCTCGTCCACCCATCTAAGCAATAAAAAAAAATTATATATTTTTAGAGTAACAGTAATATTTTTATGTTATTAATATTTTGTGTCTTCTTTTTGAAATCAGTAAGTACACTGCAATCAATTTATATCCTTAGATTAGATTACTTTTTCATCTAATTGCCGTATGCAAGAGAACGCTCTTACCTACAAGATGAAAGTTTTATATTTAATATTTTCCATTTGTTTTGATTTAAAATTGCACAATAAAGCATTCTCATTCTATCCACTCTAACACCAAACCAGACTTGAAGCATATTGTCAATGTCTATATCATAAAGTAAAAACTTAACTCATATAATTAACATTAATTCTGTGTTTGTAAAAAAACAAATTTTCTGGTTATTCAATTAGTTCGTACGAATGAAACCGTCCAATTATTTTGATAGAAATCTCCCTCGCCAACAGTGGAACGGACTCGAATAAGCTCTGAGTCGGTAATAAAAATGACCGCATCAATTAAGGAAGGCAGGTGACAATTTTGTTTTTAATTTAAAAAATTGTTTTGTCGCACGCGTGGATGTTTTATGAAAAACAAAAACCTAGGTTTGGATAATTGTTATAAATTATAAAAAACAATTGTGAGGACCTCAATTTTGCATTTTCAGGCATTGTAAAATAAAGTTTAGTTATACATGGGTATCATTATTGTAGATAATACGTGAAGCAAAAACTTTGTATCCCTTTTTACGAAAATTGCGCGGACGGAGGAGTATGAAATTTTCCACACGTATAGAGAATATAGAGAAGAAGTGCACAATGCTAATATTTTTTAAAATAATGCATAACAGATACTTTAAATCAATCAAGAAAACATTACACACACTACATACCATGGATTTGACGCACACACGCATGCATACTATTTATTGTCAAACTTTTGTTCTTGACGTCTGTTGTCAAATTGAGAATAGATTCAATATTGTTTGTCTTTGTTAATATTTTTATAATATAGTCTTGGCGAAATTTGTGATTATAGAAGAATAAAATACAATCATAATAGTGTACAAACTTACAATTCCAATTAATTATAGTCGAATTTCGACTACTGCGGGACCTCTAGTTGTTATAAATTGTTAAAAACAATTGTGAGGACCAAGCATTGTCAAATAAAGTTTAGTTATAAATGGGTATCATTATTGTAAATCTTCTCTGAGTTATATACTATAAAACTAGCTTTGGCCCGTGACTCCGTCCGCGTGGAATAGTTACTTTGGCATAACGCTAAATTTTACTCCCCACTTCATTTACGTAGAAAGTGAAAATATTTTTGAATTGTAGAATGTTAAGGAGCTATATAAACCATTATTTTGAAACATTCTTTATTGGTGCTCAACTTGTATTAGTCTTACCGTGATGCTATATAGCCTATAGCCTTCGCCAATAAATAGGCTATCTAACACTGATAGAATTTTTAAAATCGAACTGGTTGTTTCTGAGATTAGCGCGTTCAAACAAACAAACTATTCGGTTTTATAATATTATAATATAGATTATATTTGTATTATACTTAGTCTGGCCATAAATACTGTTACAATTAAAAATAATAATAAATCTATTGCAAATAACATTTATTACTTTTACAGTGTGTTAGTTTAATACATAAATATAAAACAATTTAAAGTATAAAAAGCTTATTCGAAGTGGTCTCCATTGGCTGCAATACAGTCCTTTAAACGTTGAGGCCAGTTTTTTTTTTTTTTAAATCAATAGAAGCACACACTCTTTCCTTGAGAAAATTTTATTGCGTATGGAGAGTTTTAAAAATTGCATTTGGCTCCATACCTACTTTGTGTAATGCAATCACGGCGATTCGGTTCTCTTTATCACCCCAATCCATTTTAATATCGCAAAATATTATACAATGTATTGGCGCCAAAATGAGAAAACTCAATGAGCAATCATATAAAAATGGCAGATTCCAAATTCAAATGTAATATTTTGTTTATTTTTAATTGTAACAGTATTTATGGCCAGACTAAGTAAATACTATTTAGATGTCATCACGGCTAAAGGATATAACGTCGACTATGCCGATATTCAAATCCCGCAGACGGGTACTAATTTTTCTAATGAAGTTCACATTTCACTTATGCTCATGAATGACTTCCGCGATGAAGGAACAGAATCGTGTAAAACAAGATACAACCAATCACCTTGCCTATTTTTGGCGCAAACAATACCCGTTCCTATTCTATGGGTAGGGCAGCCATTGTGCTAGACAATTGAGACATCGAACCAATTCCTTGTGGCGGATAGCCTTTATACAAAAGCAAGATATTTTACACTGGTGGTCGGACCTCTTGTGAGTCCGTAGGTACCACCCTACCTATTTCTACCGTGAAGCAGTAATGCGTTTCGATTTGAAGGGTGGGGCAGCCGTTGTAACTATGCTTGAGGCCTTAGAACTTATATCTCAAGGTGGGTGGCGCATTTACGTCGTAGATGTCTATGGGTTCCAGTAACCACTTAACACCAGGTGGGCTGTGAGCTCGTCCACGCATCTATGCAATAAAAAAAAAAGATGCATGAATCTCGCTTACGACGTTTTCAAGATAAGCTTGCTTAAATACAAGTTCCGAACAACAACATTGCGACCATCGGTCTACCAAGGAATTACAAGCGCTCGGTGGAAGATCTTCCCTTCGTCGTTAAGCATTTCCACAGCCTCTATGTAGTATTCAAATTGTTATGTCTATGGACTCTAACAACCTTAAGCTATCGATTATTTCACAAACTGTAAATTTAAATTATAACCACGCAGTGTAAACGAATGCCATACGATAAATAAATAATACCAGGTAGACTATAAGTTTTTCAGTCCATCAAAAATCTTTGAAAAACCGCCGACAAAATACTGTCACCCTATTGATACGAGCTATTAGCTATATCGTGTCCCTAAACAAGAGTAAACCAGGCATCTTACCAATCGCGCACGGATCCATTTGAAATCTCCTCCTCCTTGCATAGTGTATCTCAGTGCTGAGAGTCGTGACCTTGACGGAGCACTTTTGTTCGGACTATGTTCCTCCATTTATCCTGTCCTCTGCGCAGTAGATAGCGGCATTGGTGCTGGAGCTCAATGTAGATTTGATTATATTTCATATATTTGATACTTTACTTATATACTTATATTAGACTTATTTAAAAAAAAAAAAGAAAATCCCGCTGAGTTTGTTACGCCGGTTCTTCTCAGGACTATGGCTTTTTTTGGAACCGGTGGTAGAGTTAGCATTGTTATTTATATTTTGACATTCAACAAGTGTGTTATACTGACAACTAAGTTGAAATAAATTATTTTGAATTTGATCGGATTACACCGCCTCTTTCCTTCCGCTTTGCCGGTGATGAGTAGTTTTACGAGATTGTCACCCTTTTCCCTCGCAATATGATCTAAAAACGCGAAAATTCTGCGTAGACGTAGGCAAGTAGCCTTCTGGTCTTGATAAGTCTGGTAGAAATACCTAATTCTTCCAGGATTGATTTGGTAATCCGATGGGCCGTCCGGGGTATTTGCAGCATCTTCCTCCAGCGCCAAACCTCCAGATCAAAGTCGTAAAATTAGTCACCAATTTACCATTCGGCAATCATTAAACACTTTTACGGGTAAATGAAGTTAATAATTCAAGTAATGAGCGATCAATATTAACGTTCGCTTCACACAAACAATGTCCCGCTCTCATTGGGACCTCGCATCCGGTGGCCACACGCGCTACTCATTTTACGGGACACTTGGCCCCGTTTTATTGGGAATTCGCGTAATTCAGTTCTCGTCCAGCGATGCTGCGCGTTCGTCCTGTCAGATGATGGGTTTACTCGGAACGATGTCGCGTTCCGACACGTTGGAACTTTGTTTTTCTAAGCTTACGTACATCCAAACATTGACGTAGAATAGTTTCGTCAGACATCGTAAAAACGTTCGGTTTTTTTGCGTGATCCGAAAAAACGACACCATTCATCGTCTGCATGATCAATAAATAATAGGTCGATTTGAAGAAATATTATTCGGTTCCTAATTAATATAATCACCGATGTAACAACACGAACATAGACAAACACGACTTTCGCTATCAATTTGATTAAAATCCCTAATTGGTTCGTAAATGGAACACAAACAGCACCGCCCGACAAAAACTAGCGGTAACCGTCAAATACCCAGAAACTAGGCAACTGTCACATAGTTGTACGTACGAATTTAATAGAGGCGGCTTCCTTTGTGAAACGCAATTCAAGATGGCGGCCGAAGATCAAAAGAGCCGCTCGTGTGAGGCGTCCGCGGCGAAATGTCACCACGGTCGATCAATTAACGGCTATCCAGTATTTAATTCGTTATTGATATCGGAATAACGCAGCGATCGGACAACACGAAATTACCGTAGCTTATTCGATTTTTGTCTGTCGTATGTTGTAAAAGAGCAGCGATTATGTGAGTTCAAAACCTACTTAATAAAGTTATTTACCCAAATAAGCTCTTACTGGTGGTAGGACCTCTTTTGAGTCCGCCTGGGTAGGTACCACCACCATCCTGCTTATTTCTGCCGTGAAGCAGTAATGCGTTTCGGTTTGAAGGGTGGTCGTTGTAACTATACTGAGACCTTAGAACTTATATCTCAAGGTGGGTGGCGCATTTACGGTTGTAGATGTGTATAAGCTCTAGTAACCACTTAATACCAGGTGGGCTGTGAGCTCATCCACCCATTAAAGCAATTAAAATAAAAAAAGCTCTATAGAATTATCGCATACTTTGTCGTAAGCATCAAATTGAAAATATTTTTCTGCATTGTGAACTTGAATCTAAGTTATATCGCAATTGTTTCGCTTCACTCAAATCCCTCGAACGCTTTTAAAGACAATAAGATATAGGTAATTTTTAACGAGAAAATATCAAAAGAAACGCTAAAACTTATGTCTTGGGCCACGAAATCAAATGTAGTTGTCTGAATTGGGGACCAGGTATAATCGGTACCGATGGACGAACTAATGACCATGACAAATTCTAGAAGATATAACCAACTCCGTAAATGTAGCGTCGTGATGAATACACCTATTAAATATCGTTGATTTTGAAACAAAATGCATTCGGACATTGTCCTAGCGTGTACAGCGATACGTAAGCATTTATGCTACAGTTCATATTACAGTTAAGTTAAAAAACAAAATGTCACAGGGTTCACACGTACTTAGTTTCATTCCAATTCATGTTCCGATAAATTTAAGACGTCCGGTGCATTCGTGTTGAGCGATGCACCGGTGTTCGAATCCCTTTGGATACCAATTTTTCTAATGAAATACGTACTGGTGAAGGAATAACCATCGTGTAATAAAAATCAAAACCCGCAAAATTATAATTTGCGTAATTACTGGTGGTAGGACTTCTTGTGAGTCCGCACGGGTACCAACACCCTGCCTATTTCTGATTTCTGCCGTGAAGCAGTAATGCGTTTCACGTCCTTACGGATCCATCAGATCCAATAACCTTTGCATTACACGTCTTCAGCTCTATAAATAGCACTAGCAGGCTTAGGGACCCCGGTAACCGTACTCGCCGGATCTTCTCAGCGGGCCACGATTCCGATCCGGTAGTAGATTCATTCGCGAAGCAATTGCTCTTCAATTATTGGATCTCCTTTGGAGGCGCTCGGGCAACTGTTAGCAAATCCCCCCCCCCTACCGGTCCTGGCTGAGCCCTTGCTCGCCCACCTGTACTTGTGAAACTGGAAAGGCCTCCGTGCCACCAGTAAAATCCCAATCATAAAAAAAAGAAATGTCGAAAGAATATGTATGATGCAAACGACAGGCTCAAAAAAGAACATCGTGGTATCCTCCTATTTCACTATCTTAAAGGATTATTTCAATTGTCTTGCCAAAACCATGGGGTGAGATGTTCACATTCTAATTTTTAGATAGTTACGAAGATCAATTGGAAATAGAAGAAGTGCATCAAGAGTACATAGATGTATACAGATATAATGGTATGCTATGGTATGGTCACAGAGGCGCAATCCATACGAGACTGTTCATCCAGCTTTAAATATTTAAAACCAAAAATTATTTTGTTTTGTATAAAGTGTTAATTTGTAAAATTTATCTTTTTTACATCTAGTATTATGTGGATGTCAGAGTTGATAGACATAATTAGGTGAATGTCGCCATCGACTTTGTGACGTGTGGTTTAAATCCCACGTGTATTTTAAAACAGTTCGCCCACCCTTTAGGTCGCAGAAATAATGATAATCATCAGTAAAATCCAGATGCCGAACCCGGTACGCTGGTATAATGCTCAGAGAACACTGTTGGGATTTCACAGTGGATATGGTCGTCGAACCCGTCGCTTGCGACGATGGGCTCGACGAGTGAATTAACCCATAGGCACAGCCCACTGAGTTTCTCGCCGGATCTTCTCAGTGGGTCGCGTTTCCGATCCGGTGGTAGATTCTGCGAAGCACTGCTCTTGCTAGGGCCAGTGTTAGCAACACTCCCGGTTTGAGCCCCGTGAGCTCACCTACACTTCAAGCAGAAGCTGAAATAGCCTCACAAGGCTATCAGCATAGCTAGGATAAAAAATAAGCGGTGGATACCTTAGTCACCTTTTCGTTTTTATAATATGGAGTAATATTTCGGTTATAAACAATGCCACGAGTGTTTACTAGTGAAGCATGAAGAGTCCTGGATTATAAATTAACGCTCTATAAAGTGTATTATCGTATTGCAATAGCAACAAAACAAATTCGTTATTGATGGCGTCAGGAAGATTGTGAAGTCGTGCTCCGGCGACGAACTTATCTGTGCCGAGTTTAATTACGAAACGATTTTTACACCATACGATGCTTTTGAATTTTATAGATTCATTAAAATCGTAAATTAATTAAAGTTAAAAGTTTCATGTTTTGTGTTTTTTTTTTATTGATTATGCGGTGTTAATTTTCACAAATTATTATTGTGGGATTTGGTCTATTTACAGAACCTAATTCAGTTACAATTATTGACTGATACTGTTACAGAGTAGCATAGTATAATGCGTAGTAACAATGTTACTTGCACATCAATGTTTTAATGCTACTAAGATTTTTAATCTATGTTATTTATGTTTTCAAGTCTTCTGTAACTACTCGATACTTAATGGGGCATAAGTCCTCAAAGAAGGGAGAGGGTTATCCTCAAAGAGAAGAAGTTTGATGGTTTGACTATTATGTGAAATATGTATCAACGACCATGATTTCTGATTATCGACTAGGCCATATATTAATCTGTCTTAGAAACCAACAAAATATCCCGATCATCTACGCCAAAAAAAAAATTATTTCATTGATCGCATATTTGACTCCCTAAAAACAACGATTTTCAACGTAACAACGTCCATAGAAAATAAAAAAATCACGATCCGATTTTTAAAAAATCGTATGCTATAAATATCATTATATGTAAAGACAGATACGAATGCAGTCCATTCACAGTCCAGTTATAGGTGCCGCTACACAATACGTCTCAACGTACAAGTAACAGAGCGGCAAGATTTAATGACCGCGACTGTCCGGCATTACACATCAAACGTTTCGTCACTCACTGTATCCAAAAATTTTCAAATGCATATTATGTACTTGTTTTTTTTAGTGACTTTTATACGCTGAACTGTAAGCGCATTTAAACTCATTTGCCATTGTCACTGTCAATAATCACTAGAAATCTCCCAACTGCATAGCTCATGATGTTTTTAGCTTTAGCAATACTTAAAACATAATGCCTAAGTTGTAATTAAATTATATTAAAAGTTTCACCTATAGCTGTGACATAAAAACCTTAAACGCAAATTTAAAATCCAAAATCAAATTGAATTAATTCAAAATGGTCAAGAAAAAGAAATTGAAAATGTTATCTAAAATAAATTATCAATAATAAAGTGAATGTAGCCACATTACCGCTAGATGAACTTTGACATCGTCTGCCCTGCCACAAGCTGCGATGATGATGGACAACTTCAAATCCTCACACATAAACAAAAAAAACCAATTCACTAATCTTGTAATCCGGTTCACAATATGTATTCCCTCCGCTGTATCCGAAACATTAAAACAGCGATAAAATCGACTTGTCCCCTCAAAATTAATGGCCGTAATAATCAATCAAATACTAGACTACGTTGCCAATGGTAATAACACAGGAAAACCGAAACAATGAGACTGAAATGTTATCTTCAACAGAATCTGGTATCTAGCCTCTTATATTTCGGTGAACGTTTTAAAGGGAAACTACGAACTAAATTAGAATTCCAAGGTTGCGGTTCAAGGGTGCGGGAGTTAGCGGATTTTTATTAAACTACCGAATAGACTTTTTAAGGTAACATCAGAACTTGAAATTGCTAAGCATTAGGAAATTAAAATACCTGACTTTTAGCGTTTTTTTTATCTATAAATAAAACAATTTTATAATAGTTTCAAATTGAAGTATAATAGTCGATTTAATTTCGCAAAGGTTTTTCTGTGAATGATTTTTATTAGAGTCACAAAACATCGATAATATTAATGTTTTGTTTTCTGATGATTGAATGATTGAGTTACTTAAGGAGTGGTGTTATATTATTATTTATGCGTAACAGACTTAATTTTTAAAGTAATATTTAAATAACATTATGCGTATTAATTAATTTAATAGTTAAACTATATACTTAATGAAATCAGTTTTCACAATCGCTAATTCAATTACCTTACAACGATACAATGCAGTTAAGATTAAAAAAGAATCGCCGTCAGCACTTTCGATCCCATAAGAAAATGAAGAACAAGAAGCAATTTCAAAAATATATATTCAAATTGATACGTTTCGCGTTCCCTTGTGATTTAGACCGTGACGAGTATAGTACAAGGTGTTATTATGTAAATGATGTGAGCCCGGTTTCGGCTGAGTCAATACGCCGTAGAAGGTAATTGGCGACACGTTCATACGCCGGTAGTAACGCCTCCCTAGTGCTGTGGTAATCACGGTGAATGACCTCGTCGATATCGATGAAATAAGAAAGATTTAATGTCGTAATCATCCCCCTTCTTCGCTTTAATGACGTCAAGAACAGACGGCATATTTTAAATTCTACACTGTGGTGGTAGATGAGAAAACTCACTTAAAGACCGTGTTTCCTCATCAGTTCAATAAATCCTTAAAATAGCACGTATTGTGAGCTTGGACGTGTTTTATCGATGATTACAGCGAAATATGCATTGCAGTCAGATGTGCAGATATGTGATGCGCACGGGTCCTGATGAGCGCGTAACATCACTGAATTGTAAACTTAATTTCCACAAATCCGTAAACAAAGCCTTGCTCATCCGTGAATCACGTACGTGTGAATTTCAGGAAATCTAAAATCCCAACTTTGTATTTCGAATACCTCGCTTTTGTACCCGACACCAGGAGTTCAAGGCATCTATGTTTTTTACGGCACATTTATACTCGTCAATGCCCCCTTATCCGAAGTCATTTTTATATTAAAAAATACAATGATTTTTATACTAGTTAAAATTATTTTATCGATATAATTTATCCCTTCACTGCTTTTTGGTCCATTCTTTCAGAATAATTTCATTACAATGAAAGCTTTTCGTTTTTTCGTCACGATCAGATGACATTAGATGACATTAATTCTGCGAAATTAGTTTGTTTTTATTTTTTATCGTCCTTGTATGGTGACAAGCATACGGCTTACCTGATGGTGAGTGGTTCCCGTCGCCCATGGACTTCGGCAATGTCAGGGGCAGAACCAATTTGTCCAGGCGTGAAGTACAGCTTCGCTCTGTTGAGGAGTCCCAGCATTTTGGACACCAACTTGGCGTTGCCCTCCAAAGGATTCCGAAATTGGACATCGTTCGAAATGTCGACCCCAAGTATTCCGATACTCTTGGAAGGTTGCTGGGCTACTCGACCTAAACAATGAAAAGAAAAAACTTTTTTAAATTAACCACTATCCGTCGGCAAAGGTAAATAACAGCACACTACCAATATCTGCTTCATTAGTATCTTTCTTATGATGCCTATGAACTCCAATAACAAAAAGGCAGACTATGATCTCAACTGCCCATGAGATAAAAAATGAAATAAATATCGCCATCTACACTATTCAATACTACATTTCAATGCTGAACCGATCAGTGTGCTTAATGCGAGTTTTTTTTACGTTCCCGATAGCGTAAAAGTTAACTCATATTTGTACGGAATGGGATCGTTTGCGTACGTTTGCCGCTAGGGGCGCTGTTCTAACTGCATACAAAATTGGCTTAGCTTTTATTATTATTATTATTAATACTTTATTTCAGTTTTCTTTTTTTTTTTTAAACCATAACATATTGTTAGTAAGAATTACTTATAATCTATGTTACTAACTTAAAAAATCTAATACATAACTATCATTATAATATACATTTTATATCATAACATATTTTTTTTCTCCTTTCAACTGCCTGCTGCAAAGGCTATTAATCAGCAGTCCCTCGATCTTGCTCGATATGACTTTCAAAAGACCGTTGCCACTGTCACGGACTCGACGCAATAACGATGCACTTCTGTTCCGCATTATTGCAAAGAAGTCATCGGTGTGAGATGTCGCTATCGAAAACGTTAAGAAACTCGCACTAAGCACACCGGTCACGTTCCGAATGAGCACGCATAGTGACAAAGCACAGATTCTCTCAAATGATTGTCTACGATTATAAGTATTTTTATTATGTCTAATAGATCCTCATATCACAGCAGATCAGTAGATAACAGTACCTATCATAATTAACAACACGTATTCCCGCCAAGGCATTCACGTCACGGCCTCCGGGGGTTCCCCTTCAAACCAAACAAACCACGAGTTTATAATTGATACCACAAGTTTTCTAGTTGCTCTTCTTCTTGTTCTTCTTCTTTGTCGTTTCCTCATTACTGAGGGTCGTGACCACCTTGGTCCAGTTTTTGCACCAACTTCCTCCAATGTTGCCTGCATTCGGCCTGCTTAATGGCGACCGGGACGCTGGTGTTTGTGGCCTCCTTGATAATGTCCGTCCACCTGGTTGGCAATCTTCCTCGACTTCTCTTTCCTTCCACGTGACCTACAACTATTAATTTTTCCAAGTTCTCAGGATTTTGTCTATTTTATTTTATCTAGTTGCTCAGTGATACGGAAATTAGTTTACCTTCGTTTACCACATTTTTATGACATTTATGAAATATTATAAACAAGGTTTTGAATCGCTACCAAAATTAGTATAAATAGATACACTTGTGATATTGATTTGTGATTACCAAAAAGCACTAAGATTACAATACAAGCAAGAAAGGCAGATTCACAGAAAACAGTGGAACCTAAGCGGTGGAACCTCTAATTTATAATCACTTAACAAAATATTTACTACAGAACCGTAAAAGTATACCTACAATTGTAACGTCACGATTTTCTCAATGTTACATCACTATGAGTCAGTCGTAATGCATCCTTATTAAAAATTATCGTTTTTACCATTGTTTTGAGCACGACGTCTTTATCGATATCGATAGATCGATAAAAACCATTCGAATTATAGACGTATTTTGTTATTGTAAAATATTATTTTTGGTTACATTGAAATCAGAAGTGTTCGAAGTGTTGCTGTGTAATTTGATGATTCGCTTGAACACAGCTCATTATGATGAACTAGTGAAAGTTGAATGTCCATTGTTCGTAATAAGAATTGAACTCCTGCTATACTTAACTTAAACTAGCTAGTGGGTTATATTTTTGATTTCAAAACAGTATTAAACAAAAATCTAATCTTGGTAAGAAACGAAAAAAAAAAAAATTTAGTTTCTACACCAAAGGACAATGTAACAAATCCTTGACTTTATAAAGCTTTGTCAATTACGCGGGTATTGTGTGACGGGCATATCGACACGCCCAAACATGGAGCTGACTTCAAACACTTACTTTTTTTGCTATAGTATTAACCTTGCTGATTTTTAGCTAGGTAGACTCATGAGTTAGGCCGTGTTTCGTTGTGATGGGCCTTGGCCCATCGGGTGTTAAGCGGTGGATATCTCATCGTCGATGCTTCTAGCACCCTACTCCGTCATGTTGTGAGCGTCTAGATAAACGCCGTCAACTAAGAAAACACTTTCTCATCTTCGATCTTTTTTTTTATGTTTGTGAAGTTCAGTAAGTGTGGCCTGGAGGCCTTTCCAGTTTTAACAGGGCAGGTGGGCGAGCAAAGGCCTAGCTAAGAGGGGTAATCTCACCCAATAGATTCTCACCACAAGAAAAGAAGTATGGAATAATCTCCAGCCCAAAATAGTGAGAGGGACACTAACTCTACTATTTTAAGCCCTGTGTAGATGGGCAGACGAGTTCAAGAATCACTTTGTGTTAAATGGTTACTGAAATCCAAGCGCAACTATCACCACCCACTCTCTGACAAAAGTTTGACCTTTTCGTTCTGAAAGAACTTTCGATTTGCACAACGACTGTCTTACTAAGTAGACCACACCGCGTGGTGGCTTCTGGCATAAATTGGCACTTCATAAACCTACCCTTGTTGACTCACAAAATGCTCAACCCTTAATAATTTGCTATAATAAACTTGCGAGGTTAATTTTTACTATACGATAGTACTAATCTATACATCAGCCTGCTGAGTTTTTCGCCGGATCTTCTCAGCGGGTCGCGATTCCGATCCGGTAGTAGATGTATTCGCGAAGCAGCTGCTCTTGGGCTGTTAGATCTCCTTCGGAGGCGCTTGGGTGGTTGTTAGCAAATCCCGTCCCTTCTGACTGAGCCCGTGTTCGCTCTCCTGTCCTGGTGACACTCGAAAGGCAATCAAGCCGCCAGTAATCCTTCCTTCCTAAAAATAAAACTACACAAAATTGTTAGTTCATCTTAGAGGTCATTCGCGAACACGCGCTACGTACATAATACATACGTACAAAACCGACATGGTCGCATCATTCGATACAGTACACCAAGCGCCTTGCTTAAAATCACGGAACACATACATTAAAAATTGATTGCAATGTAAAAAAAAAATCAATAAATATATCAACTAACCTTCGACACCTTGGCAATCGTGCGTGCAACATACCGAAAAATCATTCAATCGTCCATGTTCCGTCATTTCGGAGTCAGAACAACTTCCGTCATTGATTACGGCCCTCAGCATCAGTTGCTTAGATGTCACGACTGATCCACGACCAGACTCACGATTTAAAAGGTCACGGCTAACACATAATAACGTTCAATACTATTTAGGTACTAGCCACACGTAACTACCATATTATTAATGAAACAGCCTCACAGAATATCAAAATGATTTTCGTTTTCACTGATAAATAGCGCCCTTTGGCCAGATATATATATTAAGGCAACATCATTAATGTTAATCGCCATATTTGTCACCATAATGTGAATTCCGTGACTTTAGATTAGGACATAATGTAGAAGGGTTTCTGATCGAGCTCAAATCCCGTCTCATTGAGCAGTTACTGAAGGCTATAGACACAATTTAAATGCTCTGCTACTATTCGTGAATACCACATTCCACTTTGCAGCATCATGTATAAACCTCTAAGGTATTGCAAGTTGTAACTTGTAACTCATGTCCCAGCAATCAAACTGGAATGCAAGATTCCTTCACAAAATAATAGGAATAGCCAGGAAGGTGGTCTTTACAAATGCTGGTTCTCAGCTGTCTTCTAACAATAATTCCCAAACTTTGTAAATTCCGCGATTTAAATTTGATTGCACTAATTTTCAATTTTTTGCCAACCCTTTCCTTGTAACTTCAGTTAGGACTGTAATTTGAATTCGTGTGTACACAGTAATTCCAATCTCGTCCTGGTCAGCTATCTCTTATACTGTATCTACCACGTAATACGGTTTTTGGTGTCGGGGCATCTTGCACTAATTTCCGCAACCCACAGCACTGTACAAATCTTTCATAACGCAGTTAATTTTGCATTGTACAATACTTATAAAGTTAAAGATGCATGAAACTGGTAAAATCCCTGTAATTTTCATTTTGGATAAGAAATTACTAGAAGAAGTAATCGTGTATATGAACCTAAACAAAATAGCCTGCGGATTAAAAGAAAATAATTCTTTTAACGAGCTGTACAAAACCGATTCAGCCTTTATGAAAACCAAAAACGCATGAACCATAAATCAAACTTTTTTGTCACCTGTACGCTAACATGACGGAGTTATGTTCTTTGTTGGGGCCATTGTATGGTGTTCCTTGATCATGGGAGCCTAGTAGTCATCGGGGACCCATAATTAGTTTTTAAATTGGACTCAGAGCAAAAAAGAAGACACCGCGATGGGACTTATTATCTAACGATATCTACGTGGGGGCTTTCGTGCGATCGTGTTTGACAAATTGCGCCTTATTACAGATGTAAATTTTTATTAAATCGTTAGTACAAAATGTTACATCAAATCCGAATTTCATTCGACCTGTGTATTAATCATTTGTAATGTCAGTCGGTAATAATTAGATTTGGCCGTTCTTCCTTGTGTTAATCGAAATAAGATCGAATTAACCTTGACTCGTCCGTTTTTGCCATTTGCGCATTATGTGCCGTGTCATTAAATATTTGAACTTCGTAAGTAAATCAGGCTTTAATTGCAACTGACCAATGAGATATGATTACGTTACTTCTCAACAAAACACTAGTCTAATGACTCTATTCCATTATTTTTAATTTGCCATTAGGATATTGTAGTATAGTATTATATTCAAAATGAAATCTTTAAAGAAGTACTGTTATTTTATAGTTGGTATTTTTATGAAGATACATATGGAACACAATAATTTATAATCTATGTTTATTTTTACAGTAAGTAAGTACCTATCTAATACAATTCATAATTTGTGAATTGGTAAGATTTGCATAAAATGATGTGTATATTTTGTATTTATACCCTAATAAGAAAATAAATTAATTAAATATTAAATTAATAATATTAAAATAATATTAATAAATAATAAGAATATTAATTTATTAACTAAAATAATATATGTATAAAATAATATACAATAATATATGTCACTCTAATTAGTAACTTATAATAAACAATAGCAAAATAGTCATCATCGAAATAATGGTACTGAGAAAAGAAAAAAAAACACATATCAAATACAATCAAATCATCTGTATGTCTTTAATACACCACGTATCCACTTAACACCAACAGCATCCAGCAATAACTAAGCTTTTACGATCACATGTTCTACCGCTGCACGACTGTTGAAATATTTATATCACCCGCGCTTTACCGCCTAGCGAGGTGATAGAAGCCATTATATTCTGAATTTGAACAAGACGTCAATGTGGCGCGATTTAAATATGTCTCCTTTTGAGCACCAATTATGTTAAGGCCATTAAAAAAGCGTCAAATCTTGAATAGCTTTTGCTAGTAGTATTGATAGTTTATAACACTGTAATGGGAAAATAGTGTTGTTGAGAATTGTTGTTGTTATTAATTTCAAATAATTAATTTATTTTGGTAATCACTTCAGGAGGTTCCATTTCAACAAACTCAAAAATTCGGCTTTATTCAAGATACTGGAATTTTAGAACTAAAGTTTTTTTTTATTGCTTAGATGAGTGGACGAGCTCACAGCCCACCGGGTGTTAAGTGGTTACTGGAGCCCATAGACATCTAAAACGTAAATGCGCCACCCACCTTGAGATATGAGTTCTAAGGTCTCCGTATAGTTACAAAGGCTGCCCCGCCGTTCAAACCGAAACGCATTATTGTTTCACGGCAGAAATAGGCGGGGCGGTGGAACCTAATGTTGAACATTCATGTTGTAAAGTAGGGATAAGATTGATATGTGATGAATCTCTCATATAATACTAACAGAAAAAGATTTTACAATTACCTGTCAGTAACTTGAGCTCAACATGCTCGATCAAATCATAACTGAATTGAAAAGACAATGTTTGAATACTATCTAATAATCAGTACCAATAATCAATCAATAAACGTAAGCCCCATTGAAATTTGGAAAAACAATACTAGAAAATCAATTAGAAACAAGATGTGTGGTGTCGTGGGACACCGGATAGGAACGAAGTTCCTTATTATAAAAATATTAATTTTAAGTACTAGTCGAGGTATAAATAAAAAAAAAACTGAAGGTTTCGCGACAACCCACGGTCATTCGGTAACGTGCGAACTTACGTTATTACAAAGTTAAGTCGTACACAGTGTGCATGACTAATAAAAATCTTACGTTACGGACGTTTTTTCCCGGTTAGGGTACCCCTCCACATCGTCCCATAAGGAAATTCATTCCAAAACTTCGTTCAAAAATTATAAGCGGATTCTGCAAAACGATATGAATTTTCACTAAAACGCTATATTAATGGCCCTTGCTGATCGAATGAAGAAACAATCGAACGGTTGACGGAGACCGCTCCACTGTACTGCCAATCGTATCATTAAGGGACTGCCAGCGTGGTGGGTCACACATCACCTGGTACACTTCATTGCCCACTGTCGTGTACAGGAACGGATTTGGGTGTTTCCGAATCTATACTAATATATAATTCTACAGTGGTTTTTACGGATGTTCCGATATAACTACTGAACCATGCATACGATTGACCTGAAACTTGGTATCCATGTAGAAAATACATGTACTTAATGGATAAACTAATATTTATATGAGTGTTAGACTCCTTACACCAGTTGCGGGGGCATTAATGATGAGAATATTTGTGGGGTTGAGAAATAATAATGTTAATTTTAAATGCCCAGCGAAGCGGACGGGTACAGCTAGTTTCTTAATAATTACTTAATAAAACAGCTAGTTGTCCTATATTAATTTAATAGCGCATAGTTTGAAAATAAACTTGTAATAATTAAATTTCCACATTCAACATTTCCAAAAACATTTACATACGAAATCAGAACAAATAAATTTAAAACTCCGAAAACTTTAATCTATTTCAGACATCGTGGTATATTAACCAGAATCATAGATCGATAGACAAACAAAACGAATTGCAATTTATGCTATTATTGTTTCTCTTCTCTTCCCTAATGTTGAGTGACGTTGCTAGTTAGTCAGTACAAAAGGCCAATTATAATTTAATAAACAAATTAAAATTACGATAAAAACAGTTACACGCATTTCTGTAATACGTCAGCATGGAATCGCTAACATCGATAAAATAAATTGCTTTATAATTTTCAATCTTTGAAAAGTCGTCCTAAAATATATGTACATCGGTCATTTTATTAATACGAGTTACATATGCAGGTTTACATTTAACGTCGTGTTATTTAGATATTATCTAGACATTAGATTCAAAATTTCATTGTGTTTTATTACCACTGTATCTCTAGAAACTAAAAACCTTTAATAATACCTATACTTATATTTATTGCCTTTATTCAGTAATAACTGTCACTCGTGAACTTCAACAATGTCTGACAGCAATGACTACTCTACTCAAAGCTTAGACTACTGTGGATGAAGTCTGCTCCGATTGTAAGCGGCGTGATACTAAAAATTAGATAAAGGGATAATTTCAGACAATTCCTCAGAGTACTAAACAATTTCGGTATAATACGTAACTAATATTGTTTTAAATATTTTTGAAGTCGCTATCAGAAATAAAAAACCAAATCAATCCTACAAACTTTTAAAAAACAATTTATTTGAGACAGTCAAACAAAAAAGTGCTATAAAAACAAGCGAATTTGAATCAGAAACCGTAACCGTAAAAATATCGTAACCGTGCTGTGAAAAAATACTATAGTATGTATATTCTATGTATAGACAGACGGATATTTGTGCGACACTTTTTAACAGTAGTAGTATAATATATATACTTAGTAATATATTATTATTATTCGATTAGAAATATCGTGTCGATAATAGGCACTATAAAAGTCAAACAAAAGCATGTTTTTGCTCAACTATCTCTAAAGTTATAGAAAAAAAAAATTCAATCCTAAATTCGGCCCTGTGAGAATACGTGATACACATTCCCGATGTATTTTGCATCGGTCGTCTTAAGTGGATAGGAGATTGATGTATAATGGTGGGAATTAAGGGCGTTTGTCGTTCAGGGCAATTTTATTGCTGAACGCGGAATAGAAATGTCGGGAGCGTCGAGGTCATTAAACTGTTTGTTTATAGTAAAATGATCATTAAGCTTAATTTCTTCGCTGTTTTTGGAACGATGACGAATGCACGTGCTGTTTACAGTAGAATTTTTTTTAACTCTTCAATTTTCTATGGCGATCCCAATTAACGAATCATCGTTATACAACAGCATAGGTACGACCTACACGACGACCTGGGCCTCGAATCGATCCGGGCCTCCGGGCCACCAGTAATCTTTATATCATAAAAAAAGCATAGGTACGACATCTACCCTTGTGTTCAATTGGATAGAATTCCATTTTGATTTATAAAATACAAAACGAGGTACCTTCTGTTGTTCTTAAAACTAATTTAAACTCACCTACTTTTTTACGACCTGTCATTTTATGCAGAAAAAAAAAATTAAAACACTTAACAATTAGTTTTGTAACCGGAGTTATTTAAAGATGTAATTTTAAATATAGCACCTAATATAGGATCTGTTAATCAAATAAATAATATTCGTGTGTTAGATTTGGGTCAGAGCCATCAAGTACTGGTGGTATGACGTCTTGTGAGTCCGCACGGGTACCACCAACCTGCCTATTTCTGCCGTGAAGCAGTAACGCGTTTCGATTTGAAGCGTGGGGCAGCCTTAGTTCTGTAAAAACTGAGAGCTTTGAACTCATATATTTACATTATAGATGCGTATGGGCTCCGGTAACCACTTAACACCAGGTGGGCCGTCAGCTCGTCCATCCATCTAAAGCCATAAAAACCTGAAAAATTATAACATTGGTCTATTATCCTAGGATGTCTGGCATTCATATCGTCTCAGATATACAAGGGAACATTTTACACCAAAAAACGTATGACACGATACGACGATCTTTTGCAAATTCTCGAAATTAAAAATAACATTCTGTCATCTTCAAAACGCGAACGAATCTGGAGGAAGTCTACGTGCAGCCGGATTCTGGGCTTTACGATTTTTTCATTGGGCCGTAAACCGAATTCGAGACATTCCAGTTTTGATGTCACTTGACTGATCGTGGATCAGTCGGCGACGTGTTTGTGTCACGGACTATTTTTGAAGCAGAGACAATATTGACAGTTCGTTCTCGGAGGTTTTACGAGTCACATTTAAAAAGTATATTTGAGCGGTTCATGAAAACAGACAGAAGATTCTAGGCGTGACGCCACTTATAAAAAAAACAATTACATGGTGGAACCATCCATTCCACCTTCAGACATGAGACCGAGTATCAATTGTTTTGCATAACGGGTGTCTCCAAGCCGACAAGAATCTTTGACTGCTTCGTGGAAGAAACAAACTGGATGGTGATTTCGACCTATACGGATGCACTTTTTTCTTATTCTTTTTTTTCATATCTATGATACTTATGCTATATCAGCTTCGCCCTAACATGTAGGTGAGCTCACAGGGCTCAAACCGGAGTGGGGCTAACACTGGCCCTAGCAAGACCAGTGCTTCGCAGAATCTACTACCGGATCGGGAACGCGACCTACTGAGAAGATCCGGCGAGAAACTCAGTGGGCTGTGTCTGTGAGTTAGTTCGCTCGTCGAGCCCTTCGTCGCAAGCGACGGGTTCGATGAGGACAGTGACCGGTGCTTGTGGTACCTAAAAGCACCGTTATTGGACCGGGAGGATCCATAATGACGTGTTTTGGACGACGTCGACTGTTTACCATTCGGTCTACAGAATCGGGTATGAGGTCTTCGCAATATGCCCCGCCAGTAGTATGGTCTTCTGTTATTGCCGAATCTAAAGGCTCACGTATGTCTGCTTATTATGGTCTTATTTGTGCTACTAACTAATATCTTCTAGCATTTTTCAACATAATGCATATTTAAAAATTAAAAAAATAATATTTAAACTTAGCATTGTTTATTCTTTTAGCTGCAGCGACAGTTCTATGTATCTAATTATACCTATATTATTAATGGTCGTAGGACCTCTTGTGAGTCCGCACGGGTAGGTACCACCGCCCTGGCTATTTCTACCGTGAAGCAGTAATACGTTTCGGTTTGAAGGGTGGGGCAGCCGTTGTAACTAACTACATTGAGACCTTACAACTTATGTCTCAAGGTGGGTGGCGCATTTACGTTATAGATGTCTATGGGCTCCAGTAATCGCTTAACACCAGGTGGGCTGTGAGTTCGTCCACCCATTTACGCAATAACAATAATAAAAATAAAAATGTATGAGTTCTCTTCAAGGCAATTTTACACGAAAAATAGTGATGTCACCGATTGGTACAGTGTCGATAAACTACACAGCGCGGCAACATTTACATACCGAATGGATACCTCATCTATCTTTGACAGTTCATTATAACACTTTCGTGTGACCTGACGACCGTACGTCAAAAGGGTAAAAATAAATATATTCGAAAACATGACTAATAATCGTTCAATATCTTCATATTGCATGTAAATGAAAAAAAAAAAGTACTCGCGCGGACCTGCTTTGGCCGTCTATCAGCGTATGACGTACTGAGAAAAACCATTTGCTTTTGGTTTAATTGTTTTAGAGCGAATCGAATTCTCATGTGTACAGAAATAAGGTCGATAATTGTATTTGTAGGTCGTAAGTGGAAGTTGGTAGATTGTCGGGATGTCAAAGCGTCGCGAACGAGCGCCGACGCAGGATAGTGTCGTGCTGAGAGTAATCTCAGTCGACCTCTCGCTTAGTGATGCTTAGCGATGCTATCGATAAATTATATCGATCTAATTTTTACTGCCTCTTATAGGCCAATGATCTCCAGTCGAACCTGTACCAGGTGGACTGGAGATCATACCTGGTCCAGTCATACCGTATCAGGACCTGAGCCATCAAACACCACAGTTTGTATGCCTTTCATGAACTTATGCTTTCAACCAAATTAACCTTTTTTATTTTCAATAATCTCCTGATATATCTTTTGATTTTGCTTTATGTTTTATGGATATTTAAATAAAATTAGACAAACTATTTTTCAGACTCAATCATAATAATTTAATAGTCAATATAGAAGTATATTTAAGATGAAATTCAAAAATACTTAACTCTACAGATTAAAGAAAACTTTGGCAGCTTACAATGTTTCAACAAAACCAGTTAGCGCAATAAATTAAACAATAAATATTTTAAATATCCTATAAACTCAAGAAAATAGCACCGCAGTGGGGTTTCGAGCTCATGGACGCTCACGTTAAGAGTGACAGTATCAAGCTCGTTATTTTTGTCGATATCGATAGTCACGTACACGCGACAACATCATTAGCGTCTCGACGGGGTGCTCAGGTCAGAAGAGTCGAGACAATCTGTCAAATGGAAAGAATCACACACACGGTCCATCTCTCGTACCGCCGCCCTATTAATCATATTTCGATTTTTTTAACCATTTCCGAACGCGTGTTCTCTCAGATAATGGCTACCATTCTAACGCCGATTTCACAAACACCAATAGTTTCGGTCAAAGTAAAACATAACGTAGTTTCCAGCTTTTAAAGTTGCTTGTCGAGTGACTTCGGGATCACGTGTGGTAGGTTGTAGCGAGCGGTAAAAATCTTTTAAACAATACATGTCACTTGATTGAAGATGTCATGTTCTTAGATGGGATCTTGGATGGGTTTTTTCCTTTGACAGGGTCAAGCTGTGTACATATACCTCGATTGCTTTTGACATAGTTTGCGCCGATGCGGAGGTAGATTGTCCAATTTGTTTTGTGTATTCAGATCAACTATCTGTTTGATTGCAACGAAATGTTTTGACGCAAGCGATATTTTTGACTGGCGAATCAAGGGGAATTCGTAGTTAACAATTACCATTGACGGCTTATGGATATTGCAACAAATCTATGTCTTAAGGCAATGAGTGTTGTGAAATTCTATACTTTTTCTCCCAAACCGCTCCGAACATACAATAAAAGAAATAATTGCAAATCCCACTGAAAATACTAAAGTAAAATGTCAAAACCGACCTTACGTATGTCGGTCTTCGAAAAGTTTAATTATTTTTATTGCTAAGACAGCTGGACGAACTTGCAGCCCACCTGTTGTTTAGTCATCGGAGCTCAAAAGCATTACGCCCATCTTCAGATATGAGTTCTAAGTCTCTTAAGTTTTTACAGTACAACGGCTGCCCCACCCTACAAACCGAAACGCATAACTGCGTCATAACGCAAATAGGCAGTGGTGGTACCTACCAGTGCAGACTCTCAAGACGCCCTAATACCACCAAAACTGGATCCATTTTAACTTTTATTGTACGTATAGATTAAATTTAACATAGCGAAACAGCATGAACAAGAACGAATTTAGCTCAATTATGAGTTTTCTTCTAGCCTACCGCGTAGGACTTTTATGGATAAGAGAGAGAAGAATGGTCTACGTATTAATAAAGGTTTTTTTTTATTTTCAGTATTAACAAAAGTTTGGATCTCTGTAACTTTAGAAGTTTCTGATACTCAGAACTTCAACAGAACAGAACAAAAATAGGCGAAATACGATTGTATGAACAAAAAGCCGCTTTTCTTTATAACATGTAAGAAGACCCGTAAGAAGACTAAAAATAAATAAATAAATAAAACAACAACTTAGTAGCCTTTTTTCGGTTAAATAGTTGTTTTTAACTAAGAAGCCTGCATCGTCAATGCTTATTCGAAAAATCCATAACAGCTTGATTACAGGCAAAGTTTGCAGCCTTCGAAAAAAATATTGGATTGATTGGTTTGGAAAATTGGATTACTGATCAGCTGAAGACCATTCAGTTTCGCCGGGAGTAGTGGGCGAGCATGTTCACGTTAAGGAGATGTAGGATTTGCTATCAACAACTACCTGAGCGCCTCCGAAGGAGAACTGCTAACGCCAGGGTAAATGCTTCGCGAGTAGGTACATCAACCACTAGATCAGAACCGCGGCACCTGAGATCGAAGAAACTCTACGGGCCGTTGTTATGTGGACTCTTCAACAAGTCCTCTAAATCTGTGTAGTTGATTTAATGTGACATAATTATTCAAGGTATTATCGACAATATTTAAATGTTGCGCCAACTTGACATTGGTTCAAACTTAGAAATAATAATAAGAAATTATTCGTGACAATTCCATAATAGAATGAATTCAATAGCTACGCTTACTCATCTGCAAAACTTAACATTAATATACCGTCATTTTAATCGACAAGTACTTTAAATAACCGGTAATAAAGTTAATTTCGCTGTGGCATGATGTGATGGCGGTTTTGTGTCGTGTTGTGACGAAGGCTCTTGACATAGATTTTGGTTGGGGCCCATTCAGCCTTAGGCGACAGTTTGTGGGCGACGGCATTAATAATTAATAGCTAGATATGAATCTCTTAGTGATAATCCGTACTGGGCTTAGCATAGATCTATGATAATAACATCCTACTTTTGTTTTGTGAATAGACATAATTAGCTAATGGAATTCTAAGAAATTTGTCGCAATTCACTCTTGAAAATTTCCTAGTTTTACGAGTTCCGTAATCGAATTGCCTACCAAAGCAGAAGACAGTGCTGCAAGTATTCCGCACAGAGATAACTCAAACGCACGCTCGGGCGGATTTTGCCGAACAGTAAAGCAGATTAGTTGGACGTGCCAATAAAAGTCAGGACATGCATAGACACGCGTGACCCCTCTGTCATGAATCGCCTCTTTCGAAGATCCCATCTTGTCGATCGACACGACTTTAACAATCACTTGAAATTTTGTGATATTTTTTGAGACAGTTTCTTTTTTTATTTCCTACCTAAGCTGATGGTCTAGAGAGGATCATGTCAGCGTCACCGGGCTAGAATGTTTCTAATAATTATTCGTAGTTCCCTGATTTGTTTTGTGTCTCATCTGAATATTTTAATTACACATAAATTATCGGTTTGTCATCAAACTCATATGAGAAAAATTAAACGTTCGATCATGTTTCGGACCACACTCAGTATGGGACTGCGAAGTCTAGATTAATGAGCACAGTTAAAGTTAAAAAAAGTAACAAAATCTTTGCACTTTATGTCTGAGATGGGTGTGTGTATCCCAACACTAATTGTAAGTATATAAAGATAATTAACAATATACAATCAAAATGTTCGACGCTATAAATAAATAATAAGTCTATTAAAATTTATTCGTAGGTTCGACGATGTTTCAATAAAGTGCTATTTATTACTTTATTCAATTTCATATTCGTCCGCATCAAAATTTAATAATTATTAAAAGTAAAAAATACTTTAGGCATATTTTGACCACGTATTCAATTCTAGAAATATCGTTTAGAGGACCTTTACGTCAAACTAATCTGAACACTATTATGTAGAACATCAGTGTTCAGATTGGTTTATAGCATCGCGGTAGAAATCGGCATGAAGGTACTATCTACCTTTTTTTTACCTACCTATTGGCTGGTAGCCTAAGGGGCTGTTCCATCTTCTCACGGACTGGTTGGTGAGCTCACGGGATCAACCTGAGAGAATTTGCTAATACTAATTTCGCAAAATTTACCATCGGATCGGAATCGCGACCCACTGAGAAAATCAGGCGAGAAACTCAGTGTGCCGTGTCTATGGGAAAAGTTCTTTAACTTATTTTCTTAACTATGATTTACTTGGTACAAATATTTGGTGTAAATACCATTTATTTATTTATTTTATTTAATATATTTATTGCATTCAATACAAAGTCAGGCTTACAGTTTTCACCAAAACGCCTGACTCGTTAACAGAAAAACATTATTGAAATTATTAAGTACTATTATAATATTATGCTAAAAATAAAATTATTTTCGAATAAAGTATTCCCCTCCCCAACTATCTTTGTTATAAAAAGTAAAAAAAAACTAATAACTGTATATTGTGACCTGATTGTGTCCTTGCCATTTCTGATATCTAGGTATAAGCTAGTAGCTATTTAACAATAGGTCAGACTACAACATTAAAAAAACTAATTGCATTGCAATGATCATATAGGAAAACAACAAATATAATACATAAATTTAATTTGATACAAAATTGTAAATTTAATTTGAATGTTTTTTTTTTTAAATAGTAACAACACAGTTACAAAATCCAAACCTATAAAAAAATTCTCAACGCCATGAAAACAATACAACATTTAAAATAACAAAACCTTCTCTTATCTGTGAGGTATGTACGTACATACCTACGTAACTAAAGTAGCGGTTACACTGTCATCGAAAATCTATTAAAAACTAGTGGTCCCGCAGTAGTCGAAATTCGTATATAATCAATTGGAATTGAAAGTTTTTACACATACTATAATCACAAATTTCGCCAAGGCAACACTATAAAAAAATATTAATAATGACAAACAATATTTAATCTACACTCAATTTGACCACAGACGTCAAGAACAAAAGTTTGACTTTAAATAGTATGCATGCGTGTGTGCGTCAAATACATGGTATGTAGTGTGTGTAATGTTTTCTTTATTGATTTAATGTATCTTTTATGCATTATTTTAAAAATATATTAGCATTGTGCACTTCTTCTCTATATTCTTTATAAGTGTGGAAAATTTCATACCCCTCCGTCCGCGTAATTTTCGTAAAAAGGGATACAAAGTTTTTGCTTCACGTATTAATATATAGATATGTCTAATAAAATTCTACTTCGGAAATTCTGTCATCATTATATAGGGGGGCTATGTAATTTTTTAATTCTTACAACCCAAAAAATTTCCATATTGATATTTCCATACTGATGATTCTTGACACGGAAATGTACGATGAGTAATTTATTTATGCAATAATTTTTTTTAATTTCTTGTGACGTAACTTGATTATAAATCAAATGACATAGAGAGTTCACGATTTTGGATGTACAAGGTACGCGTTATATTATGAATTCCTTTGCCTAATTTAAAAAACGAATATGAATTAAGCGAATTTTATCTATACTAATATTATAAAGAGGAAAGATTTGTTTGTTTGTTTGTATTGAATAGGCTCCGAAACTACTGAACCGATTTGAAAAATTCTGTCACTGTTTGGAAGCTACACTATTCCCGAGTGACATAGGCTATAATGTTTTTTGGAAAAAATTTGGGATCCTTACTAAAACTTCAATAATGTAACCCAAGGTGTAAAAAAATTACCTAAAATATTATTTACATCGCGTGCTCTGCGAAAACTATTGATGATAGAATAAAATAATGTACTACGATTTTGTAGAGCACATTATTATTTACAAAAAGTATCGCGACAGCATATGTCTAACTACGTCATGACTTACGCGAGTGTGGTGTTCGCTCACGCGGCCCGCACACACATAGACACCCTCCAATCCCTACAATCCCGCTTTTGTAGGTTAGCTGTCGGGGTTCCGTGGTTCGTGAGGAACGTTGACCTCCACGACGACCTGGGCCTCGAATCAATTCGGAAATACATGAAGTCAGCGTCGGAACGATACTTCGATAAGGCTATGCGTCATGATAATCGCTTTATCGTTGCCGCCGCTGACTACTCCCCGAATCCTGATCATGCAGGAGCCAGTCACCGTCGACGCCCTAGACACGTCCTTACGGATCCATCAGATCCAATAACCGTTGCATTAGATGCCTTCAGTTCTAATACTAGGGGCAGGCTTAGGGACCCCGGTAACCGTACTCGTCGAACTCGACAAAGAGGTCGACGTGCAACCTAACCCATGCATCAGCCCGCTGAGTTTCTCGCCGGATCTTCTCAGCGGGTCGCGATTCCGATCCGGTAGTAGATTCATTCGCGAAACAATTGCTCTTGAGTTGTTANTCATGGCTGATGAATCTGGCTGAAGAAGAAGGCTTGAAGAAACCTTTTTTGTATTTAGTTCTAACTTGTATTTAATTTTAAAATTTACCTTTGCTGGAGTATGTACTATTATCTAGCTTGAGCTTAGATTATTTACTCTATTTATTTACTTAAGTCATTGATTTTTTTCAAATTTAGTTCATTTGTTTTGTTGTACTTTGTTAAATTAAAGAGCATCTCATGTTCACTCCCGGGGCCGGAAGATGTTCAGGCCAGTGCCTTCAATAATTTTAGAGCAATACCAAAGATGCTAGCCTTCTAAGGCGCTAAGTATCACAGCTTAATAAGTTAATGTATTTCACAATCATTCACTACCCGCTCTTCAATCTCGCTGTACATCTCCATTAAAATATATCACAATAATATCAAGAGTTGGAGTTTTATTACCACGAGAAACTCCCTTATGTACCACAAGCCGGTACACAGCCAAACTGAACCAGCCGGCTGACGGCTATCAGGCAGCTGCTCGGGAAGGCTCCCTCCGTCTCAGATATCTGCCACAATCCATCGAGTCTGCTATATAATCGTATCCGCGTTTCTGAGGGAATTATCAGCCGTTTACAGTGCCATATGCTTTTTTTTTAACGGTGTATCTAGGAAATGAGGGTCTGGGGGTCAGGAAGGGACGTCGGACTCCTACTTACAAAACGACTACCCACTAAGCTCCATCGACCACTCTCTCCCGACGTTCGATTCCCGCGAGAAATGGAATACAAGTCAGAGTAGATCGGGGGCACCAGACGCGTGGCACCCCTGAGGACACCTAGCCGACGAAATCATGGAGGTGACGTCGATGACACCAGCTGTCACCGTACGGCGGCCAGACAGGCCTCCCCAGCAGTGCCGCTGTCGACCCGGGACCAGTCTTCCGTATTGGGAGTGCAATACCGCATCTACACCCTCGTGCGACGAACCTCGGAGCTGAGAGCTCGTTCAGCTCAGCAGTTTAGTTTATACAAAATTTGCTAGGCTCTGATTAAATACATTACCTGAATAATTGATAGTGTTAAATTGTAATACAGTGCCAATTATTTATTTTAATGTTTTTAGAGGTTTTGTTGTTACCGATCCGCTCCAAAACTAACCGAACAACACAACACGGACCCGCACACACGCGATGTTTAGTCTCATGACGCTGGCTGTGTTCACGTCAACGTACCTTGCGGCTGAGCACACAGGACGGTCTGTAGTAGCGTCGTGTGAGTGTCGGTGAGCACAGTGAGCACGGGCACGCCACGCACTGCTTCCATCTCGCTCCATGCACACTCAACACAACACTCGGTGTGCGGATGGCGACGGCGACGTTAAGGGGTTCTCTGTACGTACATATACGATATTACTTGTATTACTATTGTAGTACGTATTTTTTATTATTTTTTTATTGCCTAGACGGGTAGACGAGCTCGAGGTCTCCTGGTGTTAAGTGGTTATCGGAGCCCATAGACACCTACAACGTAAATGCCACCATCCCCTTGAGACATGAGTTGTAAAGTCTCACTTTTAACAGTACAACAGCTGCCCTACCGAAACGCATTACTGCTTCACGGTAGAAATAGGCAGAGCGGTGGTACCTTCCCAGGTGGACTCAGAAGATGTCCTATCATCAGTAAACGACGCAGACGATCGTACGCTGGAGGCGGTGCCACGTGCGCCATGAGTGACCGGCACTGCTTCCCAACGAACACCCCAGTGTTGGATCAGTTACAACTACGAGTCATTATATACATATGTACATACATTAAACAAGTTGCCAAATAACGTTTAGGAAGGGTAGAATTAAAATTGAAAAAAACGACAAATATTCTCGTGAGCATGTCTACCAGCCCACGCCGCGAGTTGACTGTCCTTAGTGGATGTTGTAGGGTGCTGTAATTTCTCTCTTGAACAGATTACATTTGTCTATTACGCCTCGAACTGTCGAGCTGAGTAGCCGTGAACACACTTACAGTGATCCTGAGCAATCTGAGCAGCGAGTAGCACAGGTCGGGCCTGTAGCAGCTCCTCCACTGGTCGGCCCCCGCTCCGCCCTCGCTCCTGCACACAGACGCGTCTCTACAGCTCGCGTGTCTACAACTCGTGTGTCTACAGCTCGCGCGTCTACAATTCGTGTGTCTACAGGTCACGTCTCTACAGCTCGCGCGTCTGCAACTAGTGTGTATACAGCTCGCGCGTCTACAGCTCGTGTGTCTACAGGTCGCGTCTCTACAGCTCGCGCGTCTGCAGCTAGTGTGTCTACAGCTCGCACGTGTACAGATTGTGTGTCTACAGCTCGCATGTCTACATCTCGCGCGCACCACCACAACACAGTACTCGGTACCAGTAAAGATTGTAATTTGTTCACATTTGAATTAAATCACTATTCTGTGGCTTCACACAGATCTACTGCCGACTGAAACAGAACCAACCAAACGAACTCTGGAATGGTGAGTGAGAAATGGATCCGGAAGAAAGTATTTTTAAATTCTCAAAGGGCGTTCCGGCTCTGAGGAAGCACCTAAGTAACCAACGTAAGGAGAAGGTGCCTGAAGGAAGACCTGATTCTGTCCGATAGAAGTGGACACTAAACGTGTGTCGGTCTCGCCAGGACAAGAATTGACAACACGAGTATGTTAAGGTTGGCGCAATGGTTTCCCGAACTAGGACATTCTTAGGCTCTTGTCTCCAAACGCTATAGCTGAAGGGGGTGGTGTGTTCGGAAATGAGTAGAGTAAGAGAAATTACATACAGGATGGAAGTGAAAGCTCTTTAGGGCGATCGTTATCCGACTGCGGCTCACAACACATATTCATACTAATAATAATTCACTAGCACTTACATGCTCCGTGTAATTTACCAGTAATTTAAAACAATATCTAAACTAAACACATTTCAATTTCATTGAAAAATAATACAATCCCAAAGATTGACATGTGTCAATTGTCATAGATGATCTTAAGTTCTTGAGTGTGCGCTGGTGTGCGGTCCGTCGCGGAAACAAGAAGAACGCAATGCACTGTGCGCAAACTCTATGTCCAGTCTAGTCTAGTCTAGTCTAGGTTATGGTTAGGTTAGGTTTAGGTTTAGGTTAGGTTTAGGTTAGGTTTAGGTTAGGTTTAGGTTAGGTTTAGGTTAGGTTTAGGTTAGGTTTAGGTTAGGTTTAGGTTAGGTTTAGGTTAGGTTTAGGTTAGGTTTAGGTTAGGTTTAGGTTTAGGTTAGGGTTAGGTTAGGTTTAGGTTAGGTTAGGTTTTTTTTTTTTTTTTTTTTTGTTTTTTTTTAACCCCCGTCCTCACAGGGCGTTGCGTTCTACCTCCAACATAATCGGAGCTTTAGCTGCTAGGTTTAACATTTCTTACTATTCTACTTATTTCTTATATAATATATTATAATATTTACAGGACTTTTATATATACATTGTTTAATTTTTTATTCTTACAGTGATTTTTACATCCTATTTTTAACGATTTGTTCTTAAACTATACATCTTTATTTATCTAATTCCCTTCTCTATGCTACTCTATAATATATATTACTATATTATGATAGCATAATTACTTGCTACGCTGTTTTGTTTCTGTTTATAACATTTTGAGCGATTTCGATACAGAATTTTAAAAACATGTCTCTTTCTTTACTGTTTAAGATGTTTGGTACATTTTCCCTTACAATGTTTTGATTTATTTTATGTCCTAATTCAAACCTTTGCATTGCAGGTATTGGGCAGTCGAAAAGGATGTGTGGGACGGATTCCTCTGTTCCTGGCTCGCATGCGCACGATGGGCTCTCTTTGCACTTAAAGCGATTCAAGTACTCCGAGAACCCACCGTGCCCTGTCATAATTTGCGTAATTATACCATCGATTTTTATTTTGTGGATCATCCGGTACGCCGTCACAGCATCCGGGAAGAATATCTTTGTGACCTTTTTTTTTTTATGATTGAAAGTTTACTGGTGGCCCGAAGGCCTTTCCAGTTTCACCAGGACAGGTGGGCGAGCAAAGGCTCAGCCAAGAGGGGTGGGATTTGCTAACAACTGCCCGAGCGCCTCCGAAGGAGACCTAACAACTCAAGAGCAATTGTTTCGCGAATGAATCTACTACCGGATCGGAATCGCGACCCGCTGANGGGCAGGCTTAGGGACCCCGGTAACCGTACTCGTCGAACTCGACAAAGAGGTCGACGTGCAACCTAACCCATGCATCAGCCCGCTGAGTTTCTCGCCGGATCTTCTCAGCGGGTCGCGATTCCGATCCGGTAGTAGATTCATTCGCGAAACAATTGCTCTTGAGTTGTTAGGTCTCCTTCGGAGGCGCTCGGGCGGTTGCTAGCAAATCCCGCCCCTCTTGGCTGAGCCTTGCTCGCTCACCTGTCCTGGTGAAACTGGAAAGGCCTTCGGGCCACCAGTAAACTATCAATCATAAAAAAAAAAAATGTCTAACTATTATGAGTGATATAGTAAGATATATTGCGCTCCTGATAAATAAAAAGGGTAAGGAAAATGATGATGATGATTGGATAGAATCGTGTATTTGACCAAGTATAGCGTGTGCTCAGTGCGAGTTTTTTAACGTTCTCGATAGCGTAAAAGTTAGCTCAAATTTGTATGGAATTGGAACGTTTGCCGACGTTTGCCGCTATGAGCGTTATTCCAAGTGCATACAACAGTTTTATTTTTTATTGATTAGATGGGTGAACGAGCTCACAGCCCACTTGGTGTGAAGTGGTAACTGGAGCCCATAGACATCTACGACGTAAATGCGCCACCCACCTTAAGATATAAGTTCTAAGGTCTCAAGTATAGTTACAACGGCTGCCCCGCCCTTCAAACCGAAGTATGAGTTAACTTTTACGCTTATCGGGAACGTTATAAAACTTGCACTAAGCACATCGATATCAAAATACACTGTGAGTTCAAACCTAAGGGTAGATAGATCATGACCTCTACTAGCGTTTTAGTTCCGTTATAAAAATATTACTACAGTATAGATTCATAGTCATCATTCTCCTGCCCTTCTCCCAGTCACCTGGGGTCGGCTCAACATGTTTTCTCCTTCCATACTTCTCTATCATATACCATTTTTTCGCACACTCCCCTCTTACACATATCGTCTTTCAAAAATCCATCCATTTCTTCTTAGGTCTATCTCTTCCTCTATATCCTTCCACATTCATAGTTAACATTCACTTACTAACATCATTTTCATTTCGTCTCACCACATGTCCATACCATCCCAAACGCACACTTCTCAGCTTCTCTGTCACAGGTGCCACTTTCAGACTTCCTCTAACATATTCATTCCGTATTCTATTCATTCTCGTTACTCCACACGTCAATCGCAACATTCGCATCTCTGCTGCATGAAATGTGTAGATTCATATCATCGTGTAATAAAAACCAAACCCGCAAAATTATAATTTGCGTAATCACTGGTGGTAGGACCTCTTGGGAGTCCGCACAGGTAGGTACCACCACCTCGTCTATTTCCGCCGTGAAGCAGTAATGCGTTTCGGTTCGAAGGGTGGGGTAGCCGTTGTAACTATACTGAGATCTTAGAACTTATATCTCGAGGTGGGTGGCGCATTTACGTTGTAGATGTCTATGGGCTCCAGTAACCACTTAACAACAGGTGGGCTGAGAGTTCGTCCATCCATCTAAGCAAAATTAAAAAAAAAAGTGCCTTAAATAAAGTGATTGTCAATGCTTTAGCGATATCATTAGGTATATCTACGCGATATAGTTACTGTCTGTCTTGTCGCAAGAGGCCGTGTGAATCTACCTCGTTGTTTTAAGAAGAAAAAAAAATACAACCTGTAATTCACTTCGTCCCTATTAAGAGACGGGTTCGTAGTTTGTAAAATTATCTAGCTTTGGGCAATACTTGGACAGTTATGCAATTCGTTGCGTCATATTGGTCACATCGCATTTTACTGAGCTATATGCACGCGATCTTTACTTCAAACATTACATTCCAATTAAATCAAGTATCCAGTTCTGTTCTCTACAGCCCAGAACTTAAAACCCAATTTCGATTGATGTTATTTTTTTTAATTGCACGATACTCTGTTCTATGTAACGTATGTCAGACGACACAGTCACGAACACGAACACATTCCGAATACGAATTGTCAATCGATTTATAATCGAGTACCCTATTGCTTAGTCATTCAAAATTATATCAGTACGAATTATTTAATCGATGATTTTAATGATCGAGGTTGGATTAATATCCTTTGCAGCAGGCACTTGGAAGGAGAAAAAGAATATGTTATGATATAAAATGTATATAATGATAGTTATGTGTTAGATTTTTTAAGTTACTAACATAGATTATGGTTTAAAAAAATAAAAAAACTGAAATAAAGTATTAATAATAATAATAATATTATCAATATTGTCGTCCATAATTATTATAAAATATTTTTCGTGTATCTCAGGAATGTGGAAATAATAATAATAATCTATTGGTATTGTATCGTTGATTTTTGTTGAACAATAGTGATGTGCTTATGAGTTGTACACAGATTTATAGGTTTGACCTCAAGACGAGCGCTCATGGCAGAAAGGATCGGCATTGGTATCGATGGGGAATCCTAGTCTTTACGGATACCCTGCCGACGGGGGTCGGACCCGGTTATGTCGGACTCTGCGCCTCCGGTGGAAGAAAGAGGAAGAAGTCGCGAACCGAGGTCCGCGCCCTCAACCAATTGGTCCACGGAGACTACGCCTTTAGAAAGGCGCGCTGGTCTAAGTTCAGCTCTCGGCAAACCCGCCCAGCTTCACGACTACCGACTAAACCCCAACGAGCTCCTCCACTCCGGCTGGGCGGGGACCCAGGTACCGCCATGTGCGCGCCATAGGCCCGCCTTCGCCGGCTCCCACCCCAATGTTACGTTGGGCGGGATCTGCCACCGGGGACTTCTTCCCCCTCTCATCTCCACGACTCGTGAGGGGCGCACCGGAGCCACAGCGCACCACCACCCCACAGGACCTTANCCATGTGCGCGCCATAGGCCCGCCTTCGCCGGCTCCCACCCCAATGTTACGTTGGGCGGGATCTGCCACCGGGGACTTCTTCCCCCTCTCATCTCCACGACTCGTGAGGGGCGCACCGGAGCCACAGCGCACCACCACCCCACAGGACCTTAGTGCCGAGCACCGGGCGCCCCCGCACCCAGCAATCGACGGCCCCTGCAGGAGCCGGGTGGGGGCTTTCTGCCCGCACCACCCGCTCCGCCTTCACTGCCTACGAACCGAGGTCCACGACCTCCTCCTCACGATTTCCTCCTCGGTTCATCGGCATGCCCGGTTCTTCATAAAGCCCCGGTCTTCCTTATGCCCGACGGAGGCTGGACGTCCATCGGAGTCGTCGTCTCGCCGAGTTGACTTCGGTCTGCAGCAACGGGTGCGGCCGCGGGTGCAGCGACGTCCTCTCTCCTCGGTTTTCTCGGGGGCCTTGCCCCCCGAAGTGTGGTCCGCTGGTTTCCCGGCGGAGGCGCAGACGGCGCATCGCGGTGCCAGTGTGCATCCGGATGCCACGTGGCCGGTGTGTCCGCACCGGTAGCAGTCGTGGCTGCGGTCGACCGACGACGGGCACCGCGCACCCACATGGCCCAACGCGTGGCAGCGGAAGCATTGTAGTCTCCGGGCCTCCAGCAGGTGGACGCGAACAACGCTCCACCCGATGCGCAGCTTCGTCATTGTAACAATCTTCTTCACCGCTGCTATCGGGCAACGAACGAGAACCTGGCCCATTCCTCCGGATCCGGGCTTGATAGAGCCAGCCTTGACTGCATCGACGGAGCATTCGCCGATGCGCGCAAGCTCGGTGTATATCTCCTACTCCGTCAGCGAATCGTCAAGTCCGCTTATGCGGATTGCAGCGGTCACCATCGGTCTTGTCACCGTTACTCTCTTGGAAGAGAGAACCTCCTTGAGCTTCTCGGCCAGCAAGTCGGCCTTCGCGATCTGGTCCTCGCCGCTCACTATGAGTATTTTGTCTCCGGTTATTGCTGACCGGACCTTCTCGATGGGGATCCCTAAGGCTCCGGCGTCGATGCTGGCCCTCGCCTCGGCGAGCACCTCCCGGTAGGAGAGCCCCTTTTCGATGGCCTCCGGGTGCAGCCTCAGAATAACGCCCTGCGAGGGCGGAGTTCGAAGTCTCTTCTTTCTACCTTTCTTCTTAGGCTTGAGCGGGGCAGGGTTTCTGTCTCGTTGGCCTTCCGCGTTGGTCGTCGGTGCTGGCTCCTTTTCCCTTCTCGGCCGTGCTCCTCTACGCGCAACGGTCGCCCAACTGACCGTAAGGGCAGCGGGGGCCGGAGGGAATGCGCGCGGCTCGGGTGGAGCTGGNCTTTCTACCTTTCTTCTTAGGCTTGAGCGGGGCAGGGTTTCTGTCTCGTTGGCCTTCCGCGTTGGTCGTCGGTGCTGGCTCCTTTTCCCTTCTCGGCCGTGCTCCTCTACGCGCAACGGTCGCCCAACTGACCGTAAGGGCAGCGGGGGCCGGAGGGAATGCGCGCGGCTCGGGTGGAGCTGGCGGCTCGGGTGGAGCTGACGGCGTCGTCTTCTTGTTATTGCCCTTCTGTTTCTTGGGCTTCACTTTCTTGTTGGTCTCAAGCTGGGGCAGAGCCGCATAAGGCGGCGTCGCCTTCGATACAAGACCTGCAGTGTCTGGATCGATTTCGCTCTCTCTGCTCCTCTTTCTTGCGTCAGCGGCCAAAGGTGGTCGGTGTTTTCCGAGCGCTATGACATGTCCTTCTTCAAACGAGGCTTGCGGAGAGTACTTTATGGTAGACAGCGGCTTGGCTCTGCCCCTGGCATTGCTGACGTCCATGAGCGACGGTGACCACTTACCATCAGGTGGGCCGTATGCTCGTCTGCCAACAAAGGCAATAAAAAAAAAAAAAAAAAAGCGAGTTTCTGGGAGTAGACGGGCCTCCAGACCCTCGAGTCGGGCGTCCAGCATGGACCCGACTGCTCGCATGATTATCTGCAGGTGTCGCTCGTCGTCTTCGTTTGGCAGTATTGGGGCGGGAGTGGGCTGCGCTGTCGTCTGAGCGAGGCGCACCATTTCCGCTCTTACGTCCTCTACTTCCTTCCTGAGCTGCAGGATCTCCGCCTCCTGTCTCTCGCTGGCCTGCAGCCTCAGGGTTTCCTCGTTGGCCGATCTGGAAGCTAGATCTTCCGTGGCCTCCTTTATTGTTGTGGCCATCTCCTTAAGGGCTTTGATGTACGTCCCCTTCGGGTTGCGCGCTTTCGCCGCGATGGTAAGGGCCATCTGGGCGGACTCCTGGAGCCTAGTCGCGGGATCTGCTGTTATGTTCCCGGATATTAAATATACTGCGCGCCTCTTCTCACGCAGGTTGTGCACGCTTTCCACTACCTCCTGTTCAGCGCGAGGCTCCAACTCTTCACGTTGAGCTTTTAAGTATGCCTGCTTCGCCGCCGCCAATCCCACGTATTGGCCGGTCGTTGGAGGACGACCTCGGCCTCTCTTCGATGGTATGGTCCTGGACACCAACGATCCTGACCTAGACGCCTCCGATTCGGTACTGCTGTCGGAGCTTGCGTTCTTCGAGCCTTTTGCCCTTTTGCGCGTCGTTCTCTTTGGTGATGAACAGCAGGAGCTGACCACCATGCTGTCCTCCGAGCAAACGCTGCTTTCTCTCCTCCGGTCTTCGTTTTGCACCGTTTCTCTTTCGTCCCTTGTGGACCTCTTCCTTTTCTCCCCGTCCTTCTCGGACTCTTTCCCGGAACAGCTTGTGCCCCCCCCAGAATACGAGGGGCAGCATGCGGCCGATTTCTCGACCGCACGGAGGGATTCTCCTCCCGCAGAGCAAGAGGTACCCTCCTGGGGTAATAACTTTTTCAGGCTGGACATGCTCATGCTTTTTTATTTTTATTTACCTAGGGTGCGGTCCCCTAGGACGCCCTCGAGACTGGTCTCCCACCAGCCATTCGTCCCGTTGCCGGGCGTCAAAACTTGGGATTGGGTGAGAATAAAGAAAGAAAGAAGTGGAAAATATAACAAAATCTAACATAAAAATGTAACCAACAGTACAAGAGTGAAGATAGTAAACAAACAAAACACAAAGAACAAAATAATAACGAAGATAAGGACAGACAAACTCAACATAAATTAAATCAAAAATATAAAGAAAATAAAAGACAGTAAAAACAAACTCAAAATAATAAGGAAGAAGTCGGGGGCCCGGGCATCCCCGGAAGAAACACCCTTCAACTAGGCGAAGGGCGCAGAGAGCCTAGAACCCCCCTTGCTGGTTTTGGTCCACGTCGCTCAATCTCTCCCGCCATAACACAACGAGAGAGAAGGAGCGATACCCCTGGGAGTATGACTGCTCCCAGAGGCCCGTTATTCGCCACCTACGGACGCGCCCGGTGGAAGTCCAGCAAAACTCCCCCACAGACGGAACCCACGGCACGCAGAGTGCGCATCGGGGGCCCGCCCAGGTCCCGGGAGGTACTGCCGCCCTGCCTATTTCCTGCCGCAATGTAGCAATTTCGATTTTTAAAGTGGAATAGCCTGAACCACACAAATCAAACTTAAACTTCATGTTTCAATTGTGGTAGCGGAATTTACATTGCGATACATCTAACATAACGAAATAATGTTGCTAGTAAATGGTTTCCGTAAGTATAGATTTTCTTACAAAAATAAAACAAAAAGCTCAATGAGGAAATGCTAATCGATTATAACAATCATTAGAATTGAGACCGTACCTAGCTTTAAGCCAGAAGAAATAAGGTAAGCTATCCATGATTTGAAACAAGATATTTTTTAATTTTTAATAGGACTACCAACTAATCCATAAGAATTCATTTTGGATACTACTTTTATTTATTTATCCTTTTTAAAATAGTAATGTAGACGTCGAAATACCAAGTCAGAATAAAACAAAAAAGGGTGCGTGTACTTATGTACGCGCGTAAGAAGTTATACTTTATTTTTATTAAATTTATTTCTTTTTGTTTAATTTCAATTTCAATCAATTTGAAAAAAAAATCGATTAAACAACATCCTCAAACACGCATATTGGACATTCCTTTTCTTGACATCGTATAAATTCGGTAATTCTCGGTACGGTTCGGAATGTTCACCTGCGGCTATATTCAGACTCGCCAAGTTACGTCGGTCGTATTGTAATGAGCGATTTAGTGGGCAACTTCATTCTGTTAATTTTGTGTCACGGTGCGCGCGCATCGTAAAATTTCACTCTCATAAATTTTTCACAACGTTCCTAAAGAAGTATAACTTTAAAAACAAAAATTAAAATCAAAGATACGTCTAAAAGCATTTTAAGAAAATTTTAGCTTTGTCGTTTCTAGTATTGAGAATAATTTATTTGCTATTACTGAATTTTTAACAGCATTCCTGGGAACAGCGTCCCTGTCTACCCTGTGTTCCAATGATGAGACAATGTCTCCGTAATATTGCGGTGGCGGTACTACAAAAGCATACACTGTTTATTTGCCGGCCACACGAGAATGCGGTCTACGGAGATTGCATTGGCATGTAAGTAATTTTCTAACGCGGACCGAGACGACCGTTTTTCGAAAGATTTTATTAAGATATACCTATGAAGTAAATACGTCTAGAAAGAACATGCAGATTGTAATGAGTGGTGTAAGATTATGTAATTAAATGAGACGGTGTTAAGTATGAATTGTAATTATTTTGTAATTATTATTTGGTAAAGATATAAAAATAATTACAGGCCACAAATTTTAGGCAATATTTCTGGTGGTAGGACCTCTTGTGAGTCCGCACGGGTAGGTACCACTGCCCCGCCTATTTCTGCCGTGAAGCAGTAATGCGTTTCGGTTTGAAGGGTGGGGCAGCCGTTGTAACTATACTGAGACCTTAGACTTATATCTCAAGGTGTGTGGCGCATTTAGATTGTAGATGTCTATGGGTTCCAGTAATCTCTTAACACCAGGTGGGCTGCGAGATCGCCCACCCATTTAAGCAATAAAAAAAAAATAAAGAATAAAAAACATTCATCATAGTCGGTTACTCTTGGCAGATCAGTTTTGTTTTGTAAAGCCTTGACCGATGTTTTCCATATCTTTCGAACTGAGGCTTGGCACACGCACTTGTTAAGTTAGGTTTTAGTAAGGTCTTTTACCTGATTAGTCCAACGCATGGAGCTTCGTCCACAAGATTTTTTACCATACCCTGAACAACAAATTTCTTGAGAGACTCTGCTGGCCGTCACAATAGGTGTCCAAAATATCGAAGAAACCAATCGAATTCCAGTCTTTTTTTGTTACCTAATTTCCAGTAGCCTTGAAGTGCTTTTCTTCACCGTGACTGCTGTGCAAGATCACAGGGCTCAACTTGATACAATTTGCTAAAATCTGCCCTAGAAAGAGCAATGCTTAGTAGAATATACGACGGTTTCGAAATCGCGACTCGCTGAGAAAATCTGGCGAGAGACACAGTGTGCTACGTCTCTCTCTCTCTCTCTCTCTCTTCTCCTGTGTCCACCCAAGCTGAGTGTAGGTCTCTTCAAATGCACTCCATTCTTTTCGGTCTTTTGCCTTTCGCATTCAGTCCTTACCAACTATTTTGACCAGGGTTACGTATATGAGCTACCAACTCCAGTAACGGCTCTTCTACCCTTTGAGTAAAAATCTATGAACGTTTGTGGTGCCTATACATGCTGACTTCATTAAGGTCCTAATGACACAAACAATGAGACACTGTTGTATTATGATTTAATTCCATCATTGTGGAAGTCAAGCGTGAACATTAGGTACGTATTTCCTTGGAAAAATTAAGATCTGCGTGCGGGATAGCCATCCAGACATAGCTGTATCACTGTTTATTAGTACAGGCCAACCATAAACTACAAATTTCAAATACCTCACCCCAAACACCGTAACCGTAATTTTTTTCTACCAATGCCTTGCAAGCCTTGAGAAGCTATTTCAGCTTCTCCTTGACGTGTAGATGAGCTCATGGGGCTCAAACAGAGAGCATTGCTAACACTGACCCTAGCAAGAGCAGTGCTTCGCAGAATCTACCACCGGATCGGGAAGCGCGACCTACTGAGAAGATCTAGGCTGATTTAATGGTGGGTTAATTTACTCGCCGTGCCCTTCGTCGCATGCGACGGGTTCGGCCTGGACGGTGACCGGTGCTAGAGGTACCTAAAAGCACTTAACCATATAATCAACCTCTTCTACTATCAAAATTTCCCTTCAACACACAAAATAATAATAATAAATGCTCTAGACTTAATGAGGTAATTACTAAATGCACATTTTGTTCTATTGTAATTCTCATTTATTCATAAAATAAATTAATTCGGAGTACGTTGTTAATAAATCGCTTCCATTGTATCAACATTTGTGTATTTCCCAGCATGTAGGAAACCCGATCGAATTAAAAACTCCAATAAGGCAAAGTTGCAGTAACAAAATAACTTAAGTTCAATTTTGTAGCATTACATCGAAGAAAATAACCATTATGCATAGAGATGATTGCACATTTCTTAAGTTTTCTTACATTGACTGTTTCTTCGGTATGGGGTTAGGCCTCTATAATCATATTAGACGTGGAATTACAAGGATATATTGTGGTGGGGACCTTGTTGTTGGGCTAAGCAATCTTGAATTGAATTACTGTGTAGTTTAGGTGATTAGGAAGAAAGCAACGATCTGCTGTTTTATTTGGAAAAAAGACGAGTTGTTTATTGCAGAAGTCATTTTCGATGTTCGGCAACTTTAATTAACCATTAACGTTTTAAAGTACTTCCATTAGAAATTTTATGACAGAGGCCATGTTTAACAATACTCACTCTAACCGGTGCCATCTAGACGGGCTTCGGACAGCCTGCCGACTGAGAGGGCTGGTCGTCGTGGCGCCGACGACCGGTGGTCCGGCGCCCCGAGGGGGAGGGTAATGGGAGAGATGTGCTCCGCACTGAACGCTTCACTTTCCCCCCTTTTCCTTTTCATAAGTTCTGTCTCATGCGAAGTTTGGACGTTGTTTGTTGAGCGACAGGATGTTTTAGTCAATTCGACTCCGACATGTTCCACCTGCCATCCCCATTGGTGGTCGGAAGTCCGGCGATTTCCTCCTGACCAAAAAAAAGGTCTAACAATATTTCAGCAAATGTTAATGTCACTGACAGAGGCTGGCGGTCGTCCCTTGCTGATGTACAAGAACGTCGGTAACCGCTCACCATCAGTGTGGTTAGTGCGAGTTTTTTTACTTCTCGACCGCGTAAAAGTTAACTCAAATTTGTATGAACTAGGAACAGCGCCCCTAGCGGCAAACGAAGGGAAGTTGTTCCAACTCCATACAAATTTGCACTAAGCACACAGGCCGCATGCTCAACTGTCTACCAAGAGAATACGAAAAAAAAATTTTTTTTAATGCTTTGATGAGTACATAACCTCGCAGTCCACCTAGTGTCAAGAGGTTATCAGAGCTCATAGATATCAACAACATAAACGCCGCCAACTAAATGAGATGTTCTAAATTTAATTTTAATAGTACAACATCTGCCTTTTTTATAGCTTAGATGATTGGATGAGCTCACGACCCCTCTGGTGGTGGTAACCAGACCCCATAGACATCTACAACGTAAATGCGTCACCCACATTGAGATACAAGTTCTAAGGTATCAGTATAGTTATAACGGCTACCCCACCCTTCAAAACGAAACGCATTACTGCTTCACGGCAGAAATAGGCAGGGCGGTGGTACCTACCCGTGCGGACTCACGAGAGGTCCTACCACCAGTGTATAAGGTGTGTGAGGCACCCGTGATAATAATTAGTGTTATGCTAAGCCCAAAGCCAGCACTAGTAAGAACCACCTTCCTGCTTATTTTGCTGCGAAAAAAAAAGTAGTTCGGATTTGATGCTTAAGACGACCGTTGTACTTCCAATAGCTTCGAGATTATGGTATCATCCGTCAAACCAGAAGGTGGCGTTCACGTTGTGGTATGCATCAAGTGCACGGTAATTTTTGCCCTATCTATTCGCTGGTAGCCTATAGAGGCTATTCAAGCTTGTCGTGGACGATTACGCGAGCTTCCGGCTAAGCCTGAGAGAATTTGCTGCCCGCTGAGTTTCTCGCCGGATCTTCTCAGCGGGTCGCGATTTCGATCCGGTAGTAGATTCATTCGCGAAGCAATTGCTATTGAGTTGTTAGGTCCCCTTCGGAGACGCTCGGGCAGCTGTTAGCAAATCCCACCCCTCCTGGCTAAGCCTTTGCTTGCCCACCTGTCCTGGTGAAACTGGAAAGGCCTTCGGGCCACCAGTAATCTTTCAATCATAAAAAAAGAATTGGTAACACTAGCCCTAGCAACAGTATTGCTTCGCAGAATATACCATTGGATCAGAATCGCAGTGACGAGATTACGAAGTTCAAATAAAAAAAGACTTTCACTATAACACGTCACTTTAGTCCAAAGGTTATATTCCAGATTTCCCCTCTTTTCCTTCACGTTCAATATTAATTTCGCTTGTCAACAGTCAACAGTTAACAGACGGAATTTTTGACGTTGGTCTAAATCAGAGGCTACAAATAAATTTACAATTTGAACAAACATTTTATAAATTACTAGCTGTACCCGACCGCTTCGCTGGGCATTTAAAATTAACATTATTATTTCTCACCCCCACAAACATTCTCATCATTAACGCCCCCGCAACTGGTATAGGGAGTCCAACACTCATATAAATATTAGTCTATCCATTAAGTACATGTATTTTCTACATGGATACCAAGTTTCAAGTCAATCGGATGCATAGTTCAGTAGTTATAACGGAACATCCGTAAAAACCACTGTAGATTTATACATTAGTATAGACTAGAGGTCCCGCAGTAGTCGAAATTCGACTATAATTAATTGGAATTGTAAGTTTTTACACTATTATGATTGTATTTTATACTTCTATAATCACAAATTTCGCCAAGACTATACTATAAAAAATATTGACAAAGACGAACAATATTTAATCTATTATCAATTTGACAACAGACGTCAAGAACAAAAGTTTGCCAATAAATAGTATGCATGCGTGTGTGCGTCAAATACATGGTATGTAGTGTGTGTAATGTTTTCTTTATTAATTTAATGTATATTTTATGCATTATTTAAAAAAAATATTAGCATTGTGCACTTCTTCTCTACATTCTCTATAAGTGTGGAAAATTTCATATTCCTCCGTCCACGCAATTTTCGTAAAAAGGCATACAAAGTTTTTGCTTCACGTATTAATATATAGATACTTTTGTCGTTATAGGAAATAGTTTGCATGATTATTTTACATATTTCTCATGAAAGCTTTGCAAATATTATCTTAGCTGCACCCTAATTCTTTATTGCTTACACTGAATAAATGTTTCAATAAAATGAGGTCACATCATTTATTATTATATTTATCATTAAGTAATTGGTAATACGTAATCGTAATATCAAATAAATAGGATACAATTTTCGTATGTTATATTCGCGTCTTACCTCACTGAAGATAATTTTTTACTGAGTTTTTTAATGCTTTTCTCGAGTCGTAGGCATAACTAAAATTACTTTAACGATGAACGAGTAAGTTCCGTGGCCAGAGAAACTCTAAAGTAGTCTAAAGTATTGAAACCGAAACAATATTCGTAATATAAAACGGTAAAACTAGCTTACCTAAGTTTTCCTGTGAATCGCTTATCGCTTGTACCACCTTAAAAGATTACTCGGGGGTGCGATTAATAAACTGTCGTATACTACTGCCAACAACCAATCAATCATGCATTCTTAAGATAAGAACCCGGTGGAAATATTACGAAAATACTACAGTTCCGTTTGTTTTCATTCATTTATTTATTTCGTGTACTTTCATCTCGAATTGACAACGTTATTGTGAATGTACAGTTTTTATTTTAATACGCTTTTATTAGCTTGGTCGTCGTGGCCTAAAGGATAAGACGTCCGGTGCATTCGTATATAGCGATGCAACGGTGTTTGAATCCCGCAAGCGGGTACCAATTTTTCTAATGAAATACGTACTTGACAATTGTTCACGATTGACTTCCACGGTGAAGGAATAACATCGTGTAATAAAAACCAAACCCGCAAGAATTATAATTTGCGTAATCACTGGTGGTAGGACCTCTTGGGAATCGGGTAGGTACCACCACCCCGCCTATTTCCGCCGTGAAGCAGTAATGCGTTTCGGTTCGAAGGGTGGGGTAGCCGTTGTAACTATACTGAGACCTTAGAACTTATATCTCGAGGTGGGTGGCGCATTTACGTTGTAGATGTCTATGGGCTCCAGTAACCACTTAACACCAGGTGGGCTGTGAGCTCGTCCATTCATCTAAGCAATAAAAAATAAATAAAATAAAAAAGCGTATGTTTTTTAGTATTTAAAGTTACAATATGGGTGGCGCGTTTACGTTGTAGATGTCTATGGGCTCCAGTAACCACTTAACATCAAGTGGGCTATGAGCTCGTCCACCCATCTAGGTAATAAAAAAAAACTACTTATTTTTTTAATTAGAGTTTTTAACGGCGAAGGTACTTAATTGCTATTATTTCTAGATAGATAAAAGTTAAATTACTTGTACGACAAGTTATGACTCGAGGTGGGTGACGGCGTTTACGCTGTCTGTTTGCAAGTCCGATGATGTGATCATTAGTCATGAGCGCACTACGTCGCATTATAAGGAAATTCGAAATTCATTCTAAGCAAGCAGAAACAATAAAACATCCATGAACCTATACTACGGAACCTCAAACCCATATAAAGATCATGGGAACCGTCCAGGTGGCACTATGGCACTTCAGAGCACTGATTGCAGGACTAATACTTGTAGATAATGTCGACGATATTAAATGACATTTAGATACGACACGTTATGGGACGCGATAAAGCTTATGAGCTTTTTCAGTTATTATATTACATGAGATGGGTGTTTTTTTAAACAACGCCATAGGGAGCTTCGTTCAAATATGCTGAGTTGCTGTACGCTACAATAGACCTCAGACTTGACAGTCTAATGGTGTGATGTCTATAGACTCCACTAATTAGCCTTTGAGTTCCAGGTGGACAGTGAACTCGTTATGATATACAATAAAAAAATTGATTCTGGAACAATAGAATCAATAAGTACTGTCCTATTTAAAATATATTTCCCTATTATATCTATAGATGAAATTAAGGTATTTACTGAAAATAAAAAAGTCTGTTGTATCAGTGTTATGCGATTTATATTACAACTAGCGACCCGCCCTCGCTTCGCTTCGGAAACATTAAAACACACATGAAACAAACAAAAAAAAAAAAAAAAATTAAAAAAAGTAGCCTATGTTCATCAGGGACAATGTCGGCTTCTAACGGAAAAAGAATTTTTCAAATCGGTCCAGTAGTTTCGGAGCCTATTCGAAACAAACAAATCTTTCCTCTTTATAATATTAGTATAGAAGTACGTCATTAAGTAGATTTTTATAGAGATAAATCTTGTTGTTTCCCGACCGTTTTGACATGTCCTTTCCCTAAGGAAGCTTTAGAGTCCTTGACATTGCTGATGTCCATGGGCGACGGCAACTACTTACCAACGTGGACCATATGCTTGTCTGTCTACAAAGGCAATTGAAAACATTTTGACGTTTATTTAATTTGAATTCAACTTAATCAATCAGTTCCTAATTAATTTTCTTACAGGACCCAACAACTTGAAAGTATTATATTGATAGATATTTTAAAAAAAATACGGTTTGTTATTAACCATTAACTCAAACACGCAATGTAAAAGGAACATAGGTATTGACACTGAGGAAAAATAAAGTCCCTTAAACGTAAAGTTGAGTGATCTCCCCGGAGTTCCAAATCCATGATATCTAGTTTGACGAGAATCTGAACAATCTTTTTCTGTATAATTGAAACAATTTAACTTGAAATTAGTATTCCACTAATATGACGGTACTTTTGTTTCGGTATTTTCACACAGACGCGCTTGTCAGTCTGTCACAGTGCACTCCGCTCTACACACATCGAATTAGTCTGGTATAAGGGTGCGTGTCACGTGCCACTCAATGTGGACATTGATTGCGGTCCAAAAGACCGAATTTATGTCCACTTGGATGAGGGCGTAACCAAAATTTTTGAATTTTCGGGGAAACAAGGTACTTTTTGTAATTCTCATTCCCGTACTTGACGGATGAAGCTACAAATTGTTACGCTATATCACATATAAAGTTAACACTTTTTAGCTAGACGAAGAAACGTCACTATTAGCAACAACTGTACTACTTAATACCGCATTTGATGATCTAAAGAATCCTGAATGTAATTTTCATTTTTTATAGTTTTACATAAAAGAAGAAATATAGGGTAGAAGTTATAGATCTTAAAATTTCAGAATTAAATCTTATTATTACTAGAAATATTAGGTATAAAATAATTTGAAGTAACTCATAATATAGTCCATGTCCACAAAATCAAATAATCGGATTTATTGAGTTACTCTTCTTTTTAGTTTATCCCCAAAGACACTACAAGACGTTCTGAGGCGTTTGTCCGCCCTGGCCCTTTCCACAAGCTTGGATAACGAGGGATTTCTCCAAACATTCCTTTTCGATTAACACGGGGTAGATTTCGAAACGTGTTTTGGTTCATTATGAACGTATTGTTTAAACTACATCAAATACTTCGTAAATAGGAGACATTCGTTTTGGGGTGAGGAAATATTTTTCAATACATTGCGCGTTATTAAGAAAAATCAATTTCACATTCTACGGCTAAAATCAAGTTAAGATTTTGATACACTCTATTTAGCTCTTGACACACAAGACAAAAATAAGTACATACCTAAATGCCTTCACAAATATATTGATGTGCTGTAGGTAATGCTTCGATATAGAAGTCAGTGCCACTCAACTCTCAACCGGCACAGCAAATAATAAGATAGTCTAATAAATGAAAATTGATTTGCATTCTATGTCGCAATTATTGTTATTTTGGAACGAAGTTCCTTATGGGACGATGCGGAGGGGTACCCGGGAAAAAACGTACGTAACGAAAGATTTTTATTATTAATGTATAGTCTCAGTATGATGGCTATACAGTGTCTAATGTATAAGTCTACGTGATGTCGGTTATTATTATTGTTCATATAAATAGCTGTTTCTTTATATATTATTATTATATATTTTTTATAAATAATTGTGAATAAAATATAGTTGATAACTATGCAAAGTAGTTTTTTATTATTTTTATCAATAAATAAATCATAATAAAAAATGTATACCCGAATAATTATTTTCTTTATACCTCTATATTTCTTTCTTTCTTTCTTTCTCTACCTTTCTTTCTTTATAACTTAAAATTATTATTTTTATAATAAGAAACTTCGTTCCTATCCGGTGTCCCACGACACCACACATCTTTTTTTTTCTTGTCTACCTTTACCTACCTACCTATCTTATCTACCTTAGGGTGGGTACCTATTCGCTGGTACCCACCCTAAGATGCTATTCCAGTTATGCCCAGACAGGTAGATGAGCTCACGGGCTCAACCTTATATCTTTCCTTCGGAAAAAGTATTTCTCCTGAGCCACATTTATTTTTGTAGTAACATAACTCTACAATAAACGTTGAGTCTAGTTTGCATTTTGTTTCTACTTATTCGCTGGCGGCCTAAAGGCCTATTCCAGCTACGCCCGGACTAGTAGGTGAGTTCACGGTCTCAACCTTACAGAATTTGCTAATACTAGCCCTAGCAAGAGTAGTGCTTCGCAGAACCTACCACCGGATCCGGCGAGAAACCCAATCGGCATGGCTTAACTTACTGAAGGTGAAAAACAGCAATTGTAAGCCCGCAAGGGCTTAATCGTGTCCATTATGATCATAGTCGGTGATCACCCTTGTAGCACGAACATATTCACACCATCCATTCCGGTCCGTCACGTCCGTCACTACATCATAGAATTTTTGAGGTGGTTCTTCACCCTTGAGCTGGTGCTTGGCCCCGTGACCTTTGCCTTCTGTATTTCCAACAACGATTAACCTCTCCAAGCTTTCGTCTCCCTTTCTCATGGCCTATATGGCCAAGGTAGCTTAGAAAGCACTCTTTGTAGATTGTAGACGATCGCAAGTTAATATTGAGTACCAACAGTAGATTAGGCATCACCTTCCTACTCTACTACTACTATTACTGCCGCGGAGTATTCATATATTCCGATATGATGAACAGCCGCTATATTATATGACATGTGTATGTTTTAAACTATAATTGAGGCTTAAAGCTCAAGTCTTGAAGCACATTCTGAAAGCGATGAGCTTCGGTATCTCAACACCAGATTGGCCAACATACCTTCATCCTTGAAAACAAACAAAAAATCAGTAAATCATTTGCTCAATTGCGAATATTATACCTCTGTTTTACTTATCAAACTTTATCCCTTAACCCTTAAAAGTATCTTTTCATCAGGCAAACATTCTGAATCTATTAAATTTCACTTTTCTGAAACGACAAATAATAATATATAACTAGACGTGAGAGACAACCCTAGAGAATTAATGGCAAAAATCTACTCCGACTGCACAACATTGACACCATTATCTGTGAACACAGGCAATCTACCCAAGGGGCGCCCGTATCATCCCGGATTACAAGCAACTAATGATCTTTATAATATATTTTTACTTTCTTACAATTACGTCCTTGGAATTCACTAAAATAACACTAAGTCAGATATTCTTATGGTTTATAGTTAAAAAACAACTGCAGAATTAAATATATTTTTTTCATTAAAGTCTGACGACCATATATACATATACGAGTTGATCTAATGGTAGCCTTCGGGGGTCACCACGGGTATCAGTCATACCAGGGAAACAGACAAGAAGCTTAACTTTCTAAAATAGTAAAAAAAATATGTTAAAGTATACTTTATAAAAATTAATTATTGATTAATTATATTTGGATCACGGATCGTTTGGAACCTCTGGGTCTGCGGAGGGACTTCGGCTCCCTCTGTATTTTGTACCGTATGTTCCATGGGGAGTGCTCTGAGGAATTGTTTGAGATGATCCCCTCATCTCCTTTTTATCATCGCACCTCCCGTCATCGGAGCAGAGTTCATCCATATTATCTGGAACCGCTGCATTCATCGATAGTGCGTTTCCAGAGGTCTTTTTTGCCACGTACCATCGGGCTATGGAATGAGCTCCCCTCCAGATGTTTCCCGAGCGCTATGACATGTCCTTCTTTAAAAGAGGCTTGTGGAGAGTATTAAGCAGTAGGCAGCGGCTTGGCTCTACCCCTGGCATTGCTGAAGTCCACGGGCGACGGTAACCACTCACCATCAGGTGGGCCGTATGCTCGTCTGACTACAAGGGCAATAAAAAAAAATATTTTATTAAAATTATAAAAAATTAAATAATAATATGTCACTGTGGTGACGATCAGATCGACCGCATTCTTCACTGATTTTAATAAAAGATGTATTATAAAACATTATAAATATATTATATACTTTACAGATTACACTTAATATAATATAACATTAAATTCAAAGGATTCTTTTGAAAGAATTACAATAAATAAATCATTTTAGAACTTAATTTGCTGGTGTATATATTAGAAACAATAGAGTAACAAATTTGAAATTAAATAATGTAATTATCTTTTTAACGTAACTATTAAATTATAAAGAAAGTAAAATGACATCTAATACATTCCATCGACGTATTTAATAAATAATAAATAACTAAATATTTACTAACAATCACGCCACGTTAACTGGTCCCGTGATAAGTTCGTAAAGAACTTGTGTTACAAGTACCAGATAACGGAAATAAATGTAAGATTTTAATTGTACACATACATATATTTAATATACATCCATAACCCTGGAAAAGACATTTATATTAAATTTATCATACAAATATCTTCCCTTGGCGGGATTCGAACCCGCGACCCCCGTATGTAGTGACCATGTCACTTACCACTACACCAGACGGCCGTTGCCGTTTGCCAAATAATTAAAGAAGACGGCAGTAGGTTCTTATTTTCAATTACTTTGATCGTACTAAAATACGAGCTCTATATATTAACCTTTAGTTTTTAGGCACAGTGAATGATAAAAAAACAATCTGGTTGCCTAAAAGAAATAGAACAGAATTGGCATATTACACGGCTAGGTATTTTCAAATAACGCTTTTTCAATGGTACAACAGACATTTTATAATGTTTTTGGTCTTTTTTTTATTGCTTATCTTATCCTTTAGGCCACGACGACTTCTCACCTCACGAAACCTCATATCACCTGACACACACCATGTGTCAGCTTGGTAGAAAATAAATATCTAAGATTCCATATTTAAAACCACTGCATCATTGTACTCATAGTAGATGTGTAACTAAAGACGGATCTTCATTCAAAAAGATTATTTGAGAACAGAATTACTTACTCATGTATTAAGTACGAGTAGGTATCATGAAAGTAGTGTCTATTTCCTCAGTTCAAAGTAAGTCCTGATGATGATACATTAGTACTTTAAGTGTACTGAGAAATCTTATCTCTCAATGACCATTCCATTTATTTTTGGAGACACAGGAGTCATACCACCTGCACTCGAGATTGTGAAGCTTTTAGAGACGCTTCGATTGACTCCGATGGATCCACTTCAGATCGATATTCTCAAGGTAATTTAGTTCTCAATCTTTGAGCGCTTAGGTATAAAATCGGTTGATGAAGAAATGTTGCTGACAAATCTTTCAATGTTAACGAAGCCTTTAATGAATCAAGGAAAAATGGTTTTTATGCTAATGTTATTTCAGTCCATTTTAGAACTAGCATTTTTAGGTCACGGTAAAATGAAATGTTGTGTTACAATAATGAATCTAAGGTCAAAGGAAAGAAGACCGTTTTTCGATAATATTAACAAAAACTTTGTTGGCGCCACGCTTTGTCATGCCGATACGATCTATATCCGGTGCAGTTTCGGGGTGAAAATATTTTTACTTATCTTAAGTGGTTGTATCTGCTTATTAATTAGCTTCAGAGGGAACACATCGAGCTGTCAAATCAAACACTTTGGCGGCGCTCATTTATGTTGGCTCCTCGCAGCCAAAACGATGATTCTATGAAACATTGACTCAACATACTAATGTCGAATGTCGAATTCTGAGTGAGCATTCGTAATATAAAAAACTTTAATTACCAATATTAGTTAAGTCATCTGTATTTTAATGACGGACACGTTTTTAAATATGACATTAAAAGCAAGTTTTTTATTCACGTAGATGCTTATCAAGGCGTAAAGTCAATTCATGCTGACATAATAAATGGTACATAAATTGATTTGGTATTTTCGTGTATCGTGCCAAGTTTTAATGAAACCTCATTGCTATTAATAAATTGGCTAATACCTACTAATAATAGAAGCGGCTGATACAATATTTAATCGAAATAGTAGCTGATAATTTACTACATATATTATTAGCACATTTCATTTCAAAACTTTTGCGTTACATCCAGCTGTAGGTACATACTGTAATAATCTAATTTGGAATCATTTTCGCAAGACCATTGCGAATCATTATTGGTAGAATCGTGTCGTTAGATTTTTTAAGCTAAGCAACCCAATAGAAAGGTTAAATTCACTTTAGTTTATATGGCGATAATCTGAAAAGTGATCATTTAATTTCTACAAACCGGTTGGAAATGAGACAAAAAAAAATTTTTTTTTTATTGCTTAGATGGATGGGCGAGCTCACAGCCCACCTGGTGTTAAGTGGTTACTGGAGCCCATAGACACCTACAACGTAAATGCGCCACCCACCTTGAGATATAAGTTCTAAGATCTCAGTATAGTTACAACGGCTGCCCTACCCTTCATACCCAAAACGCATTACTGCTTCACGGCAGAAATAGGCAGGGCGGTGGTACCTACCCGCGTGGACTCAAGAGGTCCTACCACCAGTAAAAATCGTAGTAGACGAATTTTTGAATTGTTCCTAAATGTACTTTGAAATAAATACTTCACATAGTAAACTGACTATTTAAGAGATTTTTGATGATTCTTTGATTACCTAAGTTGAGCTCGAAGGTGATGAGAAAAACGAAATTCATCTATCTTACGTACTTCTTCTTCTCAGTCGTGTCACTCTTGACATAGTGGTCGTGATCGTCATGTAGTGTTGGAAGGGGCAGACTTGATGCGTCTCACGATGTCGCGCCATCTCTCCCTGCTCGAGGCCATTCTACTGCACACATTTAGGGGACCTCCCACTGCAGTTTTAATTTGGTCGGTCCACCGCATTGGTGGCCTCCCGCGCAGTCTTGTACCATCAACGCTTCCCGGTACAACGAAGCGTTCTATGGACCGGCCATCTCGTCGCGAAACGTGTCTTAGGTACATCAACTTCAAAATAATTCAAATTTACGAAGACGAATTACAATATTCGCCGGCGTCCGTTAAGACAATCAAGTCCGTTTCCTGCATTACACGTAGATAACATGAAAATTGTGTATAAAATGTGAGCTCATAAATATGTATGGGTCGCGGTCGCTGCGCACGTACTCTTGCACAAACCAGTGCGGATGGCCCCTCGCGGACACCGCGGCCGAGCGTAACGCAAGACGTTTTTGTGTCAATTGTTTCAATTACGTATGTCTTCTCTGGCTGTTGTAATGATTTGCGTTCGGACCTGTTTCGTTGGTTCGGTGATTGTGGTTCTCGTTTTGAAATGCGATTTCGATTATCTTTATATTTTTATTTTATTGCTTAGATCGGTGGACGAGCTGACAGCCCACTTGGTGTTAAGTGGTTACTGGAACCCATAGACATGTACAACGTAAATGCGCCACCCACCTTGAGATATAAGTTCTAAGGTCTCAGTATAGTTACAATGGCTGCCCCACCCTTCAAACCGAAACACATTACTGCTTCACGGCCATAGGCCTGCCGGAAATAGGCAGGGTGGTGGTACCTACCCGTGCGGACTCAGTATTACCAGTATACCACCAGTATGATGATTCGTATTTATAATTCTATATGTTTTGTTTGGATTACTCGAGACCGCAGCTTAGCAAATCATTCATCAAACCAGATAACACGCTTACTCCAAGATGAAAACGAAATCATCCATCATGAAACTAATTCTATGATCTTCAAGCACCGTAGGATTACGCGCTGGGCGAAGTAAATACCTATTCACCACTGCTTGTAAGTAATACATACAATTATCTGTTGATATTTCTTTAGAGTACGTAGCCATCATTTTTTAAAAGACCTCGTCTCTTGAGGGATCATGAGGACCAAATTCGATATCCTATTAAGTGTCACGATATTTAGTATTCCAGATCTGGACGTCAACATTAACTCTTATCCCCTTAAACATACCTATGTTTTTCGGATCCATAAAACAGAAGCAAATCGTATTTGAAAACGTCACCAATTTCGTTGGGTATTACTCACCCTCAACAATTCGCCTGGCCTGGCATGGCCTCAACAATACGGCAGTAATAGCAAAAAGCCAATTCCACTATGCACGTGGCTCCAGTACATAATAGAAAAATGAATCCGTGGTTGACCGCACAAACACTTAGCACGGCACATGTGAGCCTTTCGGAGAATGAAGCAATGTAGATACACTGCGGTAGGTTTATGGCATACGAGTATTCATCGTTGATTTAAAGTGAGCTCACATGTGGTGTGCGACTCTAGCTATATTTATTATTATTATTTTCTTAACATTGTTAGAAAATCCTTAAACAGATATGTTCGGTTCCAAATTACGATTATTACTACTAAAACATCGTCTCTCGTTCTTTCTATTCGTACCTTGATCAGCGGTATGATGAGAGCCCATATTATTCCACAGAGTTCCAACTATTTATACCGATTTTTTTTCAAAATCAACTCCTGCGGTTTGGGCGTGATTGTCGTCAGGTTTGAGCCCCGTGAGCTCGCCTACTTGTTACGCTGACATAGCCTCTCAAGGTTTTCAGCTTAGATAGGAAAAAAAGGGCATTGAAAACGTAAACAGAGTAATAAGACTAATTGCTCTGTAACTTATGACAGTTAAATCAGTTAACAGAAAAGTAATTTCCAAAACATTATTAAATGACTGGAACATTTTAGGAACATCTGATCCAGGAGACAACGTCTTAACTGAGTCCTTGGCAAGCCTGATGTCCATGTGCGATGATGACCTGTTACGATCAAGTAGGATTGCTCGTCTGGCTAATACGGAAATACGACAGTAATGCCACATTGTTATAGTGGAGATAGACCTGTGTAGAAAAAAAATCGCTTAACAATTCTGGAGACATGCGAACAGACAAACAGACACACAGAAAATAGTTATAAAAATCAGTGTCTAATTTTCGGTTATTCCACTTTTCCAATCAATTACATTCTTTTTTCACTATTTTTCTTTAAATTGGTCAGGTCGGATCGAAACTATTTTATTATACATTGAAATTTACGTATAATCTATTATTTAATAAATTACGTACTTATATCTTAATTACTCTCTACGTTCATTAATATTATCTTTGTACATTAGATGGTTTGTACACTGCACGGTACAGACTTTCACTCAAAATATTTAACATCTTACAATAAATGGCCACATATGAAAATAACCGTATGAATCTTACCCACCATGAGACCTGAGGTCATATCTCTAAGTCCCTCAATATTTTTGTAAAGCAACGGTCCCATTTAAGCTTATCAACTTTTTTGCAGAATTAATAATGAGGATGGCTCCAAGCTCGAAATAGGACTTAATGGCCTTGAACTTTTCCAGATAATTCTGACTTAAAAGTTGATGCACCAAAAATACCATATCTCTTATCGATTTAGCCACATCGCCTTTGATTCATTCGCGAAGCAACTGCTCTTGAGTTGTTAGATCTCCTTTGGAGGCGCTCGGGCAGCTGTTAGCAAATCCCACCCCTCCTGGCTGAGCCTTTGCTCTCCCACCTGTGCTAGTGAAACTGGAAAGATCTCCGGCCCACCAGTAATCCCTCAGTCACAAAAAAAACTCCTTTGAAATCTAACAAACACAGAATAAATTATAACATTCAAAGAATTCACGTTAAAAATACAATTATACATTGTAACGTAATAAAACAGCGATGGTACACTACATCGGCAATACCGAAGAGTGGCCGACACGATAGTCGGAAGGAAACGGGCGCGGAGTTTGGTAATCGGTCACGCTACGACGCTGTAGGGATCTGAAAGTTTTCTTTTTAATAAACTACGCTATAAATATCGCAAAATGTTACCCGCGCTACAACACACGCGTTATGTCGGATATTCTAGAATATTTAAACGTACCGCATTCGACGGAATTTTTTTTGTTGAATTGAAGGATTACTGGTGACCCGTAGGCCTTTCCAGTTTCACCAGGACAGGTGGGCGAGCAGAGGTTCAGCCAGAATCCTCTATCTTTCCCTGTGTTATGGGTACGGGTACGGCCAAACATGTACGTCTAGGTCCCGAATACTAATTATCTTTAACAAGTAATCATAATAATTAAATTTGGCTTATTAAAGGAAGGGACTCTATGTTCACAACCCACGATTTTTAATGATGTCTGTAAAAAAATAAAATTTAAGAAAGTAAAATAAAGATAAAAAATATCCAGAGTCCAATCGGGAATAAGCTCCATGATAAAGTATTCAGAGCTACTAACTATTGAATCAGATAGATTATATCATTATCATCAAATTCTAATTGATTCACTAGATATGTAACTATACTGTGATCTTAGAACTTATATCTTTTNATTTTACACCGGTTGGCGGGACAGCTTCCCGGGGCGGAGTTTAGTAGAGACACCCGGGTTCAGGTCCCCTACTGACCGGCGGGCGGCAGCGGGTACCGTTTCACTGGGTCTCCCTATACCCCCGTCAAACAATCACGCCCCGTGAGTTCGCACGCACGTCTGCTCCGCAAGTTCCAGGCGTCACCAAGACTCAACCCCACCAAGGAAGGGGAAAGGGAAGGGATAGAACTGGCTCTCCAACCCACACGCCGGAACACAGCTAGGCTATTATATATCTCAAGGTGGCGCATTTACGTTGTAGATGTCCATGGGCTCCAGTAACCACTTAACACCAGGTGGGCTGTGAGCTCGTCAACCCATCTAAGCAATAAAAATAAATAAATAAAAACATGAATGTTGATGGTTGTGCGTTCCTAATCCATTCATCTGATTGTGATAAAGTTCAGTACACTTATTGGGGGAGCCCCAAAGAAAGATTTTTGTGCCTACGTATGATAGGTAAGCCATCGTGCGCAAATAGCTTAAATAAGTAGATGGTATTCATGAAATCTCCAATAGTTACAACGAAGCGAGACCAAAATAGTGAAAGAGAAAATTAGTAGATCGTTCTCTAGAATATAAATGATAATAGATTTTAGATACAGTTTGAAGCATGTGGCAGTAGGTACAATTGTACTGTAAAATAGATGTCCCACTCTTCAAACTTTGCGTTAGAAATAATCACGTTAATGATGCCTATCCGTGTTGTGTAACAATATGCCTATACAAACGAGTTAATTTAAATCGACTAATAAAATTCTGAGATAGTTATTGACGGAAACCAAGTTACGCACCAGCCCGAATTATTTTCTAAAATATCTCAGTCATTTTGCGAATTATAATTCATCGATCAAAATATTAATAATTTTTATTTATAACTAGCTGACTGACTTCGCAGTGCCTCAATCGATAAATAAAAGACCTAAACTTTTGTATAAAATAAACTTATAACAAACAAAAGAAATCCGACACACATCAAACAGATCAAAGGAAAAACAAAATTGTTATTTTTTATAAATTCCGAGCATTTTCACATTTATTTACCTTTTCAACCTTCTCTGGACTTCCAAAAATAATTCAAGACCAAAATTACCCAAATCGGTCCAGCCGTTCTCGAGTTTTAGCGAGACTAACGAACAGCAATTCATTTTTATATTTATAGATATAGATTAGTTAGACAAAAAAAACCTTTAAGAATTTTATAGATAAACTAAGCGTTGTAGTAAGCGCTCGTTAATCTGTGACGTGCATCCAATACATTGTTGGTCCTTTGGTCTCACCGCTCTTAGCGCTAGGCATAATGAACTTGCGAAGTGATTACGGGCTGACCGTTAAAATACTTTTACGTCTTCGGTACGAGAGGTTGGCGACTTATTGTACTGTTTTTAAGCTGTACATAGCGATACATCGGAACCATAGTGCAAAAAGTCTGAAACGAGTCCGATGTGTTGAGTTTTCAATGACTTTTTTTTCCAGAAAACTAAATGTAATCGCTTCTGCTTAGCGACACATCGGGCGGGACATAGCTGCGTGATTAATTACTAGATTCGAATAGTGAATACCGCCACCCTTCTGGTGATATCGTCAGGTTTGAGCCCCGTGAGCTCACCTACTAGTTAAGGTTCCGCTGAAATAGCCTCTCAAGGCTAGCAGTTTAGGTAGGAAAAAAAAATCTGGTGGTAGATTCTGCGAAGCACTGCTCTTGCTAGGGCTAGTGTTAGCAACGCCCCTAGGTTTCAACCCCGAGAGCTCATCTACATGTTAAGGTTACGCTGACATAGCCTCTCAAGGCTAGGCTCTTAGGCAAGGCCTAGGTAGGAAAAGAAAACAGCCACCCATAATAGGACTTAACGCCGAAGACTGAATTCTATTGTGTAACGGCTATCCTACCCCACCATCGAAACAGAGACGCATTACTGCTTTGCAGCAAAATTAGCTTTCCTCTTTTCAAATCGCTTCATAAATTTAAATAATCAAAACATCTTATTATAATATGGTAATTAAAACGACGAGTTCAGATTAACACAAGATTAGGGGTGACCAGTGACAATCGGTACGTTCCCAAAGTAACGGTCTGTTGACCATCTTCCGAGTTCGAGACACTTTACTTCGTACATATTTCATTTGTACCATTTGAAAAGGCGGGTTAACAATATTTCAAGTATGAATAATTTCGATGATTAAACTTAAACCATGGTTAAAAGTAATTTTGTAAACATTTGACACTTCAAAGTAGCAGAAAATGACTGAGAAGTGTCAAATGTATTTAAAAAGATAATTAAACAAGAATTTCAATTCCAAGTCCCAAAATTAAAATTAACTCTTTTGTTGTTAGTACTGGACACACTCTAGAAATGTGTATTCACACCTCGAATAGTACTTACACGCTGAACAACGATTATGTGTAGTAACCAAAACGAATGTACAATAATTCCTACAACTGAAGACTCCTTTTAAATCTTGTTTCTAAAGGACATGTCTAAACGCTCAGATAACACCGTTTAGGGAACTTCATTCAAGATCCGAGACAGAATATAAACGATGCATTGATAATTGGTGGTAGGACCTTTCGTGAGTCCGCGCGGGTAGGTACCACCACCCCGCCTATTTCTGCCGTGAAGGAGTAATGCGTTTCGGTTTGAAGGGTGGGGCAACCGTTGTAACTATACTTGAGACCTTAAAACTTATCTCAAGGTGGGTGGCGTATTTATGTCGTAGATGTCTATGGGCTCCAGTAACCACTTAACACCAGGTGGGCTGTGAGCTCGTCCACCCATCTAAGCAATAAAAAAAATATTTAGATACTTCACATAATTCATGACAGTGATAATTTTGGCAATTTCATACTACACTTCAGAAATGTATTTGATGCTGACGTCCTACTTAGATCCGAAAAAAATAACTACATAGTTTAACTAGGTATACTAAAGTAAAATGTACAACACAGCTTAATCGTTCTTTAATCATCGGTTAAGAACATAGTGAAACCGAACCATTCAACGTACATTTTAATTAAATAAAATCAGGAGAGCTGAACTAATGAATTCAGTTGGTCGCGACATTCACAACGAGACCGTTTAAATGCAAATGGAGGATATATTTAATTCGTGCAGAGACTTGTTTGTTTTTCTGTGACTTTACACTCTTGTTGATATTCACAGGAAAAGAAATTGAATGTTGGAGGTTTAGACGTAGTTTTACTGGTAGTAAGGCTCCGACTGGGTGAGTTTCACCGCCATGTCTATGTCTAGTAATGCATCTCGGGTTGAAGGACATTGCCGTTGTACTATACAATTGAGACTTAGACGTCATGTAATTAACATTATTATTTATAATTTTTTATTAAGTATTAACAATAACGAGATTTGGTCATAGATTTTCCCCACCTTAATAAGATGAAAACAAAACAAAAGAAAATGCATTGAATGAATTTAGACCTTGAGATATACACACATAAATTACATACTTTTTTTATTGCTTAGATGGGCGGACGACCTCACAGCCCAACTGGTGTGAAGTGATTGCCGGAGTCCATAGACATCTACAACGTAAATGCCGCCACCTACCTTGAGATATATACCTATGTACCTTGAGAGATATAGTTCTAGGGTTTAAGTTTTTACAGAATAACGGCTGCCCCACCCTTCAAACCGAAACTCATTACTGCTTCACGGCAGAAATAAGCAGGGTGGTAGTACCTACCCGTGCGGACTCACAAGACGTCCTACCACCAGTAATTACGCAAACGTTACGTTTTTTACACGTTGCCGCTATTCCTAGAAGTGGAAGTCAATCGTGAACATTTGCTAAGTACGTATTTCAGTATAAAAATTGGTACCCGCCTGCGGGATTCGAACACCGGTGCATTGCAAGATAAGAATGCACCGGACATCTTATCCTTTAGGTCACGACGACGTTACATACATATGTACACATATTGTGGTCCAATTTTGACTACTGGGACAAAGCTAGTACAAATAACATAAGATTAAGTCTAAAATGGAGATTGCTAATAACGAATGATCATCTTTGTAAACGAAATATACCGTTGCGAATTGATTCAAGAACGTTATTTCAAATTGACATTGACAAACCATTCAGTAATATGAACATGCGGAGCAATGCTCAAATTACCTTCATAATTGAACACAGGTAGATTAAGCTTCACTGTTAGTAGTAGTAATAGGTCAGCGGTCATGGGCTGTATTCAAGGAAACGTGTGTGCAATTTACACGAAGTAGAAGTAAAACCTTTAGAAGTATTCTTTGTCATTCTCTAGCAGACCAAATACTATACATGTGTCTCTTTTTAGTGTATTTTTTTCGTTTCACTGAGCTTCAAACTATCGAGTATACCGAATTTTTACTTACTTTTTATAACACCTAGTGGTATTAGCCCGCCAGCAGACAAGTGATAATTTAGCCCACTGAATTTCTCACCGGATCTTCTCAGTTGGTCGCGTTTCCGATCCGGTGGTAGATTCTGCGAAGCACTGCTCTTGCTAGGGCCAATGTTAGCAATGAGAGCTCCCCTACAAGCTAGGGTAAGGCTGATATAGCCTCTCAAAAAAAGGGGTCATCGCTCAAGAACATTATCAAAATCACCGGCTATTTATAAGGAAAAGCGACGGCTATAACATCGCTCTGAATGTCACAGGACATTGTGTGGCAGATACCAATTATAGTAATGGAAAATACTGCCTATAGTGCATATGAGTAGTTGACAGTTGTTCATGAACGTCTTTTGCGATCGTGGAGTCTTTTAACATGTAGCGGTAGCCATCATACAACGCAAGATATTTGACAGATGCCTGAATCCCGCTTATGACATTTCTAAGATAAGCTTGCGTATATACAAGTTCTGAACAATATCATTGGACCGCCGTACTACCGAGCAGTATCACCCTCTCGATTGAAGACCTTCTTTTCGTCGTTATATCTACAAATAAAAATCAAACCTGCAAATTTAAAGAAAAAAAACCCGTTATTACTGATATAATCAACACTCCATTTTATTTATAACTAGCGACCCGCCCTCGCTTCGCTTCGGAAACATTAAAACACACATGAAACCAAAAAAAAAATTAAAAAAAAGTAGCCTATGTTCATCAGGGACAATGTCGGCTTCTAATGGAAAAAGAATTTTTCAAATCGGTCCAGTAGTTTCGGAGCCTATTCGAAACAAACAAACAAACAAATCTTTCCTCTTTATAATATTAGTATAGATAAGCAATAAAAATCTTAAATAACCTTTTTGGCTTATAGTATTACCTACAGTATCGTTTCGGCCTCGCAAACGATCTGGTAAAACTCTGTAACGCAAGCTTAAGTAATAACAAAATCTATTTAGTTTTTAAGGATGCAAGATTCGTCTTAATCTGGTCTTGATTAGTGATCAAAAACAAACAATCCCTGTTACAAAAATTCCTCTCCTAACTTCTTCTTCGGTATTTTCCGATGATAAATACAGTCCAAGTATAATTTACGAGGCAACTGATCAGATAGGACACTGTCCACTTCGGGACCATGACGCTAAATTGGAACCGTAAATCATAGGGCTGAGATATGACAAGAAAATACGTGTGAGTTTCTGTGGTGATATCACCAAGTATAAATTTTAATTAGACTTTTATGAACGGGCAGTTGTGTTTATTTGCTATTTGTTTAAAGTGCCATTTTTGCAATTTTACAGATGAGCCATTTCAAGTTTAAAATTTAGAAAAAATATAACATACTTAACAAAAAATACTTCTTTAGCTATTTGAATGGACTGATTGAAGTTAAATTAAAAACATGGAACTGTTGATGCTAATACCAAATAAAACGCACCTTGAATTATAAAGATATTCATATATCCAGAAGTATTGTATTTTAGACGACAAATCTTAGCTTTACGGTGTAAATTAGTTACCATGTTAATTGGGCCGTAAAAATAATTTATATTTCAAAAATATTCAATTTTTAATAATATAACATCGTATGAAAATATGTCTTGTTGCTTCAATAAATTCTTACATCTAATCATCCTTAATACAGTAATTGTATTATAGTTCTTTATGAATCGTAATGTAAATAAAAAGTAAGAATTTCTTGAATCCGAGCAAAAGTCATCATCTTTACGATTAGTTCGTAATCTTAAACATGCAATCAGCAACGGAAGTTCCATAGTAATAAAAAAACGTCGAAGGTAAAATACCCAAACAACTAAAATAACGGGATGTCCTTAATAAAACTAATATGCATTATGGTTTTGTTTCCTGAACTCCAGTCAGCCACCCTCCTATAAGACAAAGCGTTTAATGAACACGTCAATATTGCTTAGCGCGCGACAACTAATGTCCAATCACATTTACCAGGGTCGCAATATCGATCCCGGCCACATTATGATATTGTCTCTATAGTATGTGAAAATCGATTCAGGTTACGGAATAGATTACCTCTTGACATCTAGCAGGCGACATAGACAATTAGAGTTGATTTTTATTTATATTAGTATTCTCTTCGGGTTTGGCAAGTCGCGTTTTATTATTATTAATATATTATTTCCTAGATTTCAAATACTCTTCGGTCTTCCGGATCCACGAAAATGTAAAATATTCGAAACTTCGGAGTTGATGTAATAATGACAATAAAATCCCGAGATTAAAACTGTAAAAATGTATTTTAATTATAATTTTTAAATTATTCATTCAGCCTAATACTATATTTATAATAATATTTATTACCAATGCGAAAATGGTTTGTTTGTTTGTTACGCTTTTACGTCTTAATCATTCAATCGATCGTATTTTAATTTTTGCGTAACGTATTATAGCTATAGAATAGGTATACCTTTCCTCCAGAAAAGGTAATTTTCCTGAGGCACATTTTTTTTCTGTAGTAACATAGCGCTACAATAAGCGTTGAAAGTCTAATTTGCATTTTTTTCCTACTTACTCGCAGATGGGGATGGGGATGGAATCTCGCAGGGGAGATTCTAGCCACACGCGGACGGCTAGGTGAGCTCACGGACTCAACCTTAGGTAATTTTCTAACATTAGCCCTAGCAAGAGCAAGAGTATTCGCAGAATCTACCACCGAATCGGAATCGCGAACCATTGACAAGATCCGGCGAGTGAGCAATGTCTATGGGTAAAGCAAGCAAATTTATTATTATTTCCAAATAAGCTAGTAACTAGTTAACAATAGGTCTGCCTACAACAATAATCGGGTTATAGCTTAGCTAAAATTTCCTTACACCACACTATTCGCATTTGTACGCGTTTTGTTACGCGGAGGTGCGAAATTGATTCCCTACGTTTTGATTTTTCACGTCTTATAATACTTTTGTAGAGTAATTTAATGATAAAAATTTATTAATTATAAACAAGGCTAAATTTATTAATGAATTATTATTCGTTGGATACTGTTCATGTCAAAACAACGTTGGAGTGACCAGTGCAAAGGGTCATTTATTAGGGAACGAAGCGAAGGAACAATGAACTAAATTTCCATTCAACATTGATCGATGACTGGACCCCATCCTTCGTATAAGTCATTTGATCTCCAGCTTGGATTCATTCGGTGACGAGTTATTATGAGAGATGGATATGAAGAAATCGACATTAAAACTTTTTTTTTCGGCCACATGCTTGATATCTAAGACTAAGGTCCTTTACAACTGACCATTATCGGTCGTTCCAATTATTCCTTAAGACTAGATATTGTTCTGTTTATTTAATTCATTTTATAAATATATCGCAACGAATTGCCACTACAGCATTCGGAGTGAAAACTTTGTAATTTACATAATACGGTGATTTTAATGCAAGTCTCTGTGAAGCACAAAATAGTATTATTCTTAAACAAAATGTATTATTATTATTATATTAATTTAAAAAATTATAATATTCAATTGAAACTACTTTTACTGTTTTATAATCTCCCGTATATTATTCTCATTATCTATATATTAATACGTGAAGCAAAAACTTTGTATCCTTTTTTACGAAAATTGCGCGGACGGAGGAGTATGAAATTTTCCACACTTATAGAGAATATAGAGAAAAAGTGCACAACGCTAAAATTTTTTTTAAATAATGCATAAAAGATACATTAAATCAATAAAGAAAACATTACACACACTACATACCATGTATTTGACGCACACACGCATGCATACTATTTATTGTCAAACTTTTGTTCTTAACGTCTGTGTTCAAACTGAGAATAGATTAAATATTGTTTGTCTTTATTAATATTTTTTTATAGTGTAGCTTTGGCGAAATTTGTGATTATAGAAGTATAAAATACAATCATAATAGTGTACAAACTTATTATACAATTCCAATTAATTATAGTCGAATTTCGACTACTGCGGGACCTCTAGTAATTATTATTTCATATATATACTTCGAATACCGTACAATATTTAAGGTCGACAGTTGTCGGTGGACTTCAATTATGTCTATGACTTGCTTAATATCCAAGAAAACACTACTAGCATCATACCCTTTCTAGACTAGAACAAAATTACAGAATAATTAAACACTGTATAACTTTTAAATTTCAGTTTTAGTTCTATGAGAAATAAAATTTTGATACGTCAAAGTTGTTAGTTTATTTTTAACAACAAATAGATTTATTAGATTCATCATCTATACAATAGAATTTTACATCATCAATCTAAATAAATATGAAAACGAGATTAATAATCCTGTTTTTAAATTTGAAAAAGTTGTTCAGAAATTTAAATGAAGTGCTATTTAGATAAGGAAACAAAATATTTGACTGTTACGTTTTAATTTTGATTGTTTTTTAATAATATTTGAATTAATCAACATCACTTGGACTATAGCTGTGGATGTGAATTTTGAATTGAATTGTGAATTTAGTGAGATTTTGAGAAACGGCTTTAAATGGCAAACTTTCTTATTTACCGCATTTGTGTTCAGCAAATAAAAAGTTTAATGGCGACATTACAATATCCTGTCTTCTAAACTCAACTTAATGTCGAGGTACATATTATATATGTTTATATGTTACCAAATTGCACACAATAGAAATTGTGNGGATGTGAATTTTGAATTGAATTGTGAATTTAGTGAGATTTTGAGAAACGGCTTTAAATGGCAAACTTTCTTATTTACCGCATTTGTGTTCAGCAAATAAAAAGTTTAATGGCGACATTACAATATCCTGTCTTCTAAACTCAACTTAATGTCGAGGTACATATTATATATGTTTATATGTTACCAAATTGCACACAATAGAAATTGTGGCTCGATCCGTTTGCATCAAATGCCTTCGGGAAACTTGAAAACTAAATTACCGTAACATTAAACAAGTGAGTTACTTGTACCACTCATCCACTCAGGTCGCGAATAACAACAGAAGTCGTAAACTAGCTCCATTAGCAGTTCCGAATAAAAGCGAACCGAGTATGTCCCGTCCCTAGAGGCAGTTTGGGCCGTCAATGAGAAAATTTAAGGCTGCCACACCCAAGCTCTCAGAGTCGTGCCCTTTGTCTCAATTGTTGTTAAGGTAAAAATAGTACTCACTAGAGGCGAAATGAGATAAATGGAGCTCCATTGTGGAAGGTTTCATCGCGAACTATGTATATTTATTATATAGTATATGTAGATTTTTAAAGGTAATTATTAAACTAAACTAAGGAGAGGGTAAGATTCTTCAATTTAGATGGATGGTGGTCATGTCGTTGTGGGTGGAATCCAAAGCTTGGGAGTTAATATTTTGCGTTTGAAATTAGTGTTCCATATTTTAATATATCTTTATCTTAATTGTCATAGTCAATAGAACAATTAGAAAATAAAATATTGGAAATACTCAAGAAACCGAAAACTTAAGGATCATGTTTCATCTTATCTTGCACAAACTTCTAAGCTAACTCATAAAAAGGACGGTAATAAAACTATTATCGTAGGTATAAGTACCACAACAAAAAATGGTGGTACTTATAAATATAACGTAATAAATAAATTTAATGTTGTAATGAAATGACTCACAAGGTGTAAACTATTTTATCATGAGCCATTAAATCAAACATTTAGCCACCTTTTTTATATCTTTTTCTTTTTCAACACATTATCCATTGAAAGCAACAAAGAACACTAATTTCGGTACAGTCAACACAAATAAACTATCCACCTAATCTCGTTCATAGGAATGTGTTACCGACATCGGCCGCCCATCTATCTTGCTGTAACGACAATGTCTTGATATATTTTATCACATTTAGCTTCGGTAGAAATATTTACAATCATCGACCAGTTCAATAACGATTGCCCTGCCTCCCGTCGTCATTTAGTATTACAGTAAATCAAAGGTGCTCTTATGGTTCGTATAGGTCAATTTACGATGGCCGTTTGTTACCGCGACTTCAGTGCTAACGTCCTTATTTGTCATCCGTCAATTTGGCTTGTATTTTTGTTGGGGGGATATGAAAGCTTTCATTTAAACGGGCTAACGGTGTTTTATCATCATTATTTTCGGTTCGATTCATAATTAATATTGACAGAAACGAATAAAGGACTAAAATAGTAGGGGACGATATCATTTAAATACCATGTTTGTTTTGTAGTTCATTGAGTTGTTGGGATAAAGCAATTTTTTTTGTTACGTTTAAAAAGGTATTATTATATTGTAGTATTTTCTTGGGTTTTGTTGCAAGAAAAATATAAAAAAAACAACTAAAATTATGTCTGAAAGCCATATTTTCAAATTCAGTGAAACCAATGACAACAATTCGAACAAGAAAAACGTAAAACATTATTTGTTTAATTAAAATAGTATTTAATTTTAAACGGTTAAGTAATGCACAGTAAACGCCTTTCCCGCTAAACAATTAATAAAAGAAACAAAAAAACAAAGTCAAAATCACAAAAATACGAAAACCGTTATCCAAGCTACAAACTACCAAAGCAATCGCTTAAAATACCAATTTCGAAATTTAAATTGCCACCAACAACATTGCTAGTTTTTTTTTTTTTTAATATAGCATACTGGCCACGACGACACCGTACTTTTTAGTTCATATTAAAAGGGACGGCTTGGAAACCATTACCTGGAGCCGATTCACCCTTAATCCCTATAATTAGAGGCATCCCACACCGAGTGATTGATAGTCGGACGGCAAAGCCAATGCCGTAACGTCAAATGAGAATCTAATCACTTTTTGTGCTGGCAACTTTTTAGGATGTGTCAAGGAAATAATCGGTACATTACCTCTTCTTTTTGAGCTTGTTGAGCTAATTGCTTAACCAGGGCGGCATGGAAGCATGAGAGCAAAAAAAAACGAGATCATTCAAATTAAAAAAAAAACATTCATTCTGTAACTCGCTAAAATAGATCAGAGACAAAGTTCAGAATATATTATTTTTTTTGTTATCACTAGGACAAGCTCGCGTTCCTATTGATACAATTATAATAGATAGATATAATTATAATAGATGAAATCGCACAGCAACAGTAATCTAATTTAATTGATTGATGGTGGGCTATATTCGTCTGTGGATAAACGATTGGCGTTTAATAAAATTACATGGTTTTAATGTTACCAAGGGTTGAATAGGCGTTTCTAATATCCAATCTCATTGAGAGGGCCGGACTAGCCTCCGCGGGAGCCGGCTGGATTCGGAATAACGATTAGTCCATTACACATTTTGGGAACACGATCGTATCATGAAATTAAAAAGTAGGTCACGACAAAAAACTCTTTGTTTTTGTTTTTGTAATTTACAGATGTTTAAAAAAACAACAACTTTTTTTTTTCCTACCTAAGCTGGTAGCCTAGAGAGGCCATTCCAGCGTAACCGTAACTAGTAGGTGAGCTCACGGGGCTCAAACCTGACGACGATGCTAACACGAACCCTAGCAAGAGTCATGCTTCGCAGAATCTACCACCGGATCGGAAACGCGACCCACTGAGAAAATCCGGCGAGAAACTCAGTGGGCTGTGTCTGAGAGTTAATTTACTCGTCGAGCCCTTCGTCGCAAGCGACGGGTTCGACGAGAACGGTGACCGGTGCTTGAAGTACCTAGAAGCACCGTTAGTGGATCGGGAAAGGATAGATAGTCGCTCACTAAGTTCATGACCAGATCTTCTCAGTGGGTCGCGATCCCGATTCGGTGGTAGATTCTGTGTACTACTGCTATTGCTAGTGCTAGTGTTAGCAAAGTCTTCAAAGTTGAGCCCATGAGTTCACCTACCCGTCTGGGCGTAGCTAGAATAGCCTCTTAGACTACCAGCGAATAGGTAGGTAAAAAAGAGATAGATACCTTTGTAGGGGAATGATACCCAGCCCCGCTTAGCTTACTATGCAGTTATTGTGCATATAGTAATGAGCAGATACGTTAGTCAGTCAGTGGTCAACGTGCAGCGATCCACCGCGGTCGCTGACGCGAATAAACATGTAATTATACGTAGTGTTTTAATGTCCACTCTGATGAGGTTTCCAGAGGAGAACGCACAATAAACCATGAACACCATAAAACCTCACACCTTCTTGCCGATTTTTTTTTTATTAATGAAGGATTACTGGCAGCCCTGAGGCCTTTCCAGTTTCACCACACAGGTGGGCGAGCAAAGGCTCAGCCAGAAGGGGTGAGATTTGCTCACAGCTGCCCTCCGAAGGAGACCTAACAACTTAAAAGCAGTTGTTTCACGAATGAATCTACTGCCGGATCGAAATCGCGACCCGCTGAGAAGATCAGGCGAGATATCCAATTTCTACCGCCAAACCGTTAGCATTCCGTATAAAGGATGAAACAGCCCACATACAACAAAAGTATGAATTATGGGCTCCGTTAACCACTAACTCAGTATACTAAATCTAGTTTCAGTATACTACTATCTAGTACTATCATCATCATTTGTTTATTAACTTTAATCGATCAGGCCCTTGTAGTCCGAATTCTATAAAGCAGTTGATTTAGCCTCTAACTTAAAAATAATAACAGTATGTAGACTAACACGGAAATAAACGACCAAAAATGTTCGTCAGGATTTTCCAAAAATATATTGTTTTAAATGTTAGTAGTGTTCTTGCGGACAAGAATAAAAATCCAATACGTAAAAGAAAAAAAACATCACAAGATTTACTAAAAAGAAGATACATACCAACAAAATTTATTAAAAAAAAGAATCGAATTAAAAAAAAAGCAAAAGTATCCTTATATTGATCCTTAAGATATGATTGACCATTTACTTAAAAATTGTAATATCATCTTCGGCTCAGCCCCCGAAGCGACGCATCAAAAACCCTGAAATTTTTGGAATACCCGCTAAATTGCATCTCTGCTTGATGCTCTTAGTAAAAACTTAAATATATTTAGTTTTTTTTGTGTAAAAAAAAAAAAATAAGGGCGTTATTACGACTACAATACCGGTTAGAGCGGAGGACAATTATATTTTGACGGTTTTCTGATAAATTGCCATCTTAAATGTTCTTCGGGCGAAGGCGTGGAGTTTCCCTGTGCTAAAAATATTATTGCGAATGAAATTGATGTGGTTACTTATTAAAACGAAAATTATCTTTTAAAGAATGCATAAGCGTTTACAAGTTGGTGTAACTAGAATATTATAACATTTTTAACTTATGAAGTCACATTAGTAATTCACATTAGTAATAGGTTAGTAGTATAATTGTTTAATTGTATATTGTGAATAAAATTATTTCCTTATATTACAAGTTAGATTAGTTTTTGTTATCGTGTTGTTTTGTCGTATAGTTGTAAGGAACATTGTGTACAAATTTAGCACTTTATCTTGTTTGGTTGTACGCACATGTCTTATGTTGCAAGCCAGATTTTGTTTCTTTTTACTTGTGTGTATGAATCCTTTTAGCTTGTGATGTGTATTGTGTGCCTAATAAATAAACAAATAAATATGATATGATAGCAGTTTAATATTGTTGTAACGAGAAGATGTCTTATTGGCTAATGGAGATTGAAATGGAGGTGGCAGGTACGGCATGTCTCAAAAATTTGTGGCACCTTTCGCGTCATCTATGTATCTCGCTAACCACTTATCATAACATGGGCTACAAGACTTAGCTCTTTATACTCTGTATGTGTCGTGTAATAAAAATTAAACCCGAAAAATTATAATTTGCGTAATCACTGGTGGTAGGACCTGTTGTGAGTCCGCACGGGGAGGTACCACCACCCTGCCTATTTCTGCCGTAAAGCAGTAATGCGTTTCGGCTTTAAGGGTGGGGTAGCCGTTGTAACTATAACGAGACTTAACTTATATCTCAAGGTGGGTGGCGCATTTACGTTGTAGATATCTATGGGCTCCAGTAACCACTTAACACCAGGTGGGCTGTGAGCCCATCCATCCATCTAAGCAATAAAAAAATGTTACATTAAAAACTTATTTTCTTAAATCACAATTCAGTTATGTAAAAGTCATTTGAAAAAAATATCACAATACGATAACTGTTCCACGACGTCCCATGTTCCTTAAATACCTAACTAACAATGCGACCCAACTTGTGATTAAAACGATCGTTTTCCCTAACCGCGAATTATCAAATTTCTTGTACTCACCCTAAAATTATCGCATAAGTCCAAATGTCTCGAAAATCGTCCTACCGACCAGAACAGATTAGTCCCTTGCGATACTAAAAAACTTTAGAAAACAATTTCTTTCGATGATCCTGTCACTCTCTCACTCATACCTTAAAAGTGCCACGTATAAAGTGAGACAGTAAATCAGTAAACATACGTATAAGTTGAGTCAGAAAAAACAATTAACGTCCTTCGTGTTTTAAGAATAAGTTATAGTTTTCTCTATATCCACCGAGTTGAGAACTATGCTTTGTTTCAATCTGAAAGCTCAAGTAACATTGGCTGTACGTATCTGTAACAATTAAGAGAAAATTGCAAACGATTACAGTTAAACTGTAATCCGTGGATCAACTGTAATTATAAGTTCTCTAACTCCCGATGTAGGTATAAATGTTGTGATTTAAGAGTCTACCTCCAAAACATTTATCCGTACCCTCAAAATAATATGTTCCAATGATTTATTTTACCTCAACTCTATGCGAACGTCTCTATTTTTATTATATTTAAAATAAATAACTAATGACTGTCGCATACATAAATCAAGTTAATTAGAATAATTCTATTTATGCTAATTGACCATAAATTACGTTACGTCTAAGCTTTTAGTTTTTAAATAGTTTATTGCGCCACAGATTACCAACAATCTGTTTAAAATATCAATGTTATTATGCGTTTTAATTTAATATAGATTTACCCTACACACGTTAGGGTGAAGCTGAAATAGCCTCTCAAGGCTATCAGCATAGGTACGAAAAAAAAGAAGGGTGGGGCAGCCGTTCTAACTATACTTGAGACCTTAGAACTTATATCTCAATATAGGTGGCGCATTTACCTCGTAGATGTCTATGGGCTCCAGTAACCATTTAACACCAGGTGGGCTGTGAGCTCGTCCACCCATCTAAGCAATAAAAAAAAATGCGAAAACACAACTAGAGTTCAGCTTGTATTGGTCATTCCTAATACTTTTAAACTCAAATTTAGAACATGTCAAGTTTTGGATGGCGGCATTTAATTTATTGATGCCTATGGACTCCAATAACCAGGAGGGCTGTGAGCTCATATACATACTCACACAGACAATAAAAATAACGTAAAAATAGCTTTATACCTCGTCATCCGGTTCTTCGTAGAACTAAAAAAAATACATGATCTTAGATCAAATTGAAGAGCCACAAATAAAGCATTCGGTATAAACACAATACGATGTTACAATCAATGTCTCAATCCGAATATGGGTATTTTTAATGTCCAAAATAAAACGTTTCCAATCAAGATTTTAGGACATATTCATCGTCAATTAATATTCAAACAACCCAATCAGTCTAAAGTTCGGACAGTGGCTTCTGTGATGCTAATTAAAACATCTAATCACGGCTTTTTTTACCGTATTGCCACAACAAGCGACATATTACCGAAATCAATCATTGTCAATGTGGATATTCATTTTATTTTTCAAGTACATCTACATATTATTCAATATTGGTTTTTGATAACTCGTATAATGACCCACCGTGGCAAAAATGGTACCAAATTTTTGCCGCGAAGTGTCTAAGCTGTTTAATTAAATAAGCACAATTCACTTTACTGGTGGTAGGACATCTTGTGTGTCCGCGCGGGTAGATACCACCGCCCTGCCTATTTCTGCCGTGAAACAGTAATGCGTTTCGGTTTGAAGGGTGGGGCAGCCGTTGCAACTACACTGAGATCTTAGAACTTATATCTCAAGGTGGGTGGCGCATTTACGTTGTAGATGTCCATGGGCTCCAGTAACCACTTAACACCAGGTGGGCTGTGAGCTCGTCCACCCATCAAAGCAATAAAAAAAATATTGAAATTAGACCTTCTTCTCCAAAGCAGACATATAGGCTACGGTAATTATTTAATATCAGAAAGGAATTGAGCTAGTTCACGCGTCGAAGCAATAGAAACAACTAAAATTATAAAAACGCAAAATTTCAGATCAAATAAGACCCGACGCAATGTACAAGTACTGAAGAGAATGTCATTAAAGGAATTCATAAAAAACTTAATATAACAATGGTTCATTAACACGCCTGCCCTATGCTTTCCCCATGAGTTATTAAGTTTATGAGTTTTTATTATTATTATTATTAAGCTATCCACTAAATCACATACCACGAGACCTTTCACAAATCCCACAGGAAGGTGTCAGCAGTTTTTAGATCGGCAAGACTTTTAATTGTGAAGGGGCAAAATTATGTTTGCTGTTGACGATAGTTGTCACAGTCTGCGACCCACGACCGCTCGGTACACGCTGTATTGCGAACCGCTTTGTGACGTCAACTCGCCGACGGCAAACGTAAGCTGGCCGAGCAACAAGTCCAGATATATGAATAATTCAAAGATGCTCAGCCTCCGGAACGGTCACAGAACGATGCGACTAGCGGTGACCATCGCCGCTCGGGTGGACGACAGGTGCGAACTCAGGCTGTTGATGTGGGTCGAATTATAAAATCATTTTCATATTATGTACAGAAACTTTATTCATATATACACAATGAACATCGCCCTTCAGAGTGGATTTCGTAAATGCATCCTAACTAATATCGGCTGAATGACGACACGAACCCCATGTGAGTTCACACCACCCCCCTACCATAGGCAATCGTCAGAATTATTATAACTTAAAATAAGTTTTATAAATATGACGTCATGACAAAACTACGGACGGGTGAGTAAGTAATAGTAGAGATGCTCTAGACGACCTCAAGTGTGAGACACAAGGGCAGAATTGTAGAGAGCTACGCTATAGATGTCTATGGGCTCCAGTAACCACTTAACACAAGGTGGGCTGTGAGCTGGTTCACCGAAGTAAGCAATAAAAAAAAAACTATTTGATGTTTACATTTGCCGGTGTAGCCGTACTTAAACTAAATACCTTGTTTTTCAATTTCATGTTTTATTTTAACTGGAAAAAGAGCATTTTCATATTACCATAATTATTTTTTTGCTCCATTATCAAATACCATAAACCTTATATACTTATTATTGATGAGAAGAAGTACATTAAACATGCAGCGGTAAGATTCAATATTAGAACTTCAGAATACGTCCCTGCAAATGTTGTAAGATTTGAAATTATTACCACTTTTATTACAGGTTGGTTGATAATTAAAGATCGGTTACTATAGATAACAGGATGTCGAATTATTATGAGAAAAGACCAGCAGAACAAAAAAAAAACGACAAAACATAATGTCGAGAATGCGACCTAAACATTAAATTCAAAATGGTTTTTCATATAACGTTCGTTAAGCAACTTTTTTTTTTAATTGCTTAGATAGGTGGACGAGCTCACAGCCCACCTGGTGTTAAGTGGTTACTGGAGCCCATAGACATCTACAACGTAAACGCGCCATCTATCTTGAGATATAAGTTCTAAGGTCTCAAGTATAGTTACAGCGGCTGCCCTACCCTACAAACCGAAATACATTACTACTTCACGGCAGAAATAGGCAGGATGGTGGTATCTACCCGCGCGGACTCACAAGAGGTCCTACCACCAGTAACAAATGTCTTAATAATAACAACACAAATTGTAATTATATCTACGACTGAAGAATTAAGAAAAGATCCTTGTATTTCGAATTGGTAGGGCTCTAATGACTTACTTACAAGCTGGAGTTGTTCGTCCTCAAGCCGAGCCCAGTGGGCCCCTCCGCCAGAATATCCCCTGGAGGCTACTAGCAGTTAGGTAAGCAAAAAAACAAAAAGTTCTTCAAAAGCAAAGAGTCCTTAACGGTAGGCAGCGGCTTAGCTCTGCCCCTGACATTGCGGAAGTCCATGGGTGACGGTAACCACTCACCATCAGGTGGTACGTATGCTCGTCTGCCTACAAGGGCAATAAGAAAAAGTTCCGTTTCACCCACATTGCATTTCCAAGAATCATTAGAAAAATGTAATCCAGTAAATTATTCCCTAACTGATAACTACAGTTTTAAGCCGAGAGCATTGGGCATATTTTCCCAGGGCCCATACTTACCATGCATACTTAGCAAAAATCAAGGATCACAGACATACCGGTGAGTAGACTAAAAGGGAACGCTTTTCTATTTGATCTCCTCCTTGTATGGTGTTTATAGAGGCAGTGACGCTGAAAATAGCACTACCATTAACCAGGAATTTCTATATGAGTCACCTTAACAAAATAACAAACATATGAAAATCGTTCAGAGAATATATTATCCAGGAATGTGGAGCTCAAGGCGTTAGTCTCTCAATTCAGTCTTCATAATAACCCTAGTCACATGTGAACCCTAATTTTTGGCATTCCGTCACCACTCTCACTTAATTTCCGTAGCCGGGTTACATGTGGACAAATGACGTAAATTTAGGTATCTACTTTACAGTCAGCGACATTGCTGTATCTCCAGCAGTAGCAATGACGAATCGTCAGAAAGTAGACTGCATCGTTCCGAATTATACCGAATGAAACATAAAGTCACTCACTATTCATATAGTGGTCAATAAAGTGCCTACATGACTATTAACAAACCAAAAGTAAATGTATTTAAAGTTTTATATTATATCACGTAACGAAAACGAATTGGCAATTTTAAACATTGTTTTATTCCGAAAACAAGGCAACATGTAAACCCAGTGCTGGTATAAGACATCAGATCCTTTAGATATTTACATAATAACATCACACAGCTCTTCCCCCAGGCTGGCGGGGTTTTGTCAAATTCCTTCTTTGATGTGGAATTACTTGATGCGATTTAGTTTTACTGGCGTGAGAGTGACATTCCGATTGTTATTCATATTTTGAAAGTAGTAGTGTAATTCCCAAACGTTCTTGATGTTGAAATTTAGAAAATGGCTGAGTAAAAACTTGATAATTTAAAAGAAAAAAGACGTGACACTTTTTTAGGTAGCTCATATACTATCCTGTCGACCAAAGAGAAGGTTAGACGCTGTATCGGAGACGTCGGATAATTAGATACGAATATAAATCCTTGCTGAATCGAAATCTAGATTTCGGTTTGCCCAAACGTTTGGAACGGAATTGCATTGCTAAAATTCGTTACTCAAACAGCCACGGTGTCACAGATAAACGATAAGAAGAACAATAGTAATTGCTCAAATTGAAAACGGTGGCAAATTATTTTCACATTGGCTCAAACTGTCTCGGTCTGTTGGCTGCATCGCTTTGACAATCCCGTCCAATGGGAAACGCACAATGGACTATACATATCTCGCACTGCGGTACATTATGTACAGTGTAATTTTCCGGTAAGTGCCCTCAACAATAGGCTACATGTAAACAAAAGACCATCTTGGCGCGCATTGTTCTCGATTTAAATAATTTAAAAGACAAAAGACTCGAGATAGCATTCATAGCCGCAAATGTGTGTTTTGTTTCGTTGTGTTGTGTTGACGACACGCAAATGTAACTGGCTCGCATTATTTTGTTATTGTCGATGAACTTGAAGTAAGGTTTAATGAGTATCATTTGTTGAGGAACGCTGTTTCATAATTCGAACTGGAATGGATGCATCATGAATAAAATAGGCAAGATGATGACATCAACACAAGAGCTATCGCAATGTGCTGATATATATCAGAGAAGGTACTGATATAGACCAACAAATACTCGGTTCAAATAAATAAATGGCCAAACAAGCAGCCAAGCAAGAAATAATAATATAAAACAAAGAATATCAAACAGGTAACACTGAATCCAATGTTATAGTGTCCGAAAGAGGCATTGAACGTAGCCATGCAGACTCAGACGTTTTGATAGTCTGCGATCAGTCGAATTAACAAACACACATCTCTCCCACACGCGAAAAGAGGATAAAACAATTACAACATATTATGAACAACAAACAAAAATCCCACGGTACGACAGTTAAGAAATACACAAACACGTATCGGACGTGTGGACTGCGTTACCATGAAATCCACTTGTTTGTCAAGTATTCCGGTACTTTCTATTAATTGGTATTAAAATAACCACATGCGTGTTAATTGACGCGTGACATGTAGATTGCACAACGATTTCTAATCAATATTGTCGAATGGATCTTCGTAATCAAGTCTCAAGTTTTATTATCTCCTTCCGGGATGCGTTGGAGATGATGAACACTTATTTTTATTACTTAAATAAGTGAAGGATCTCACAGCTGATCTGGTGTTCAGTGGTGACGATATCAGCAGCGTAAAAGCCGTCACCTTCCTGGAGACATGAGTTCGAAGTCTCACAGCTACAGGACAACGACTGTCCCACCCTAGAAACTGGATCACTAGACTGCTTCCCAGTAGCAATAGACAGTTTGACGATACCTTCTCCGCGGGCTTACAATTCACCTTTTTTTTTCAATTCGTAAACAAACAAATATGTACAACATATTTCCTAAATAGAAAAATATGATTTTGAACATAGGCATTATCGCATCGCTCGATACGAATACACCGGGCGTCTTATCCTTTAGGGCCTAAAGGATATGACTAAAGTTTAGGCCAAGAACTTCGAAACTATATCTCCCTCTCTCTCTCTCTCTCTCTCTCTCTCTCGTTTTTTTGTTTATCTTGCTTCTTATCTGAACAGGTACTTGAAAAATTATTTAAATAAAATTCAAAGTAACAAAAGATCTGTTTTTTTTTTAATAATACTCAATTCAATTTGATATTATGTATTTTAACAGTTGATAAAACGGTTAAATAACTACACACTTTTAGACTAGGTTGGAAAATTTGTGAAATCAAATCGAATTACACACAAAATTGACACTTTCCAAATCTTTTTATTATAAACACTTAATTTAAGTGAACGTTTTAATTGACGATGTAAAACTATGCCCACTAATAAAAAATTATATACGGTACATTTGTATGATACATAAAATTTGCTTGATTGCACACGTTCCTATTTTAATACTGCCATTTTTGTCTTTTTATCGAGACACTGGGATGATCACAGAGACGGATTCAGGGGTATTATAAAATACAGATTGTAATAACATTAAAATTTGGTATTGACCACGTAAATTATAAAGTACTAGCTGACCCAGCAGACTTCGTAGTGCCTCAATCGATAAATAAAAGATATAAACTTTTGTATAAAATAAACTTAAAACAAACAAACGGAATCCGTCCGACGGTGGACACATCAAAGGAAAAACAAAATTGTTATTTTTATTTAATTCCGAGCATTTTCATATTTCTCTACCTTTTATACCTTCTGTGGACTTCCACAAATAATTCAAGACCAAAATTCGCCAAATCGGTCCAGCCGTTCTCGAGTTTTGGCGAGACTTACGAACAGCAATTCATTTTTATATATATAGATACGAAACATTGGAATAAATTTAATGACAATAAAAACAACGCGAGGTTAAACCATAAAAGTATTTTTAATTATGTCTGCCACTCGTGAAAATCGAAGCAAACAAACACTAAATACATTTAAGTGACTAATCTTTTTTGAAAAAATAGCTTTTATATGGATTTGATTTTAGGGTTTTTTGGCTGCGATCTAATACTTAAATATTAAGGCCAAATATTTAAAGAAATAATGTACAATGATAAATATTATTATCCATTGTGGACGCGCATATCAGTATACCTAACTATATATAGTTCCCATAGTACAGGTAATTCTAGTTTGAGGCTAGATGACTCTGTATGCTTCGTCGCCTATATATTATTTAAACATTGTGATCATTTGGATCACAATGTTTAAGTCAGCTGGATGAGAGAAGCCGAGGATTGTGCTCAGTGGCGAACAATTGGAGAGGGCTATGTCCAGCAGTGGACTGCCATATTTATAAATCATAATAATCATGGAGCTAGAAACATAATATGAAATTAACAACTAATCATTTCATCATCATCATGGAACTTAATTTTTTTTAATTTATTAAACCATGTTTTTTATAATATAAATTTACATACACTGCTTTTATGTGGCCTTAAGCTTAAGATTCTTAGTTTCTAACATTGACCAATCTATGTACGTTGGTTATTCTGATTACGTCCCTGTTTCTACAATTATTAAGAGTCATTTCAAAACGACGATAAAATTTCGAGATGTTCGTTGTAAAGTAGATGGGCAACCAACATACTTTTAAGAACTATAAAATAGAAGAACAGTGTCAGAGGCCACACTCGACGTTTTCACAAGTTCCAACGAGACTGATGCAAGAAGTTATGAACAAAAGGTATTATTATAGGTAATAATCGTTATATCAAATGGTCAGCTTACAAACAAAACCTTGGCAACTTAGGCCAAATATTGCAGCCCTTTTTTTTGTGGAACGAAGCTCCTTATGGGACGATGCGAAGGGGTACCCTAACCGGGAAAAAACGTCCGTAACGTAAGATTTTTATTAGTAATGCACACAGTGTACGACTTAACTTTGCAATAACGTACAAAAAGTAACATATTTTTATTATATATTTTTTATAAATCATTGTGAATAAAATAAAGTTGATAACTTTGTAAAGTAGTTTTTTTTTATCAATAAAAAAATCATAATAAAAAATGTATACCCGAATAATTATTTTCTACTTCGAATAGAACTTAAAATTAATATTTTAATTATAAGGAACTTCGTTCCTATCCGGTGTCCCACGACACCACACATCTTTTTTTTTAACGCTGGGGAATATTGCAGCCCTACCAGCAGCAAATCGATGACAACCGGTTTTTCTTTTTCCCTATCTAAGCTAGGTAGGCTTGAGAGGCTATACCAGCGTAACCTAACAAGCAGGTGAGCTCACGGGGCTCAAACCTGACGAAATGACTACCGGTAGCGCGTATTTAAAACCAACTTAAGTAGGTCCACGATAGGGTCTATTTCTGCCGCAACGAAGTAATGCGCTTGTTTTTTTTTTAAATTGAAACTTTGGCCTTGTGTCTCTGGACTCTGGCCACAAGGAAACGTAAACTCACCTGCCCTTTTTAATTATTTAACCATACAATTAAGAAATGAAAAACAAAATAATCTAACAGGTGTTCTCGTAATAAAGGTTATATAAGAGTGCGTGTACCAATATTTGCACAAACATTCACATCACAAACGTATTTGTAAAACACGAAACCAAGTTCAAATGTTAAAAGCCCGACAACTATTAACCGAGAACACGTCTTATCTGATGACGGAACCAGTCGAAAGCAATTTAAATTAATGGATTTGTCATCGCAATTAATTTTATAGGAATTAATACGCGAGCGGCGTACTAAAAGAGTTTTTTTTTTTTTCTAAATTGACACAATAATGGAGTATGGACGATCTGTGAAGCGTCGATGGTGAATTGATTGACAAATTGCGTGACGAATTCAAAATAGGTGGATTTCTTTTGAGTGTCTGCTGTAAAAGTCGCAGTTAATGTTGGGCCACTAAAATCTGACTCCAGCCGTAGAGGCACCGAAGTCCTTCTTTGTATATGTACCACGACAAGTGCAATTTATAAATACCTCTTTATTATTCATAGTATTGTTAAATAAATTTGACCGGATTTCTGATCCGGTGGTAGATTCTGCGAAGCACTGCTCTTGCTAGGGTTAGTGTTAGCATCACTCCGGCTTGAGCCCCGTGAGCTCACCTACTAGTTAAGACTACGTAGCTTAGGTAGGAAACAAAATTCCGGTGCTGCGTAACACATTGCCAGTCCGACACTTGGAGCTCACGTAAATTTCCTTCCATTTCCTTCTACATATAAAGTACTTAATTTTTTATTTTTTTATTTCTTAGATGGGTAGACGAGCTCACAGCCCACCTGGTGTTAAGTGGTTACTGGAGCCCATAGACATCTACGACGTAAATGCGCCACCCACCTTGAGATGTAAGTTCTAAGGTCTCAATATAGTTACAACGGTTGCCCCACCCTTCAAACCGAAACGCGTTACTGCTTCACGGCAGAAATAGGCAGGGAAGTGGTACCTACCCGCGCGGACTCACAAAAGGTCCTACCGCCAGTAAAAATCTTGTTCGAATCAATAGTCAACGTTAGTGTCGCTTACGTTGCTCGCTTGTTGTAGCCCCGTCGCTACTGTCGCTTACATTGTACGCTAGTTTCTTAGCTTCCGTCCCGAAGCTGTAAAAGTCTTAGTTAACGCATCGAAGTTCTCACGACAGATCAGTTCGATCATCTCGGTCGCCGCGATCATTATTAGTCAATCGGTTTTATTGAAATACACGCCGCCTTTGATCGTTCGAGGCTTGTGTCAATTTCTCTAAAAAAAAAAAAAAAATTATTATTAATCGTATAAGAGAAGAGATCTTTCGAGAAAATTATTGTTTCTCAGTAATTAAAGGCGGCGCTCTCGTCTCCGATAGTTTAATTATAACGTATTTATTCTTAATGGATTATGAAATTCGGTTTGATGTTTCTCGTTGTCAAATTGATTGTGACGACGGAAAGTATACACGTTTTCGTTTTCTGATGTAGTTATAAAGTTTTATATGTTTTCGATTTCACACGACTTTCTTGGATAACTTTATTCATATATAAGAATCAGTAGTTGTTGATTAACATAAGAAACGACGCACTAATTTGTAGTCAATAGTTAAAGTAGCAAATACCATAGAATGACATTCAAAATGACCGCTTTCTCAGACGTCAGAAACAGGCAGACCACCCTGCCTATTTCTGCCGTGAAGCAGTAATGCGTTTCGGCTTAAAGGGTAGGGCAGCCGTTGTAACTATACTTGAGACCTTAGAACTTATATCTCAAGATGGGTGGCGCATTTACGTTGTAGATGTCTATGGGCTCCAGTAACTACTTAACACCAGGTGGGCTGTGAGCTCGTCCACCAATCTAAGCATTAAAAAAAAAACGTTACGACTTTTTGCAATGATTTCAATTCACAGTAATTTGACGTTTCGCATTAAAGATTAAAATGAATTATTAAATTTCCTTCTTAAAGTTTCTTAAATATCTGACGCCGTATTCGATATTTCCGCTACCCTTTGAAGGTTATTCACGTTGACAAATAAATCTGGTTCACAAAACACAAAACAAAACAATAAACTTGTATCTTTTGTCAACAAACAATTCGAACAATTAGTAACCCATACGAATTCCAAGTTTAAATCGATTACCTTAATCGATACTCACAATAAAACACGCCATAAAACGTTCAATAATTTTCTATACACAATGCAAATAAACACAATAATCAATCAATGTTACATACATGCAGCGCTTGACAGCTGACATTGACATTCCAATGTCAGGATGTGAGAAGTCGCTACCNTGTTACATACATGCAGCGCTTGACAGCTGACATTGACATTCCAATGTCAGGATGTGAGAAGTCGCTACCAAAAAATTCTATTAAATCTGCGGCCATAATTACAAGAATCATCGGTAAACGTGACGGGCCAGACTGGCAAGGCAGCCTTTTGTGCCATCGTCATTGCTTGTCAGTTATGTGTTTTCGTCTATAGCCTTTCGATGTGTCAAATTAATGTGACCCGCAATTAATATCCACAGGCCCCTACGTCACCCGCCAAATTATGAACAGCGGGGGACGGGGTATACCTATGTATATTTTGAGAATCGATATTATTATCGAAGAGTAGTAATCAGTCGTAATCATAGACGACGGAATGGTTTTCCGTCGTGACGTATTTTTTTTTGTCAAATTATTTTGTTTTTTAATGCTGCTTCAATGTCAGAGATCGTACGTTCAATTGACATAAAATTACGAGTTATTACCTCTGTATTATCGATACGTGTATATTTATACGGCTCGTTTGTATCCTGTTCTGTAAAACACATTCATTATTCACGAAATTACAAGTACCGGTAATTGATTTTTATTGAGCATCAAATCGCATTTATATATCAGTGTCCTTCAATGACATTTATGAAGACTGTATTTTAAATTACTTTTATGTATTAAAACAATTTGTCGTCAAGTTTGAAGAGAGCATGGCAGAATTGAAACCTCGTCGAACTCAGCAAAGAGTTCGATGTGCAACCTAACCTAAGCATCAGCCCACTGAGTTTCTCGCCGAATCTTCCCAGTGGAACGCGATTCCGATCCGGTAGTAAATTCATTCGCGAAGCAGCTACTCTTGAGTTGTTAGGTCTCCCTTGGAGGCGCTCGGGTAACTGTTAGCAAATCCCAACCCTTCTGGCTGAGCCCTTGATCGTCCACCTGTCTTTGTGAAACTGGAATGGCCTCCGGGCCTCCAGTAAACCCTCAATCATAAAAAGAAAGTAATTTAAAAGAGTATTAGAAGGCATGGCAAAATACAGTAAAAGCTCCATATTCGTAGGGTATATACATTCTGTGAATATGCCGCAAATACAGAAACCATGAACTTGGTAAAGCTAGTTTACAAAGGATATTCGGTTATACCTAAATACATATTGGAATCCTTTTTACCGATGTGATCGGGTATGTAATTCCCAGTGGCCACGACAAGAGGGTTTTCATGTCGTGCCACCTTTTCAAAGTGGCGCAATGCCGACTGTAGATACTAACTGACTGAGTCAAGGTCATCATGGAACACTAACTTGCATCCCAGTACGAGGCAACACTAATTAAATATACGACTGCCCGACGAAATAGTGATATGCCGAACCAGTGCTCACAATACCACATAAATGCATTGAAACATTTTTTTAACCTACATAATAGTGCATAATCGATTTTCCGTACAAAGGCCGCGATCGCAGGCTCAAGCGATTGTTGTTAACATTAAATAAAGGCTGAGGTGGATTCGTTATCGAGAGAAGAGCGCACGAACAATCGGCATTGTACCGGCTGCCGGCGGCGCCATCGTTGGGGAAGGTACCGACCAACTGTATTCCGAGTAATAAAATACTCAACTCATTATTATTATTATTTTTACTGCCGAACCGTCGCCGATCTTGGGACACGAGCTCGTAGGATAGGTTCCATCATATAGACTGCAAACCATAGTTAAAAATCCGGTTGTCTGCAAAGTCGGTTTACTGACTATAGTTGAACGTGACAACGTCATAAGAAAACTGATGGAATGGTTTCATTTTTCAAAAGAAAATTTTAATTTTATATGTGTGATAGATATTTCCGAGCACTGTACTTTAGCTGTACTTTCACTTTTCACTGAACTTCATACTTGACGAAAACATGTAAATGTATTATTGTATAGCAGCTGTCCACGCGAATGCATCGCTCACTCAAGTAGGAGAGAGACAGATGTCGAACGCTGCCGAACGCGGAGGCCGTTTGTGCCTTTTTGTAGCTCGTTGCGCGCTCTCGCTTGCACTTCAAGCCTTATATGGAACGCCTCAGAACGAGATAACGCCGCATGAGTCATATTTTTTCGTGCGTGCAGCCGGCTCCATCTAATTATAAGATGTTATCACGTCAAAAACAATAAAGACTTAAAATTTATATCTCAAACTTAAAGGCGATAAAGAAACACAATACCCGAATTAATTTCAAATGTTAATTTAAAATTGTTTAAAGACTAATATTAGGTTTTTAGGTTTGGTATTTGGTCCTTAAACTATTCGATAGAGTCTTTGCCCTCGTGTCTAAAATGTGTCAAGTGTAGTGGCATTAACGTTGTGACACTATGGGCTCCGATAACCACTTAACATTGGGTGAGCCGTGAACGCCTATCAACCTCTATCTATCCTTTGACACTTAGGTAAAAACATCACTAATACTGTTCAAGTTTAAAACACTCCATCCCCAGATTAAAGTACTAAAAAAGTTGAAGTTACCATTACGAGAGGTAAACTTAAATTTTTAAACTAAAGCTCTTAAAGCGTAAATCCTAAGATATTTAATGCAGCAGATCCGTGGTGAAAGTTTCGTGTCAACGCTAGCGCCTGGAGGCTGCAGCCTACGCAAATTGCCATATCTAGACTTACGAGAGTATATCGATGTTAATGCTTATCTTTTTATTGCTACTTTAAGTTTATTACAAACTCTATGTTCGACAATTATTTTAATAGTCCACTGTTTGTAGGTATATAATTGTTTAAGAACAATCACAGATTATAATTATCATTATGTCATTTGTGGCTTAGAAACATTCTCACGAACTCACCTGATGTTAGAGAGAGAGAGAGAAATAGAGAGAGAGGGAGAGTATACTCAATTATATTTATTGCATACCAAAAACAATTGAAAAACAGTCAACAGGCATCCTTGGTGTGAGCTCTCCTGTCTACTTGCAGTGTTGACCCCGGTAACCTCTTACCCCGCCTGAGTTTTGACCTCAAGNTCGTTATTCCTTCACTTAATCCAAGATAACTTCTTAAATACTGGCTTGATTTTAATGAATTTGGTATCAGTTTAAAGTTAGGAATTCAACCTTTAAAATGATCTCATTTTTATGATTATCAAAAAAATATTTAGTACACAAGATCGCGCGGAATCAATTTCAAGTAAGTGATTCCAAACTTTTGCTCGCGAGTGTAGTTCACTGTTTGTAGGTATATAATTGTTTAAGAACAATCACAGATTATAATTATCATTATGTCATTTGTGGCTTAGAAACATTCTCACGAACTCACCTGATGTTAGAGAGAGAGAAATAGAGAGAGAGGGAGAGTATACTCAATTATATTTATTGCATACTAAAAACAATTGAAAAACAGTCAACAGGCATCCTTGGTGTGAGTTCTCCTGTCTACTTGCAGTGTTGACCTCGGTAACCTCTTACCCCGCCTGGGTTCTGACTTTGGGGGTGATCGGACGCTTGGACGAGAGTGCAGGGGAATCGTTTTATGGGTAGGCAAATTCCATCCCTTGGGCCCGTAGTTCGCTCCCAATATCTGCGGAGAGTCCAGTTCCATATACCCTGTGTATCCTCTAGAAGCGACAACTTCGGGAATTTGACTGGTCTTATCTTCCAGACAACCCTTTTTATCTAGAGAAATCCTGAAAAAAAATACAGCATATATGTTGAGCTGTACTATTATAAACAATATTCAAAATTAAATGCTTACCGAAACCTAAAAACTTTTTTTTTTTATCATAAGTCTATTCCACTAGCAACCATAAGTGCAGTCTTCAAGCGAGAACCATTACGGATTTATGACGAAGCTGGTCATTCCTATCATTACGCCTTCGAACACCGATTAATCTGTTTGAATACCACATTTAGACTGTGAATTTAATGACTGACCGAGGACACTTTGCTGAACACCGAAGTAATAAAGCGATTGCAAAACATCCAGCGCAAATTTAACAATAATCATATTGATAAATTTGGACAAAGAATCAACTGAGAAAAAACTATGACGCTTGGCTTAGCTTCTGATTAGAGCTATGTGACAAAGACAATGATAATCCATATCCATACATTTTAAGTGTACTCGTTTGGCCTTTTTTTACATCGACACGAAGCAACGGATTGAGATGATTTTTTAAAATATATTTTTAAATCAGGAGAGTGACAGAAAATCTTTTATCCCGAAAGAACATTTCATTCCCACTGGAAACTATATTGACACTTTTCTTTAACCAAACAAAGCCGCTGGTAGTAAAATGATATTAATTATTCTTAATACGATACGATATCTGCATCTGAATAATCCGATATTCTTAACATGATATCGGGCTTATTGACTATTGTTGCCAAAAAACTTGAAGTCGTGATAAAGGATAGGACTGCAAATCAAGCAGCATGGGTTTATCTCGCCATAAATGGTCTCATATAACCAAAAAGGCATAAATTGGTACATATAATATTAAGACTGGTCCAACGAGATGATGGATACCTCTCAACCCAGTTCTTGACTAAGCAAGAGATAGAAACAGTTGCAGATGTTACGTGTGTCATCGCTCACATAAGCACAGTGAGATGAGTGCCCTACTATTCCTGTCCTACTGTAACGGTCGGATATAGCGTGCTACGTGTGTATAGTCTCAGGGAAATTGATTAAGTGAATTATGGTAGGATCGTTTCCTTTATACTCCCAGCCTGTCCTATTCGAGGGAATTGCAATATTAAGATATAACCTTCTTTTCTCAAGGTATTTGGCGACACTTCCGTCGTGATTCTTCGATGCACCAGCTTAAAACCGAGCGGAAAGTCAGCTCCTAGTCAATTAATAAAACATATCGGAAATCGTAACCACAATACACAGTGAGCAGTATCCAGTTCAATACCGCCTCCTCGGAATGCCCTCGGTAATTACGAATCAATGAACCGACGCCGTGTCCCTCCGAACTCGCAGACAAACTCTCCATCAATACATTTAATTACAATGTGACTTGAGAAATCCGTGACGATGTTTTCTTAGATGCAATAAAAACAACAAAGTTTTTACGAATATTCGTTATTAAGAGAATTATTGTTTTATAATCAGGAATTGAAATTTCGTCCTTGTATCTCAAACTCTGGCGTTATGATATCTCTGGAATCCGGACTATGGACAATATGGACTTATCATCAAGTAGACCGTAAGCTCGTATACTCAGCAAAAAAAAACAAATATTTGTTGATATTTTTTTTAAATTGAAGTCGTCGTGGTCTAGACGATAAGACGTCCGTCCGGTGCATTCGTGTTGAGCGATGCACCGGTGTTCGAATCTCAGGTAGGTACCAATTTTTCTAATGAAATACGTACTCAACAAAACTTCATGATTGACTTCCACGGTGAAGGAATAGCATCGTGTAATAAAAATCAAACCTGCAAAATTATAATTTGCGTAATTACTGGTGGTAGGACATCTTGAGAGTCCGCGCGGGTAGGTACCACCACCCTGCCTATTTCTGCCGTGAAGCAGTAATGCGTTTCAGTTTGAAGGGTGGGGCAGCCGTTGTAACTATACTTGAGACCTTAGAACTTATATCTCAAGGTGGGTGGTGCATTTACGTTGTAGATGTCCATGGGCTCCGGTAACGGCGGTAACCACTTAACACCAGGTGGGGCGTCCACCCATCTAAGCCATAAAAACAATTTTTTTTTTTAATTTAGGCAGTCTATAGAATCCCTTTGACTAACACGGAAAATAGAATCAATAATCGTCGAAGGGCAAACGCTGTGTACTCCAGGCAACTTCACGGCGATTTTCTATGTACGATAGAAATCGTTCAGAACTAAAAATTACTGTTTTCCTAACCTGTTTGTTTGTAGGAACAAAACTGAAGTTCTTTTCTCACGAGCATTTTCGAAACGTAAAAATATTTTAAAGACATCACATTAATGACGGTATATCAATTTGAAATTTCCATAGGCTTCATTAATTACTATATTGTGTAAGCCAATTTGTCGTGCTCGTGGCTTACCGGGGCGCGTGTTTGATGCAGTTTACGTAAGGTAACTTAAGGTCTCTTCATAGGTACGCGGTACGACGCGATCCGATGACTACTAGCGGGAACTATATTACTATAAACTTCTACTTTAAATCGGTAGCAGTTATAAAATCTATATAATTTAGAGTATAATTTTATAATTTTAGATTTATAAAGTGTAAAATTATAAATTGCGTAATTACTGATAGTAGGACCTCTTGTGAGTCCGCACGGGTAGGTAACACCACCCTGCCTATTTCTGCCGTGAAGCAGTAATGCTTTTCGGCTTGAAGGGTGGGGCAGCTGTTGTATCTACTTATATACTGAGACCTTAGAACTCATACCTCGAGGTGGGTGGCGGCATTTACGTTGTAGATGTCTATGGGCTCCAGTAACCACTTAGCACCAGGTGGGCTGTGAGCTCGTCCATCGATCAACAAGAGCAAAAAGGCATGACAACTCAAACGTGCGTACGCATTAGCATTGGTTAAAGAACATTGTCTGTGCTTAATTGTGGAAGACCGGTCGAATAACCTCAGACTTGATGGATTTACTGATCAAGTCAAAGAACTGAAAAATTTAGTGAAATTATAATAATAATAACATACAAGAATACCATAACACCAGTTTCAGTAACAGAAATCGTATGCTGAAACTTAAATGTTGTTTTCGTGTTAGGGGTATATTCTAATCATTAGTCGCCACCTTTTTCGACGCACAATATAGGCATTTCCACAATCTTATTAAACTTTCATAAAGCTTGTTCGAAATAAGCCGCAGACCGCAGATTGATATTTGAACAGCAATCATCAAGGAATAAAGCTGGACCCTTGTCCTCACACACGATTTAGCACAACACGATATTTCAACCCAGAAACGGCAAAGGAAAAGCCGGGCCATTTGCTGTCGTGTAGGGCAGGTACGAAAACATGTTTCCTCGATTGAGATTTGACTAATACCAGTGATGGAAGAATAGCGGAAAGCGATTTTTAATGTCGATATTAATTAGTGAAACCTGACAATGATTTTATATGCGACTGTCGCTAGATGTCTGGTTGGACTTCTTTCTGGTGGTAGGATCTCTTGTGAGTCCGCACGGGTAGGTACCACCACCCCGCCTATTTCTGCCGTGAAGAAGTAATGCGTTTCGGTTTGAAAAGTGGGGTAGCCGTTGTAACTATATTGAGACCTTAGAACTTGTATCTCAAGGTGGGTGGCGCATTTACGTTGTAGATGTCTATGGCCTCCAGTAACCACTTAACACCAGGTGGGCTGTGAGCTCGTCCTCCCATACCTGCCGCTATTCGACTCGTACTATATCAGAAAACCATCTCTGAGGTCCCATAAAAACTGTACCAAATTTACAATTCCTTTCTAAGCGCTTAGAGGAAAAATATACAAAAAAAAAAACATTTCAATAGTTTAATGGTCATTTTAATTATAAGTTTAGTGCGGAATAAGAATTCGAAAAATTAATTATTTAAACACTTAATATTGACATTTACTCCTATAAAATGATAACATTAAGTATTGATCAATATCACAAAAACCTCAATGAATCTGTTCTTGATATTCAAATAAAAGGAAGTGTACACTTTAATTTGATTTGCAGATTGCAATCGAATAATTTGAATTATATATCTCTTCTGTTTTAATTGCAAGAGACACAGTACATGATCATTGTTATTGTTCTCTTGTATCATAACAAAATATAATCAACACAATATTCGATTAACACTAAAACCGCAGCCGAAAGAAACTGAAGCAGCGTGTCCTTCAGACGTTAAGTGATGGGGTGGCAACGACAACAGGGCCGGATTACCCACTGACATATTACATAATAAATTACCACAACATTACTAGAGTACGTGACTGAGTTGTTGCGACGGATTTTATTTTTCTTGTTTCTCCCACAAGCTCAACGGGTATTTGTTAAAATTTTTATTATTCTAGGTGAAGTTATGTTGTCAAGTTAGTTCGAAATTTGATATGCATTCGAAATAATAATGTTCGTGTTTGAAAACGTGAGGGTTTGTTCTAATTTAAAATTAAAAAAAAATGCTTATGGTGTTTCTAGCCTTATCCACAACTATATAATCTGATGCTTGTGTGTCTACACACAAAGAGGGGTATATTGGACCCAATCCCAAAGACATACATAGAGAAAATATGGGTACATTGGAGTACTTCTGCAAAGCAGTTGGCAGTTATGATACGATCAGATCGACAAGACTAAAAATTATAACTTCAATATTTTACAAACGCTTTGTATGGAATGCAACACAATTTTTTTTATTCCTATATTTTCTGGCTTCATGTGGTTTGTTAGTGAGTTTGCATTCACGTTAGATTGCATATTGAAAAACATAATGTTACTGGAGAGACTAAGAGTATTTATAAATTAATTTAGAACGTCAACCGACTTTGCGATATACCCTATATTGAGCACTAGCAATACTAGTTTTTTCAACGGTTTTCCCGAGTCGTAAGTATTATGGTGGGCAGCGGCTTGGCTCTGCCCCTGGCATTGCTGACGTCCATGAGCGACGGTGACAACTTACCATCAGGTGGGCCGTATGCTAGCCTGCCTACAATGGCAATAAAAAAAAGACATAATTCAAACTATTTTTATTTAATCATTTTATAAGATTTTACTTGCAAAGTATCCGAAACGTCGGAGCTCATTTATAATGACACCAATTAACGCGTAATTAAACTGTAAAAGTTGTTTTAATAATGACAGCACCGTTTCTCACATGTAATTTTTTTTTTTTGCTTACTAGTGTGTACGAGCTCACAGCCCTCCTAACGTTAAGTGGTTACCGCACCCCATAGACATCTACAACGTAAATGCCGCCACCCACCTTGAAATATGAATTCTAAGGTCTCAGTATAATACAACGGCTGCCCCATTCTTCACACCGATACGCATTACTGGTGGTGGTGGTGGTGGTACCTACCCGCGCGGAATCACAAGACGTCCTACCGCCAGTAAAAATTTAACCAGTATTTTTTTTACATTAAATAAATTAACTGCCCAAGTCCGTCCCCCGTTCAGGGACATATGGCGTGACATTGAGAATTCGCCTTGTGCTCACTAGAAAGGTAATTACTCGCTTGTGATAGACAGACCGACCGACCCCTTCTGATTTTATATAGATAGGTGTACTTGTATCGCAAAAAGACTCGAGTTTCGCTTCATCAGTACACATAGTAGGGTTCGTTCTAGGATTAATGTCGAAAAATAATTGCAAATCAGCCTTTTCTTTTTTGTTTAACAAAACTTTGTCAGTGAATTCTTTTACAATTCTTCTTTTTTTTTTATTTTTTTATTTGTGTGTTTGTTTTTCTGTTAATTGTTTCTTATATTCTTCTGCATTATGGTAGGAGACGTTGTTGATATCTATAACGTTTTATTTTTATTTTTGAGAGTTATGGTGGCCCGGAGGCCTTTCCAGTTTTACCAGGGCAGGTGGGCGAGCAAAGCAATTTTTTTTTATTGCTCTGGTAGGCAGGTATGCGCCCCACCTGATGGTGAGTGCTTACTGTCGCCCATAAGACTTTAGCGATTCCAGGGGCAGAGCCAAGCCGCTGCCTACCGCTAGATCAGATAACTACTTAACAGCAAAATTGACTGTGAGCTCACTATTCACCTGGTGCTAAGTAGTTACTGGAGCTCATAGACATGGCCAACGTAAATGAAGCCAGCTTGAGTCGTGAGTTCCGAGTCTCGGACTGAACTACATTACCGTTTCACGGCAGAAATAGGCAGGGTGATGGTTCCTACCGACGCGTTCACAAGACGCGTTTAACGGTGGTAGGACCACTACCCTACCTATTTCTGCCCTGAAGCAGTAATGCGTTTCGGTTCGAAGGGTGGAGCAGTTGTAACTATACTGAGAAAGGTCTCAGTATAGTTACAACGGCAAGGTCGTTCTAAGGAGAACGTATATTACAAGGTGGGTGGCGCATTTGCGCTGTGGATGTCTATGGGCTCCAGTAACCACTTAACACCAGGTGAGCTGTGAGCTCGTCCACTCATCTAAGTAATAAAATAAAATAAAAAAGAGATATATTTTTTAAAAATGATGCATTATAAATACGTTAAATCAATAAAAAAACATTACACACTGCCGTGTATTTGATACAACACATACGTATAAATATACTCTTTGTAAATTATCAATTGTGAAACTTTTGTTATTCTTTAAAGTCTGTGGTCAAATTGAGAATAGATTTTTTTTTATTGTTCAGAAAAAAAAAAAGATTAATATTGTTTGTCTTTAACATTATTTGTCTATAGTGTAATCTTGGCGAAATCTGTAATTACAGAAGTATAATAATAGTCTTTGACAATAGAACTAATAAGAATGTTCAAACTTATAATTTCAATTAATTTTAGTCGAATTTCGACTACTGTGGGGACCACTAGTAGTAATAAATAGGATTCCAACAGTTATTTTAATACGAGCACCATATATTTCCACGCTTGTTACATATTAGACAGAACCAGATTTAATTTAAAATTTTATCGCTACACGAATTAAAATCTGCACTATTCATTACGAAACTAATTAAATTGATTCCTAATTAAAATGCTTACCACAAATCAAGAGTCCATTAACAGATATTACATCTCCGATAAAGTTCTAACGAACCTTGAAAGGATTTCATTTCCCGCAGCATCCCTGAGAAAGATCTCACCTATTGTAAACGCATTTAATAGCTGTAAGCGTTTTCGTATTGTTATTCAAAACCTGCTAAGCTATTAACTAGTATCTCATTTTAATCGTCACGAATTATTGAATTGTAAGCATTGCCAGTTTTGTTCGACAGGTATTTTTATATATGGCGGTATTATCGAATTCAGCAATATTTCGATGGTCGTAGTAGCGGCGTTTGGTCTTTTTTTGGTTTAAATCATAAAAAGAATCCAAGGCACAGGTGATACGTAATGATTATTGAAGTGGATCGTCAATTGGATTGGAGAGTCTATTTGCAGCTATTCAGTCCCAAACAAGGAAAACATTTATAACAATATTTCCGCACATCCGAATATGACTTTAAAATCTCAAATGTTTGTATTATGGCCAGCCTACCTTTCAAATAGGGTCATGATACAATCACCGTAAAACCCAAGTATTTAACATTAATATTAAACTGCTATTATTATTGAACAATGGCGATGCAACTACAAATTAACCTTTAAAGTGATTTTACTGTAAACTTGAACCCTTGGGCGTCTGTACTAAATATCGGCCACGTGTTGTTCCTGTTCCAACTGTATACGGAGCCTAGGGCCCATCGCCCACGTACAGATGTTACAATACGTCTCCTGTCTTAGAGGTTTCCAGAATTAAAGCATACTGCACACGAAGATTGTCTGACAACTGTTCCAATATTCGCACGCTTTTCCCGCGAGAGTTACGATTTGAATTACGAATTTCGAAAATATATCGATAAACATACCTATGCTATACCTACCATATATGTATAATAAGCACCCAAACAAAGAGCCAACGACCCAGATCATCAAACAATGTTTGTCCGACATGGGAATCGCATTGCACCACCGGATCAATCATAAAACACTTTTGTCTCAATAAATAATTCATAATACACATCAGTGTGTGACATAACCTTAAATCGATTACGTCTTTATCAAGCAATAGAAAAATTCTAGAAATTAGTATAAATGAACGTTTGCAGCAAGCCTTAGAAGCCCCAAGCGTTACGCGGATGCAGCGCAACCTAACAATTTCTTAATGTCATGCACTTTCAAGGGAATTATTGTTTCGAATAATACCATACTCATACTCGAGTACCAGGCGTGGTTATCTAATGACACATTGGCACAAAGACAAGTTTCGATTGACCTCAGTGTCACAGTTAACGCAATCCATAAAAGGGTCTTCCTAAGTTTGCTTAATGCGCCTTTCCATTAGACAGTGGACAGAAATCAGGCCATTCTATGAAATGTCAAACTGTAGCATTGGGTCCGTGTCGCATCACGAACTGTAATCACTTAAACAGGTAGCAAATAGCTTGCATTTTGTTCGTGAAGTGCGCAATATTTCAATTGGAGACGTGATAGTGCGAATAATCGCTGTGTCACGTAAACGACAAGGACTGCTCGTGCTGCTAGACTTTATGTATAGCTTTAACTGGGAACTGTTTACTTTCTTAAAGATTTTATTTTTTTATTGCTTAGATGAGCGGACGAGCTCACACCTGGTGTTAAGTGGTTACTGGAGCCCATAGACATCTACGACGTAAATGCACCACCCACCTTGATATATCAGTTCTAAGGTCTAAAGTATAGTTACAACGGTTGCCCCGCCCTTCAAACCGAAACGCATTACTGCTTCACGGCAGAAATAGGCAGGGCGGTGGTACCTACCCGCGCGGACTCACAAGAGGTCTTGCCACCAGTAAACTTTTCCTTCTTTTTCGAGACCTTTGAAAGTGGGTGGGAAATATATTTACATATTTAGGTTACTTACACTTACATTGGTCGCACCATACTAAAAAGTTGAGTAGTTACGGAAGATCTACTGTTGTATGTTGTGTTTTCTACAAGTTAGTTTTGGGGTACTCTGAACTACTTTATCAGATTTTGAGCCAAAATATTTGGTATCCCATCTTAATGTGACATAGTGCATCTAATTATCTTTCGTCTATTCGTCTCGTTGTGGAGAACTATTCTTGAATTGATGATTTTTTAATGATTTTTTAAAATTAAAAACACAAATGATCTGGGTGATTTTGTAAATAGTTCATTTATTTATTTAGGAACTCTAAGAACCGCTCCAAACTGAGCCGTCAGGTCTTTAAACTATCTAGTGCAATGTTAAATGGTTTAAACAGAAAGTTCAAATTTTTTAAATTCCCTTCGTGACACTCAATCTGGAAAGGCTCCACGGGTTCTCTTAAGATTTCAGACCGCGTGTGTCATTGGAATTTAATTTCGCACAAAGCAAAAAAAAAATTAATTCCGTACTAAATATGTATTCACGGACGACTCCACGATAAAGGTGACAATGTCGTCTAATGCAAATGAAACACGCTGGTGGTAGAGCGTCTTGGCTGCCCATTTCTGCCGCAATACACTATCATGCGTTCGAGTATGAAGGTTGAGACAGCCGTTATACAATAGAGATTCCCACCTCGTGTCTCAAGGTGGCGGTATTCACGTTATGCGGCTATGAGTTCCGGTAGTCCATTTACCATTAAGTGAGTTCTAGCATTCAATTTTCGAAATCTATCTTAATTGCTACCACATTCGTTAATTACCACCAGTACCACCATCATTAAAATACACCCACACCATGCAAATTTTCAAAATATCCACGTAATGTATTCCCGTGGGCCGTAAGCCGATCCAACCGTATCGCATTATTTAGGTAAATCACATCATATTATGATATTTAACAATACCTAAATGCTGGCATTGTCTTCAACATTAGACACGGGCTTGGCTTAAGCCCTAAGCACTCTGCGGTGCGTAGGTGTTGCATAGATTAGTTTGATATAGAGAAGTTAAAATTTTCAAAGGCTAGTTAGTTTCAGTTTTTAATTCATTTAGACATAATTTTAATATAATTTTTTGAACTTGAGACCTTAGAGAACTTATATCTCAAGTAGGTGGCGCATTTACGTCGTAGATGTCTATGGACTCCAGTAACCAACTACTAATTACTACACCTAGCTATAAATATCGCCAGGCGTACGAAATTCGAATTATATCTATCATATGATATTACATAATAACCTTCGAAGAATTACTAACGACAATAAATACCCCATTGTTTAAATATTAGTATTTTAGTTTTTAGTCTTTATTGCTCTTGTAGGCAGACGAGTATACGGCTAACCTGATGGTGAGTGATTACCATCGCCCATGGACATCAGCAATGCCAAGGGCATAGCCAAGCTACTGCCTACCATTATTCTCTTTATACTAACAGGCACTGGGTATTCCAACAAGATTCGGCGCCAGCTCATAGAGCGAAGAGCACACAAGACTGGCTGGCGGCGCGTGAAATCGACTTCATCCGGCACGAAGACTGGCCCTCCTCTAGTCCAGATTTGAATCCGTTAGATTACAAGATATGGCAACACTTGGAGGAAAAGGCGTGCTCAAAGCCTCATCCCAATTTGGAGTCACTCAAGACATCCTTGATTAAGGCAGCCGCCGATATTGGTCCTCGTTCGTGCTGCGATAGACGACTGGCAGCGCAGATTGAAGGCCTGTATTCAAAATCACGGAGGTCATTTTGAATAAACTTTAGTGTCATAAGAATCTATGTTTTGTTAAGTTCATTTTAGTATATGAATGGTTACATAATGAATAAATTTGTTTCAATTATTTTACATTAAACATGTGACAGAATTTATGACCTGACTAGGTATTTAGATAAGTCTTATTTTTTTAGTTACCGAACTAAATTTCTTAAAATCTTTGAACTTTTAAAATTAATGTACGTTCTGCTAAATTCGGTACTCTTTGAAACGTGTCTCAGAAGGTAACTTAGCCCAGGGCATATCGGAATAGTCTCCAAGAAAGACCGCTCTCTGAAGATAACGACGCGACGTGAGATTAATTAACTCTGTCTGCGTTTAGGATTAAGCCACGTAGACATGTTTTGATTCAACTGTAATATATAATAATAATATGTATTCCTCCATGCATCGTAAATTATTAAAAATATTTGTTATAACACATACTGGTAATGGGATAAATCTTTATGGAAACCATAGCACTGCCTCTTTCTAAAGCGAAGCAGTTATGCGCTCCCAAAAAAAGCAGAATTATTAATATCCTCCATCAAGCACTTAAATACTAGGAAACTCCTATTTATTTAAGGCCAAGCAATCAGAGAGAGAGAGAGAGAGAAAGAGAGAAAGAGAGAGAGATCAGCAGATTTTTTCTAGAAAACTATAATCACTTCGCTTCATGTACTTTGTGAATGTTACAAAAATGGACATCTTGGGCAATGTCTAACAACTATAATATATATTATGCTGTTTTGAGGTAAAGGTTAAAGTCTCGTAAAAATCTCATACGGCATTTGGAGATCATGCAGAACATGATAATTAGTTAGAATAAATTAAGTGATGAAATCTGGTTTGTTGTGTTAATCATGGATTTCGGTAAACACTTAACAACGAATGGGCGCTGAGCTAGTCTACTTACCTAATGCATAATTACAAAAAAAAACCGCAAAACTAATTTAGTAGGTAAAATTATCACAGTCTTAACCAAGTACTTAATTAAGCGAAAATTTTGAAATCAATTAGTTGTAATAAGATGTTTTTTTAGTTTATTTTAACTATTCATTAAAAAAATTATTTTTAAATAAACACATAACAGTCTGAAGCTGTGAGCGACATTCTAGTTAGTACCAACTACACAAATGATAACACAATAAATTTCAGATTTCGGAAGTTATAGATATAACTTAAAATATATTAATACGTGAAGCAAAAACTTTGTATACCTTTTTACGAAAATTGCGCGGACGGAGGAGTATGAAATTTTCCACACATATAGAGAATATAGAGAAGAAGTGCACGATGCTAATATTTTTTTAAAATAATGCAAAAAAGGATACTTTAAATCAATAAAGAAAACATTACACACACTACCATGTATTTGACACACACACGCATGCATACTATTTGTTTATTGTCAAACTTTTCTTTGCAGTCTGTCAGTTATAGTCTGTCAAATTGAGAATAGATTAAATATTGTTTTCTCTTTACTCTTGTAACTTAAAATACTTTTGCGGCTCAATCTTGAGCCTGATCATCAATTACCACAATTTTTAAATGTCGCTGAATAACACATTAGTCGTCCGTGAACATAAAAACAATAAACTATTCGAAACGTCTCTAATAATATGTATAACTAGCTTTTGCCCGCGACTTCGTCCGCGTGGAATAGTTCACAAATGTGCTTGCTTTGCTTTAGAACAAATTTGGTTAGCATAAAAAACTTTATACGTGAGCTAACCTTAACATATAGACATATGTTGTCGCGGACTTCTTTTTAGATCTTTTAAAGGGTAACAATTCTGTCATACATTATTTTAGCGAAACTTTAACTGTTTCCGCAGCGCACGCAGTGGAAGCTCTCAAAAGGGATTAAAACCCCGATTTTGAAACATTCTTTATTTTTGCTCCGCCTGCATTGGTCTTAGCGTGATGTTATATAGTCTATAGCCTTCCTCGATAAATGAGCTATCTTACACTGAAAGAATTTTTTAAATCGGACCAGTAGTTCCTGAGATTAGCGCGTTCAAACAAACAAACTCTTCAGCTTTATAATATTAGTACAGTAGTGTATAATGATAATGGGATACGCGGGATAAAACCGTAAAAGCAATGTTAATTATTTAACATAATATTTCTAATAAACAACAACCCTAGAACCCACATATCGAAGCGAGCTAATACAATTACTGACCACGTACGACAACTAATAAAATAGAAAAAGGAACGCTCGTTCGCCACTCAGGCCCTTGGCAGTTAAAGGGCGCGCTCAGTATTCTTCTCGCCGACCCTCAGGACTCTCACAAAGGGAAAGGGCAAATACGAACGACCAAAATAGAGAATGTATTGAGTCGCGAAGTAAAATAAGGGTGGAAAGAGTTTGTAGAAAAACCTTTTGTAAGTAAGCGTGGAATTGTATCGAGCTGATAAAATTGTAAATAATATCATCTATAAATTATATACGAGGCGAAGGGAAGCGCCGATTTGTAAAAATCGTTACTGAAAGCAGTCACTTCCACTCTGTCAAGAGTATAGCGACGAAGCGAAATGAAAGATATAATATAGATGTTGTACGAAATATTGTGATAGTTGACTCGTGACGTTTGCGACAACGAAGCGTGACTTAGGGTAGGAGAGATCACGGTCTACCTGGTAATAAGAGGTTCCTGGAGCCTATAGAGATTATGATATGCATGCCACCGCCAACCTGAGATTATGAGCTCAAAATCTCTATGGTATCGCTGTCCCACGTTTTAAGCTAACGCTTTAGGTTAGGGATAAGTTACATGAACATTAGTTTGAAGCGGGTTTCAAACACCCCCCCTACTAAGGGGAATTAACTAATTCGCCACCGGTAAGAGCTGTTTATCTTTCACGTGACCATCGACAATATAACTGGGATACTACCACCCACATCAGACATGAGGCCAAGGGTTCTTTCATTCAATTACTATACCAACAAGCAAACAGAATATTATAAACGAATTAATGACATCTAAATTTGAAATTTTAATTTTGAAATACGACGTATCCCCTCTTAATACTTCACCAATCGAGTGGACACTACAAGGGTGACCACAGGTGCTTGCGAGCTACTGGCGAACTTTTCAAATATTTGCTTTGGCGGCTTTTCCCATAGATCTCATAGGTTTCTCCTCCCTAAACGCCACTAACGATAACACAACGAATTTATTTAACCGACAGGATCAAGTATGCTTTGACACAACAAAAAAGGGAAATCGTAACTTGTAAAACAATCTTTTGTTGAAATATTTGCTCGGCGTAAAGGATGTTTGAATCATTGTAAATTCAGGGGGCTGTTTGAACATGTTTCAGAGCTGATTATGCTTTAATTAATGCTTACTTTAGTCTACGTTTCGCCTTCATTTGTAATGTTTTTTAAAAGCCACCAACCACTGGTCGCACGCTAGCCGGACTTTGGAATTTTTCACCGAACTACCAAAACATGAGATGAAATGATCCTAGATTTAAAAATTATAGCATCCAACTAACAACAACCAATATTAAAATTAATAGTTTATTTATAGACCGAATGAGATGGATTTTGAAATACAGGACAATATAAAAGTGAGGCGTGGATTGTCACATATAAAAATGTATTTTTATCTGCTTGTTTGTTCGTGAATTATGTAGTAGTACATGTTTTACTCGATCGACTTGACATATTTGGATAGATTTTTTCAAATTACCATCAACATTTGTTAGGTGAAGCAATAATGCGTTTCGGTTTGAAGGGTGGGGCAGCCGTTGTAACTATACTTGAGACCTTAGAACTTATATCTCAAGGTGGGTGGCGCATTTGCGTCGTAGATGTCTATGGGCTCCAGTAACCACTTAACACCAGGTGGGCTGTGAGCTCGTCCACCCAGCTGGCAATAAAAATAAAAAAGGTGGATGGATCACAGCGAAGTGCGTCTAGATGCCCCTGTTAACTATTAAAGAACCGTAGATATTAAAAAAGGGATGTTAAAGTAACAATCACTGAGAAACCAAATACAAAATACAAATTAAAACTGAATACAAATTCACGAAATTGCGCATCGTCAATAAATCAGACGTACTTGAAATCAAGTTAATAATGACCGTATAATTTAATGTTGATATGAAGTAAACATTTTTAATAGCAGCAGACCTACCGGCTGACCATCACGCTCTTCCTTTTAGAATGTGAATGATGACTTGATAGAAGTAAGATTTAACAAAAATCATGATGAAAACGACCTTACAGATAATCTTTCAGTTCCTATACAATGCAAAATGCATTTTATCTGTTATTAGAACGGCAAATTCGATACAATTAAGAACAAATCGATTTCCTATACGATCGCACTAAAGTCGCGATTCGAACAAAAACTTTGGCATGCGCAATTAGCACTCGGATAAAGCATTTGTTGTAACCGTGAGAGAACACTTTTTTTTGTTTTAAAGCATAAAACGTAAGCGAAAGCGATTTTAATTTTATTTTAATTTCTCAATTGCAGTACTTATTTTGAATTGACTCAAAAAAATTATACTCGCTAACCTCTTACCTTTGTTCAATTAGACACTTTTTTAACTGAATCGTCTCTAATGAAAACTAAACCATAAGAAATTCATTTTTAAAATTCGAATTAAATTAGCGTTGTTACGTGTATGTCCATGTTATCTATCTATCTATATCACTATAATATATAAAAATGAATTGCTGTTCGTTAGTCTCGCTAAAACTCGAGAACGGTTGGACCGATTTGGCTAATTTTGGTCTTGAATAATTTGTGGAAGTCCAGAAAAAGGTTTAAAAGGTAGATAAATATGAAAATGCTCAGAATTAAATAAAAATAACAATTTTCCGGACGGATTCCTTTTGTTTGTTTTAAGTTTATTTTATACAAAAGCTTAGGTTGTCTATTTATGGATTGAGGCACTACGAAGTCTGCCGGGTCAGCTAGTTTTATCAATAAAAATCGCGTGCCTCTTATGCTCTACGCCCACACAAGGGTACTTCGAGCAATCTATAATAACAAGTGATAATCGTTTGGAGGCAGTCAAAAGTCTCGTGTCAAATCCTACCAAAATTAATGAACGCTATAACGGTTAGAGGCCAAAAGATGAAATTCTCACGGGCGCGCCCAATTTTGTGAATTACTAATTTGTCGCGTTAGCTCGTATTAAACTTTTAGTGGAGACCTTGCTAAGTATTTTAGTGATGAGATAATGCATTATCGAAATAAGTATTTACATATTTGATCATGATTTTTTTAGAAAATTACTATTGATATATATTTAATAGAGAATAATTTAAAAAAAAAGCGCAGAAAACATAATAAATACGCGCAAATACTTCTGTACAAAAGAGATTACTAATTTATGATAAACTTGACATAGATTACTTACAATACCTATTAAAGATCTTAGATTAATTAATATCGTCAACAATAAATACAATATAATCGCACAAAACAATTATCAAGCGATAAATATTCATTACGATATAAATTTGAAGAACAATAAATCGATATGCTATAAGAAACGTCACTAGAATCGATATTGTTTTTGACATTGATAAATGTACAGCATCGGAACCACAGCCTAGGATTAACCTTTACAAGTGAACAGTAAACGCGTAGTTTCAGAAATAAATTGTATTTCAATTAATTAATCTATGTCTGTTTTGATGGCGACAATTTGTTGTATCGTTGTTAATTAATCGCCTTTGGTATTGTGCCGTGAGAATTTCAATAATTATCACTACAATATCATTGCAATCAATCCGTTTACGTGTATTACCTGTTTTTAGATTCGTTCGTGATATTAATTTATTGTTTTACTGCGAGACATGATTTTAATGTTTTTAACAATTTTCTATTTAATACTTACGCGTTCATCAGTGGACTTCATCTCAAACACCGATCACCCTTCTCGTAGAACCCGTCGCTTTCGACGAAGGACTAGACGAGCAAATTAACCCATAGACACAGCCCACTGAGTTTCTCGCCGGATCTTCTCAGTGGGTCGCGTTTCCGATCCGGTGGTAGATTATGCGAAGCACTTCCCTTACTAGGGCTGGTGTTAGCAAATTCGCCAGGTTAGAGCCCCGAGAGCTCACCTACTGGCTCGACGAGTCTAGTATGATCCCTCGAGGTCAACAGAATAGGTAGGGAAAACAATACATTTCCAGCGATCATTTTCGGAACTCCATGAATTTTTCGTCTTCTTCAAGCGTGGTTTGAAAAGAGCCTCTAGTGGTCGTAGCTATGCCGATAGCCCGAATCAACATTTTTTATTATTATTGCTTAGATGGGTGGACGAGCTCACAGCCCACCTGGTGTTATGTAGTTACTGGAGCCTATAGACATCTACAACGTAAATGTCGCCACCCACCTTGAGATGTGAGTTACAACGGCTGCCCCATCCTTCAAACCGAAACGCATTACTGCTTCACAGCAGAAATAGGCGGGCTGTTGATACCTACCCGGGCGGACTCAAAGAGGTCCTACCATCAGTAAAATAAACTATACGGGTGTCCTTTGCAATTTCGGCTTAAATTAGCTCTGTTGTGATCAATTAATAACAAGAACCGAAAAATATCATAACAGCGCGACCTCTTCGACGGAAGACACGCAAAGTGCGGCTCGAGCTGTGAACGCAGATTACAAAACATAAACATCATATTGTGTGCGATGATTAAAATAAACTAGAGGTCCCGCAGTAGTCGAAATTCGACTATAATTAATTGGAATTGTAAGTTTGCACACTATTATGATTGTATTTTACACTTCTATAATCACAAATTTCGCCAAGACTACACTATAAAAAATATTAACAAAGACAAACAATATTTAATCGATTCTCAATTTGACAACAGACGTCAAGAACTAAAGTTTGACAATAAATAGTATGCATGCGTGTGTGCGTCAAATACATGGTATGTAGTGTGTGTAATGTTTTCTTTATTGATTTAATGTATCTTTTATGCATTATTTAAAAAAAATATTAGCGTTGTGCACTTCTTCTCTATATTCTCTATAAGTGTGCAAAATTACATAATCCTCCGTCCGCGCAATTTTCGTAAAAAGGGATACAAAGTTTTTGCTTCACGTATTAATATATAGATAGGTGCATTAAATCGAAAACTATCAATTCACGAACACTACATTTACATATAGTACGTAGGCAGTTCGCTTGGTTATAAAATTTTACGATACGATGTAACTCGTGCTTAGTTTTGTCTCGGTGCGGTACACCATTGCGAAATCGTTTCACTTCAGAATGGATATGGAGATTTACTGATGCAAGGCTCGATTTATCCGGTGTGTGTCAATACGCGCTGTCATAATAAAAACGATAATTGAGTTTTTTTTTTATTTGAGCATTGAAGTTACATTTCGTTTGATTTATATTGTGTTGATATGGTTAAAAGCATATTAAAAACCTTAGACTCATAATTATAAGCTTGCGGTTTTCCGGGCCTTTAGCATAACACTAATATCGCGGCGTACTCAGACCTATGTCTGATTTCTACCTCAGAGGATTTGCTAACACTGGTCATAGCAAGAGCAGTATGCTTCGCCTATCTGCCACCGGATCGGAATGGCGACTTACTGGCTGTGTCTATGGGTTAGTTAGTTAGTCGAACTCTAAATTATAATCGACGATTTTGACGAAGGCGGTGACCGGTGCTTGAAGAGCCTAAAAGCATCGAAGTTGTTCCGGGGCATCCGACAAGACATGTTTCATGTGACGGCGGTTTTGCATTGCCTCGTCGCCTGGGTTGGATGTCACTCAGACCTATAAAGTCTTTGGGATAAAAATACAATTTAGAATTTAAAAAAGTATAATTTCGGTATTTATAAACATGATTAAGAACACTTTAAAATTGTGTGCATTTTTTTTTTATTTCACAATTGTGTAATTCTCTTTGAGCATTTTTTATTTATTTTTTTTATTGCTTAGATGGGTGGACGAGCTTAGAGCCCACCTGGTGTTAAGTGCTTACTGAAGCCCATAGACATTTACAACGTAAATGCGCCACCAAACTGAGATATAGACATGTTCTAAGGTCTCAGTATGATTACAACGGCTGCCCCACCCTTCAAACTGAAACGCATTACTGCTTCACAGCAGAAATAGGCAGGGTGGTGGTACCTACCCGTGCGGACTCACAAGATGTCCTACCACCAGTAATTACGCAAATTATAATTTTGCGGGTTTGATTTTTATTACACGTTGTTATTCCTTCATCGTGGAAGTCAATCATTAAGTACGTATTTCATTAGAAAAATTGGTACCCGCCTGCGGGATTCGAACACCGGTGCATCGCTAGATACGAATGTACCGGACGTCTTATCCTTTAAGTCACGACAACTTCAAATGTACAAAAAGCTATGCCTATTTCTGTCGCAAAGCAGTAATACGTTTCGATTTGAAAGATCGCGCAGTCGATCTACAGTAAAACTGAGACATAGAACTCATGTCCCAAGGTGAATGGTGGCATTTACGTTGCTTATGTCTATTAGCTCTAAACCTCTTAACAGCAGCCGAGCCGCGAGCGCACCCTTCTAAGCAATAAAAAAAAAAATTATATCAAGCTTTTGAGTATGACAATTTGCAAAAACTTATTTTGTATGCGGTATTTTACTAGAATAAGGATGTCAACGCATTTTTTTTTAATACGATATTCTTCAAAAAGTGATTGTGTGAAATAAAAAATAGTAAGATACTTACGAGTGCATTGAAATATTAGAAGCCATCCGTTGTGACGGTAGTCATATAAAAATGAACATATACATTGAAGTCACCGCCGTGAGCGATGCGAGAGTGTGCGAGAATCAGCGTGACCAGATTTAGTAGATTTCTACTTTTTTGGTAGATTTCGAGGTACTGGCAACAGAATATAGTATGTAAAAATTATTTGGTCTATCTTAGTAGAATTCACGCTTTTCAGTTATTCTAGTACTTTTTTGGCATAACGGACAAATTTGGGATATTCCGCCTTTCATCGAATGGATTGTAACTATTTAATTTTCATTCTTTTCTTTACCATTCGTGCCTTGAGCGTAGTGTGATAGACCAGTGGGAATTCTGTAATTGAGAATTTTTATAATTGAACTTAAAATGAAACATAAATATACCCAAGGATATCGCGATGTCCTATTCATTACGATATCCTTGTAGTTGCAACAGAAAACATGCAAATTGTTGACAAAATTAGATGTTTCCTCCTTCTTATTTACCCATCTACAGTAATAATTTTCTTCACATTTACCAAACAAATTCGACATTATTTAAAACTACCAAACATTACCGTTTTCGCAGTATTCGTTTTAAGCGGTTTGCCTTCACAAACAAAATAAAATTAACTAACATAGGAAACATCCCTATTCTGTGTGATGTTAATATTGTCTCGAGGCGAGTTGACCGCCGTGATTACACCTGATTGTGCCCCTCGGTCACTGGACTTGTGTGAATCGTCAACTTATAATTCATTAGAGATCCGCTACAGTTTTTGTTGGCTTAAAATTCTATCTCAAAGAAAACAAAGACCAGTTACGAAACATTTGTTTTGCCTGATGACTAAAATTGTGGGTAGAATGAAATCAAACTTCTCGTTCATAACTCCACTTAATTCCGTCTTTTTTTTGGAACGAAGTTCCTTATGGGACGACGCGGAGGGGTACCCTAACCGGGAAAAAACGTCCGTAACGTAAGATTTTTATTAGTAATGCACGCAGTGTACGACTTAACTTTGTAATAACGTACAAATTAGTAATGCACACAGTGTACGACTTAATTTTGTAATAACGTACAAAAAATAACAATTTTTTTATCATTCATTAACCACCATCTAAGAGCGTTCGTTTGCGCAATACACTAACTCTTATGCATACAACCGTAAATAAAGTGTACCACAATAAGTTCGCACGTTACCGAATGACCGTGGGCTGTTGCGAAACCTCCAGTTTTATTTTCTTTATACCTCGAATAGAGAACTTAAAATTAAATACTTTTATAATAAGGAAATTCGTTCCTATCCGGTGTCCCGCGAGACCAGACATCTTTTCTTCTTCAGCCCATGGATGTCCACTGATGGATATAGGCCTCCCCCAAGGTTCGCCACAGTAAGCGGGCTTGCCTGCATCCAACCGAATCCCGCGACTTTCAGTCGATCCTCGATCCATCTCGTGGGAGGCTTATCCATGCTGCGCTTTCCGGTAAGTGGTCACCACTCGAGAACTTTTCGACACCAGCGGCGATCTGTTCTACGAGCAATATGCCCTGCGTGAATTCTTCTTCTTCATCGTTACCTTACTGCTGAGGATCGCGACCATATGTGACTTTTCTCTACAGTGTTCGATGATGCGGAGAATGGACTAAATAATAATAATAATAATGGCTGAATGACTGCGTGAATAGCACCACTTATCTTAAGACGAAGTCCTAGCCATCTTGCTTTCTATAAGCTCCGGTAAACACTGAAAATCGGTCGAGTTGCCTTCTTAATTTAAAATACTACAGTTCCTTAATTATTCCACATGAGTAGGTAACGCGTTCGTTTGTCTTTGGTAAAAAAAATTGATCATACCAAGTTGGAATGAGTATAAAATTACGTCATATACCTACACCTCGTTGGTCCTTGGTTAAATAAATACATTTTGGCAAATCAAATGTCATTCCAGGCCTCTATAGTTCTGGACATAGGTTTTTGTGCACTTGTTAGAATCAGTTATCTGGACGAGCTCACAGCCCACCTGGTGTTAAGTGGTTACTGAAGCCCATAGACATCTACAACGTAAATGCGCCTCCCACCTTGAGATATGAGTTCTAAGGTCTCAGTATAGTTACAACGGCTGCGCCACCCTTCAAACCGAAACGCATTACTGATTCACGGCAGAAATAGGCGGGGTGGTGGTACCTTACCCGCACGGACTCACAAGAGGTCCTCTACCACCAGTAATTACACAAATTATAATTTTGCGGGTTTGATTTTTTATTACACAATGCTATTCCTTCACCGTGGAAGTCAATCGTGAACATTTGTTAAGTACGTATTTCATTAGAAAAATTGGTACCCCACCTGCGGGATTCGAACACCGTTGCATCGCTAGATACGAATGCACCGGACGTCTTATCCTTTAGGCCACGACGACTTATTAATTATTTAATGAAATTTTAACTTACTTATTTAATGTAATATAAAGGAGACTATATTCCATACCGAACCAATCGTGCAGTATGTTTTCGTGCTACCTAAAATTTTTGAAATTCGGTCATCGTTCGTGATTTACGTTAGGTTTATTACATTCGCGTGACGTGCCGCAATATAGTTCGGTATTGTGAAACATAATTACGGGCGTGCAGCCTCGACTCTTGAACTTGTTCGACTCGAAATGTCACATTCGTCATTTTGACAACAATAAGAGGAAATTCGCTTTGAACGTTAATAGCGTTTCGTAACCAGTCATAGAACAAAATCTTCTACCGATCTGCATTTACTAATTATCTATATCTTTTTTCTTTCCTAACTATGCTAATAGCCTTGAGAGGCTATTTCAGCTTTGCCCTATCGTGTGTAGGTGAGCTCACGGGGCTCAAACCGGAGTGTTTCTAAGATCCGGTGAGAAGATCCGGCGAGAAACTCATTGGGCTGTGTCTATGGGTTAATTCACTCGTCGAGCCCTTCGTCGCAAGCGACGGGTTCGACGAGGACGGTGACCGGATCTATATCTAATAATGCATGATTGTTAGACAGTATAGTCTCATAGATTTGATATTTTCATTGATGTTTTAATCATATTATTTTTATTGCTTAGATGGGTGGACGAGCTCACAGCCCTCCTTATGTTAAATGGTTACTGGGGCCCATAGACATCTACAACGTAAATGCGCCACCCAACTTGAGATATAAGTTCTAAGGTCTCAAGTATAGTTACAACGGCTGCCCTGCCCTTCAAACCGAAACGCATTACTGCTTCACGGCAATAATACGGTGGTGGCACCTACTCGCGCGGGCTCACAAGAGGTCCTGCCACCAGTAAAATTCAGAGTCCATTAAAATTATGATTAAAGGTATTACTATCGCTTATCAGCAAAGGGCACGTCACCAAAAAGTTCCTATTATCATAACAAATCACCTCAAAAAAAGTTTATTCTCACGGTCATAAAACTATTAAAGGAATATTTGACTCTTACGTTATAAATAGTTATTGCACAAGAACCGAAAGACGACAATGAATGCCTAATGTCTATCAACACGAATAATCATAATAAATGAGAATCATAATTAAATCACGTTATTTGCACACCGCGACTGACTCATTGTCATGTGGGCATTGCATTTCGAAACTCGACTAGACTCCTTCACTCGCGCTGACAACCCACGCTACTTGACGTTTGGGCACTAAGACAACAGCTGTAAGATGCTCAAACTCAGTAACTTTCGACATCGGGACGATAAAGCTAAATTGTGCCAAAATCGGCTTAACGCATATTATTCTGTTTCGTTTATTCTCGAAATTCTATTTAGAAGTCGTCTTGGCCTAAAGGATAAGACGTCCGGTGCATTCGTATCAAGCGATGCACCGGTGTTCGAATCCCGTAGGCGGGTACCAATTTTTCTAATGAAATACGTACTTAACAAATGTTCACGATTGACTTCCACGGTGAAGGAATAACATCGTGCAATAAAAATCAAACCCGCAAAATTATAATTTGCGTAATTACTGGTGGTAGGACCTCTTGTGAGTCCGCGCGGGTAGGTATTTCTGCCGTGAAGCAGTAATGCGTTTCGGTTTGAAAGGTGGGGCAGTCGTTGTAATTATACTGAGACCTTAGAGCTCATATTTCAAGGTGGGTGGCGGCATTTACGTTGTGGATGTCTATGGGCTCCGGTAACCACTTAATACCAGGTGGGCTGTGAGCTCGTCCACGCATCTATGCAATAAATAAATAAAAAACATGGAAACATGCCTTACGTTATATACGGTATATGCGAACTATTCCCGGAACTGAATAAAGAAAAATAAATGCAGCAATAATAGAGGTCGTGCATTAGCTGATTTTTAAGTACATACATATTTTTACGTTATATACGTGAATTTTTAAATATCCTCTCTGCGGATACAAGAATGTTATGGTCGAGAGGACTGGTGGACGTTGTGCCGAGGACCGCTGGTTCCACGTCCCGCGGGTCTAGGGTACCATGAAGAGATACGTGGGCGAAACGCACCACCCTCGACATGGCAGGGTTATGTTCTGTTACTTCCAAGGCAGGAAGGGGTTGTTAAGTGACAAAAGGCAACACGCCAAATCCAAAAAGGTCTACTCGAAAAAAGCTCAACGAGAACCAAATAACTTGGTCTCCCTGACGGATCCAGATCACCCAGTCTCCATGCTGTTGGATAGTACTACTTCAATAATTATAACCCAAGCCACAGATAACCGTAATCATTGAACTCGTAAAAAAATAATCTCGACACTTTACATATATTTTTTATTGCTTAGATCGGTGGACAAGCTCACAGCCCAACTGGTGTTAAGTGGTTACTGGAGCCCATAGACATCTACAACGTAAATACGCCACCCACCTTGAGATATAAGTTTTAAGGTCTCAGTATAGTCGCAACGGCTGCCCCACCCTTGAAACCGAAACGCATTACTGCTTCACGGCAGAAATACGCGGAGTGGTGGTACCTTCCCGTGCGGACTCACAAGAGCTCCTGCCACCAATATTATCCTAATACCAAATTTAACAAACCAACCAATACTTTGACTGAGGATCGAACCCTTTCTCACTAACCACAAAACTAACGAGACGATTAACTGAATTAACAATAGATCAACACATAGAGACCAATTTTATTGTAACCTTTCTTTGTTTACCAAAAATAATTTCTTTACTAGGCACATGCATTAGAACGTAACTTAAATTACCACATCCGTGAATATTTGACGTCATTGTAATCTACATTTTTTTATTTTATTGCTAGATGAGTGGACGAGCTCACAGCCCATCTGATGTTAAGTGGTTACTGGAGCCCATAGACATTTACGATGTAAATGCGCCACCCACCTTGAGATATAAGTTCTAAGGTCTCAAGTATAGTTACAACGGCTGCCCCACCCTTCAAACCGAAACGCATTACTGCTTCACGGCAGAAATAGACAGGGTGGTGGTACCTACCCGCGTGGACTCACAAGAGGTCCTACCACGCAAATTATAATTTTGCGGGTTTCATTTTTATTACAGGATGTTATTCCTTCACCGTGGAAGTCAATCGTGAACATTTGCTGAGTACGTATTTCATTAGAAAAATTGGTACCCGCCTGAGATTCGAACACCGGCGCATCGCTCAACACGAATGCATCGGACGTCTTATCCGTTAGGCCACGACGACTTCAAACTACATGGATCAATCGGATGACAAACATATAACAGCCACCAATAATAACGAGGCATTCATTATACTATTGCAAAACCATCAAACGAGCAGAATTTAAAACAAAAAAAAAAACTTAAAAAAAAATTACAATCCTTTTAAAAACAATAGCGGCATTGCAGCCACGTTTGATCGATGGCGTCTGTTTCGAAGACATTTCGGATACTGGGTGCCGTTGCAAAACCTTACACGCCGCCGATGTCATTAGTGATCGTTTCCAAACGCTATGATTCATGATGCTAAACGCTAACTGTCTCGACTGGAACTCAGAAATAATTCAACACGGTCATGCTAATATAACCTTTATAATCGTAAGTAAACCTACAGCGGACTACAGTACAGAATAATGAGACTTTACTGGCGTTGAAATTCTGTAGTTTAAGCATTGTTTTGTACCTTAATACGTATTTAGGACGTATTGTGGTCTATAAGCTCCAATAACCAATTAACGCCGTATTAATTTGTAAATATTTAATATTGCCCTTGTCGGCAGACGAGCATACGGCCCACCTGATGGTGAGTGGTTACCGTCGCCCATGGACTTCAGCAATGCCAGGGGCAGAGCCAAGCCGCTGCCTACCGCTTAATACTCTCCACAAGTCTCGTTTGAAGAAGGACATGTCATAGCGCTCGGGAATCACCGTGGATGGGAGCATTCCATTATATTTACAGTTCAGTCCGTCCAATCTGTTAACATTGTTATTGCTACGAACTATTTGTGGATAACGCTTATTCTGCGGAAATAATAAGACAATTAATAGAAAATACTATTTTTTTTAATAGTGTAATAGTAATACGACCTCGCTTCAGTAGTAATTAGTACAAAATTGTAAAATGCCAGTAAATGTGGTGATGCAAGAAATAAACCCGATCCATTAACGGTGCTTTTAGGTACAACAAGCACCGGTCACCGTCCTCGTCGAACCCGTCTTTTGCGACGAAGGGCTCGACGAGCGAATTAACCCATAGACACAGCCCACTGAGTTTCTCGCCGGATCTTCTCAGTGGGTCGCGTTTCCGATCCTGTGGTAGATTCAGACACTGCTCTAGCTAGGGTCAGTGTTAGCATCACTCCGGTTTGAGCCTCGTGAGATCACCTACTAGTTAAGGTTACGCTGAAATAGCCTCTTAAGGCTATCAGATTAGGTAGGGGAAAAAAAAAGAAATAAATACTTACAAAACTATGTTTGTATATTTTGTTATTGTGCTAAACAGCTATTGAATAGTACAACATGAAGTCCATAGCTAACCTATTTTATAAAATAAAATAAACAGATAATCTAAGCCTAGACATCTCAGCGTAAATGCCTCCACTCTCCTTGAGATATGTGGTTGAAGTTTCAGCTATAAAGTATAGCGTCTATTCCACCCCTTAAATCGAAACGCATGAGTTCACAGCAGAAATAGCTCGGATGGAGATAGACCAGTCAACAGCTGGGAATACTAGTACTATTACTCAAATAACTTTGCTGCTTATTTCTCCGACGAATACCTTATTTGCATCTTAAAACACTCACCGGAAAAGATGAGGTGCTGCTGTGCTAGTTCATGATATCCATGATATCAATAAACCCTGTTTTTTTATTACTCGTCTATAGATAATACCAATACTCTCTTATCACATNGAGATAGACCAGTCAACAGCTGGGAATACTAGTACTATTACTCAAATAACTTTGCTGCTTATTTCTCCGACGAATACCTTATTTGCATCTTAAAACACTCACCGGAAAAGATGAGGTGCTGCTGTGCTAGTTCATGATATCCATGATATCAATAAACCCTGTTTTTTTATTACTCGTCTATAGATAATACCAATACTCTCTTATCACATAGATTTACGTTTGCAAACAATAATAAAAGCTTCCGCGGTAAGTTTATTCGTGAACTAAAAAAATTCAACTCAAAACAATTCTAATTATCGTTCGGAACAATTGCTCGTTCATTCCACACGAAGTCTTAAAGCTGTTAGTGTATTTTTCGTAACTTCCCCTTCATTTATTTACTGTATTTTTTAATAGGCACACGCTGATTGAATGTAAGTGTGAACCAGTTCTGACGCCGGCACAGAATGAACCTTTTTTTTTTTTTTGTAAATGCAAATGAGACTAATTTCTCAGGTGTTAACGAGTTCATTAACACTTGACAAGCGTTTTTTGATTTTCTTTATATTTAAATCATCGCTAATGGATTACATTTGAATATTTTTATTGATTTACGCTGGCAGATGGCAAGCGATTGATTAATTGTAAAATGCAATATTAACGAAAGATAATAAACTAAATTTGAGTACAAACGATCAGATTAATAAGAGAACCATTTTTTTTTTCTTTCAGGAAAACTGAAAAACTTTTTATAGATTTTTACTAAGCCTCCAACGTGTACAAAAAATTTACAAAAAAAAGGTGCAAAATTAAATGATTTACACGAAAGACAAACATTGTCTAATCGCAATCCGAAATGAGTTTAAAAGAACCTAATAATAAAGTTGAGAATCGTGTAACGTTTTCAATGCTGCGCCTAAAGTTGCACGTAGATTGGTCATTCAATCCAAATCTAAATATCTTTTCACAAATAAACTAGTTTAAATATATTAAAAACATTACCCTGACTTTTTAATGTAAATGGTAAGTTCCTCAGAAAGGGTTCGGATAGATAGTTTTCAATCCTATTCATATAATAGGTTGGGGAAAAGATTTCTCCACATTTTTTAATAAAATTCACAACATTTTTTAATATGGTTTATTTACATTTTGACTAAAGTATGTAGGTACCATTTTCTTGGGGCTTCTGATCAAAATACTGCGACATAATAAAATACTTTAAGACTTTAGATAGATATAGACTTTAAGATCATGGCTTATTATTCAATCGGTGTTGTATATGGGATTCAGGTACTACTTAATACCCAAACCTGCCTGTTGTACTGTTGCATAGATCTAGGTAGTCAAAAATACTGACTATTGTTCATTATTTCTTTGGGATGGAAAGATTGCTTTTCGCTCGGGCGGCTTGACACCTCAGAATACAAAAAAAAGTTTTTTCTGTATTCTGAGCTTGCCACTTATCTAGGAAGCGTGGGGGTACTTCAGTGCTCAACTGGGAGGAGATTTTCATTTTGAAGTATGAGGCGGAAGTTTCATGAACATTGGAGCAACAGTTTTCGTTTCAAAGGTCCTTCAAGCACCAAACATAATTGAGTGAAAATACTATTAGATACATTTTACATTAAATTTCCGTGAATGGATCAAATAAAGAAAACGTAACAGTAGTAAAACGATGATAATCATAGATATAGATACGCTTAATACCATGCTGTTTGATTATAACTATTTATGTTAATTAAATTGTATTTAATTAATTTTAATGTTATAGGTGGATAGTAAACGTTAAATGAGTACTAATGTGAGTACCCTAACGAGCTCTCGACTTAATAATTAGCAGTAACTTAATAAAGTATATTAGTAATGTATTCGAAATTAATTCAGACCTGATTCACGATTGCTGCAGTAGAGGATAATTTGCAGAGCTTGAGCTCGCATTGCCCCCTTCTGGCTGACCCTTTGCTTGCCCACCTGTCCTGGTGGAACTGAAAAGGTCTCAAGGCCACCAGTAATCATTCAATCCAAAAAAAAAAAAAACTCGCAAACCATAGAGCTATGTGTTTATCGGAATCACAGAGTCGCCATCAAGATTATTCTACTGCTGTGGATTTTGGCGGGATTTTGGTGCTTTATTTTTTTTAAAGTTGGGTAATCCGTTTACGGCTACCCGGTCGAGAGGGGTAGGGATTTTGGTACCTAGGCGAACATAAAGTACTCTACCCCGCTACAGATACATATATTCAATTGTGTAGATTTTTTACGACATTTCATCTTGTAATTGTTTACTTTTACGGTAGAAATTTGAACTTATCGCTACAGGAATTTTCCAAAAAATATACCGTTAGCTTTTTGTGGTCAGCAATCGGGAGTCCTGTATATTTAACACGTTGACTCCGAGACTATTTGAGGGATTTTTAGTCAGTGCGTATGAGGTCTTTCCGAGACAAGATTGGACTTGTTTACACTATGAGTATGTAACTATACTTGAAACCTTAGAACTTGTATCTCAAGGTGGGTGGCGCATTTACGTTGTTAATGTCTATGGGCTCCAGTAACCACTTAACACCAGGTGGGCTGTGAGCTCGTCCACTCATCTAAGCAATAATAAAAAATAAAAAAAGAAGACCTTGGAGGCCTCAAAAATGTTTTCGTATATAATACCCATACTTATAGAAATGTGGACTTGTCGCCTTACGCACCAAACGAAAAGTTTTGACTGCGGCATCAGGGAATGGTCGCGTATGGGACTTTCAAGTCGCATAACGCAGTCAACGTGTTAAAAAAAGAATAGAGAAAAAGAAAAACAAATAAAAAACAACTCATGAACTAACCAACCCGTTTTAGCGTGTATTATAAAAATATGTAGGTACGTATTATAAATCATCAAAATGAATGCCTCCGGTATAAATCGTAAAAGGCGAGTTTTACTAATGTGATCGGCCAATGTCATCGCAATTTAGACAAATCGAATCTTTGGCAATCCGTTGACAAGCATGAAGGCTGCATCTGCACGCGTGACGTCATGCGCTGTGATTACCCGTGATTGTCATAAACAATTAGGGTTGTCAGTTTTTTGTTTAATAAATTTTTTAACATTCTGTGTTTCTTTCAATGTGGGAATAAAACTCGTAAGAACGATAATTAAGACCAATTTTACGATTTAATCTCGCGTTTTTTATTGTCATGGTATTATTTTCGTCGTTGAAATAACAATTTTAATGAATCATGAAGTCATAATTTGAATAACATAATGTGAATTGAAAAATGCATATAGTAGAATATTATATTTATTTTTGTATACAACCCTTTAATTGAAAACAGTAAGCCGCGAGTTTCGTGGTGAAACTGCAATCGATGGTAAAGATATATTTAAATAACAAATACATCTTCATTTTGAATGGCACATACAGCTCGGTACATTTCATAGATATATCGAAAGAAAATGCACAATGTAATCTATCATTGAAGCGTGCTTTGGGAATCGAATGCGATGAAGACTGGCCAATGTTCATCTGCAAACATGTAGATTTTTTATTAAATCGAAGTATTTTTTTCGAGCGCAGTAACAGCCCTGTCGCATAATGATGATGGCGACCTTGGCGGTAAAGTCACGATCGTTGACAAAACAACTCGGTGGATTTGTTTAATTTTAGTAGAAAACCAGCGCGCCGTGAGCGAAACATTAATCAAATGATGAGTATAGGCGGATGATTGCACACCACTTAAGTTATAAGCGACTAGGAGGAATGCAACCCACTGAATAAGCACTTAAGACGGTGTCCCATCCGGGCGTAGCTTGAATAGCCTATTAGGCTCCAGCGAATAGCAAAAAAGATGGTGACTCCTATGATATCTTGGCCGAGGATCGGTGAACTTTTGTACTTACAAAAACCAAAAGTAATAAATCGCTATACAACAATGTTACACAATTTTATATAAGGCAATATAATGCACATGAATTGTTACGTAAATCCAAAAAAACCTTTGTCAGTTTATTGACTAGATGGAGTAAGGAGTTTATGACTCACCTGGTTTTAAGTGGTCACCGGAGCATAGCATACTTTGTGCTACAAATAAGCTTAAAACAGAATTTGACTATCCTTAATTAAATACGATATATACCGCATTTAATTTACCTTAGATAAGCTACCCAAATATTTTTATTTGCTTAAAGTTTATGAATTGGACCAGACGACAGTTCTCTTGATCTCCGACCAAGTTTGACGTGTAGTTTCTGTTTTCAATTACTTACATAATTATCTCATATTTTTATCGAAATGTCCATTTCGATCAAGTCTGTGAATAAGTAAGCGTGTAATCACCTCTTACTGGATAGAGGTACCACCACCCCGCCTATTTCTGCTGTGAAGCAGTCATGCGTTTCGGTTTGAAGGGTGGGGCAGCCGTTGTAACCATACCAAGACCTTAGAACTTATATCTCAAGGTGGGTGGCGCATTTACGTTGTAGATGAGTTTGGGCTCCAGTAATCACTTAACACCAGGTGGACTGTGAGCTCGAGAAATTAACAGCACAAGACTGCCAACAGATCACAACTTTGAGCGTTCGTGAACACGTTATTTAAACGTCGTAACGCTTGATACCACCGGGCCACAAGCGCTAAATTTAAGCTGTCATTAGTATAATGAATATCGAGGACAATCATGTGATTTATTTCAATGGACAGTTCTCACGGTGTTGCAAGACCGATAAAAATTAAAAATTGTTCACGCTGACAACACTAGCAATATTTGAACATTGACATTTCGATGTTTTAAATTTTTTATGCGTTTGCCTTTCACAACAAGTTAGCTAAAAATGTACTTGAGTTTTTAATGACTGAGCTCTATTGTCATCAAAATGAATGCTGCCAAAATCAAAACCGGACTTAAATTTTTTATGTCTAAACGTAAAAAGACCTATAATTTTACATGACATGTCTGTTTTTTTATTAATCTATGCAAATAACTATAATGAATATTACTTCTAAAATTGTTATGTTTGTGCAGATTAGCTTTCATTTAGTTACATGTAAAATCTGATTCGGTTTTCTCAAAATTTTTTGATAAGTATGTGTCTCGCTCCTATTAGCAAAGTTTGCTTGAAGAAACGATAAGCAGTACCTAAAGCGCTTCCAATTTCGATTTTTACTCTTAAGTTTAAAAGTTGTATTTTACGACTCTGGTTTTTTTTTTTAATTTCTTATAAAACTTTTCTAGGCAGCGGCTTGGCTCTGCCCCTGGCATTGCTGAAGTCCATGTGCGACTGTAACCACTCACCATCAGGTGGGCCGTATGCCCGTTTGCCTACAAGGGCACTAAAAAAAATAACTTAAAACATAAAATTTTGAATCTGAATTCATAACATTCCTACCTTTTCGCCAGTAGCCTAGGGGTCTATTTCAACTATGCGTGGCCGAGATTACACCGTCAATTAAAGCAGAATATATAAAAATCTATGAAGGCCTATGTCTATAATAGACAAACAGACAATAACTAATAATAACATAGGTAAAAAAAAAAAAAAAAAAAAATTTTTTTTAATTAATATTAATACCACTACTTACTTAAAACATAGTAAAAAAAAAAAAAAGAAATAATTATTGTATACGTAAAAAAAAATAAAAAAAATTTAATTGTCTGAATAAAGGCTTTATTATTATTATTATTATATAAAAATCTTCGAGGACTCCGACACATGGAAATATAAGTCTACAAATCCTGTAACTATTTGACACCAGTTGGGCCATTAACTCTTCCGTACAACTAGAGTAATAAAAAAAAACATTTACCATTACCTTTTAATATTCATTACATCATTTTGTATTCCCATTAATACACTTCCGCGAACAAAGATTTCGTTTGAAATAGGAAATGACATTAAAAACTTAAATCGTATAAAAAATTTGACAGCACAGTAAAATAGGTAGCTTGGAACCAGCGTGATCATTCACTATATCTCATTAATATAACAAAATGATGCGTTAACGGATTATAATACGACAAATCATTTATATTAATAACCATATGATATCATTGGATTATTTAGGCAAACGGATTAAGCACAGCGTACACATTTTAAATTTCATTTTATTAGAATCTCTCTCATCTCCTTAGAATTAATATTTTAATGGTAGTTTTTTAATATTTTGAACCATGCCCTAGTATGAAAATTAAGCTATTAACTTTTATATGTCTGTCGTCAGTTTAGATAGCCCACTGAGTTTCTCGCCGGATCTACACAGTAGGTCGCGATTCCGATCCGGTGGTAGACTCTGCAGAGAACCGCTCTTGTTAGAGCTAGTATTAGTGTTAGCAAATTCTCTAAGGTTAAGCCCATAAGTTCCCTTACCCTTTCGGGCGTACCTGAAATAGTAGAGCTTTGGGCTAAAATCGCATAGGTAAAAAAAAAGTTAGGTAATAAATAAAGTTAATAATTTTCAAAATAAAAAAGCTGTTCTTTCTGGGCCGTGGGCCGAACCTCCCACTTTTTTTCCCTACATATGCTGATAACCTCGAAAGGCTATTTCAGCTTCACCCTAACAAGTAGGTGAGCTCACGGGGCTCAAGCCGGAAGTGTTGCTAACACTGGCCCTAGCAAAAGCAGTGCTTCGCAGAATCTATCCGGTATCCGGATCCGGACCGGATCGGAAACGCGACCCACTGAGAAGATCCGGCGAGTAACCTCCGACGAGGTCCCTGCGCTTAGAAAATACACAGGGTATGTGGGACTGAAATATCCGAGGATACTTCTGCACTAAAAAAAAAACTTCACAATTAATTATCCATGTATAAACCAATATACGTTAATTAAGTCTCTTCCGTGAGGACTGTGCGTTGAAAATCTCCACACCGTCAATCAATACGATCGATCAACAATAATAACAAGCACCGGTTTCAATATAACTGCCTTAAGTACTAAACCATTACAAATTAACTGTAAAAGTTTTACACATTCTAATCACTCGCTTCCTTGTCGGGTTGCCTTTTATTTTTAAGTCCCACGGTTGATCATCTATGTTTCCTCGCGAATAATTGCCGGTGGGTTATAAATTAAACGTATTAGCGATCGATTGCCAATATATTGTATTATTTGATTTTATTGATACAATGTTAGGCTGACCAGGCTTTAGGTGAGAGTAGTGTATATTTTTTAAATGGTATTCAATTGTTTTGTTGTTCGTAAACTAGCAAATCTTCGAACGGACACGCGTAAATGCTTTACTGCGGTAATAGAAAATCCTTGGGTTCACAGTGCAAATACTGAACGCGGGCTTGAGGTCAGAATAAAGACCATATAGAAATTGATGACAGAAAAATATTAGTAACAAAATCGTCATATAAATTAATCATAGTCGGTAAAAAGACCACTGAGTCCTGATGTTTTTTTTTCTCTAAAACTTAGCTTCAGTTATAAATACAATTTGATTAAAATTTCTGAAGAAAACCATTGACACTTAAATTCAGTCATGTTATTTTTTAATTATTATTATTATTTAGACTGGCAATGTTTTTTTATTTACCTATAATTATTGTAAAAGAAGCCGCTACCAATAATTAAAAACACAAACATTTTAAAAAGGTCATTCCAACGTAATAAAAAATTATAAACTCAAATAAAGTATGTTCATTTCGTGTGTATTTATAATAAAAACAAAGATAAAAGAAAACCAAATTACTTCACACACAGACGGACCAATAAACGCTATCGGAAATTGAACTAACAGTCTCCGAAGCCTCTCGATCGTAAAAACGTGGTAGCGACGATAAACTCACCTGTCTCCATAATTCCGATCGTGTGTACACCTTTAAAAAACCAACGTGTAAAAAAGTAACTAGCCCACAAATGAGACAAGTCCAATTTATCGGCTACTGTGGGAACTGGGTCGGGACAATCTTTATTTTGTTGTGACACGCCGATCGAGGCGCCGTCTGTCGCGGGTGTGAGCGACACAAGGCAGAAGAGGCGAGCCTTGTTGTCTAGCAAAAATATTATTTATTCGTTTTTTATTGATGTAGATGGAAAAGCAATCTTACGCCGACATGCTGTTAAGAGGTTAAGGATGCCCAAAAGTATCACAACTTGAGTATCGTCGCCTACGTTAAAGGATGAAGTCGTAGACTGTCTTGTAGAACTACTTTTGCGTTCTTGAAAAGCAATTTGTCCATAGAATTAGTTACGATGGTTTGCTGCCTGTGTTAGTTCACAGTTCAACCCACCAGTCAACTAAATAAACTCAGTGGTGAATTCTTTACATGAAAACTGTCTCTAAACATTTTTTTAAACACACAAAGATTGTTAAAAGCACATCGTAAAATGAATTAACTGTTTTTGAATTTCAAATACTACGCAGTTAAAATAATTAATTTAACTATAATGTAATTGAATATAAGAGTAAAATTATCGAATAAAACAATATTCAAGTTTTTTTTTTCGCTACACCGAGGCTTTACGAAAACATAACAGTGTGATTTTCTAATTTTTTCAATATTTCAAAACGCTACCGCCTCTGACTGATGCCCGTGAAGGACGTTTGACATTAGTTCATTAGAAAAAGAAGCCCCAATCCGAATTTGATACGTGACTCGATCTCGGATCTAAATTATTTAATGACTCGACGATACCGCAGGTCGCAGAGATGGAGACAAGCGATAAGTTTTGTGTCACACTCGCTTACTCTTCAATTCGGTTCAAGCCGTGACCGAAGATGCGATAATGCGGCAACTATACTGAGATCTTAGAACTTATATCTCGAGGTGGGTGGCGCATTTACGTTGTAGATGTTTATGGGCTCCAGTAAAAATTAAAAAAAAAGAAGAAACTATTACGCATACACTTATTTTTTGGAAAGGTACACCGACATTGACGACTATCCATGTTTTTTTTTTTATGTTGAGAGATTACTGTTGGCCCGGAGGCCTTGCCAGTTTTACCAGGGCAGGTGGGCGAGCAAGGGCTCTGCCAGGAGGGGTGAGATTTGCTAACAGCTACCCGAGCGCCTCCAAAGGAGACCTAACAACTCAAGAGTAGCTGGTTCGCGAATGAATCTACTACCGGATCGGAATCGCGACCCGCTGAGAGGATCCGGCGAGAAACTGAGCGGGCTGATGTATAGGTTAGGTTGAAGGTTACCGAGGGTCCCTAAGCCTGCTCGTAGTGTTAGAACTAAAGCTGTCTAATGCAAATTTACAGAATAACCATTAAATTTGATGTTTAAAATTTGGAAATAATATCATACACAAAAAAACTTCTTCGGCCATTTAAATGGAGTAATCTTAATTGATACGCCGATATGTCATATGCTGATGGATAAACCGCAAAATATTACTGGGTATGAAATACTTTGTTTCAAGAAAATCAACGAAAGAAAATAACTTGTCTAAGGGCTTTAGACATGTTAAAAAGAGGGAAGATCAAACTAAGCCAAACGATTGTATCATTCATGATATAAGGCCAAGAAATATCCTATAAATACTAAATATCTAAAGGCTAGTAGTTGGTTTAAGCAACATTTCGCTTATTACGCGACATTTATCTTTGTAATTAAAGGTGCGTTTTATTTGGTATTAGAATAAAAAGCTGCTAAAAAGCTGAACTGATGAACTAAATTTTTTTATTGCATGGATGGACGAGCTCACAGCCCACCTGATGTTAAGTGGTTACCGAAGCCCATAAACATCTACAATGTAGATGCCGCCACTCACATTGAGATGTGAGTTCTAAGGTCTCAGTATGTCACAATGGCTGCCCCACCCTTCAAACCGAAACTCATTACTGCTTCACGGTAGAAATAGGCGGTTGTGGTGATACCTATCCATGCCGACTCAAAACATCCTACCACCAGTAAAAATAAGATTAGCACGTATTAGCGTCCAATCTGAAATATTTCAGCGCCTCAATTCAATCACACTCCTTTAATTTACGCGTCTGATGCCGTACCGTCAGCACGAAACAAAATAAAAATTAAACGAAGTGTCATTCATAGTAGAAACATCGAGACGGACCTCACAAAAACTACCACTAGATGTCGTTGTCATAAATGTAATTGTTTTTTGTATTAGAGATGTCGTAGGCGTCTCTTTTTGTTTAACAACACGTACGCTTTCCAACTATAATCGAACTAATAGTAAAACTGGAATGGTTGTAGACACAGACGGACACAGAGTCGCGAGTTGCGCGTGATGAGCGAGGAGTGAATTAATAGGAACCTCCCGCTGGTAGAGCCATGTTAGATTGATAGATGATACGTAGCTCGGCTTATCGTCTCGGTTAAGTTTTTTAGCATGGGACCGTTTAAGCGAGAATTGTCTTCTGATATATAATTGGATTCTTATCTCGTGTACAATGGCCGTGTGATTGAGTCGCAGTGACCGGAATGTTTTGTCGTAGTTTCTCGTGGGCAACACGTTATTAATTTCGAAAACAGAAAAAAAAAAATGTAATCGATTTCTGAAAACTTATTTTCCGGTTCAAATTAATTACGCTGTGTTAGAAAAACATGATTTCGGGAGGTAAGGGACTATTTGGTGTAAGCGACATTGCGCTTAATACGTGACATTTATTTTTGTAAAAAATGGCCTGTTCTAGAAAAATACATATAAGATAGTACAAGTACACTCAGACGTTGAATGCCAATGTCTTGACCATACAGCGACTGGGCTTGAAGCTAACACCCTAAAATACAACACATCGTCTTCTCGCATTAAAACTGTATAATCTCAAAACTTACTAATTTTACAGGAGAGCGTTTTAATGTTTTAACATGTGATATTTTTAATATTAATCACCTTTGCAACATTTATATTTTATTTTTTACCAGTTACATTATATTTCTTTTAAAGTAGATAAAATTATGTATTAATTTTGTTAATAGTAGTCAAAACATAGGTAAACTAAAACTAAACTACGCTCTTTTGACAGTATTTATGAGAAAAATACTGGTATTTGGAAATTGTACACTTTTAATACGAAAAGACGACATGTTGGTATATAGCTCAGTATACCTATAAGTAACTATCTACACTAGTATAGGTAAGTTACTAGACCAACGAAGCGGCCAAAGTTCCAAGTTTACTGGTCGCCCATTAATCTAGTGAAGTCATAAACAATTCTTATGCACTTTTGTCTACCTCTTTGCCAGGCGCCTCAACGTGGGCTAGTCTGTCATCACCTTGGCTGCTGAGTGATCATTCGGGCCTCAAAAAATTTGCTAACATTTGCCTTAGCAAGAGCAGTGCTTCGCTGAATCTACCACCGTATAGGAATCGCGACCCACTAAGAAGATCAAGCAAGAAACTCAGTGGACTGTGTCTACGGGCGCTTATAATCAATTGGGACGTAATTTGATATGCCTTACTTATCTAATTGATTTAAAACCAGGTAAGCTGTTAGCTTGTCCTTAGTCCTTGTTCACGCATCTAGGCCAGAACAAAAATACAGAACCTAACAAGGAGCTAACAGCCGAATCATTGGCACGTTTTTTTTATGGCCCTTTTAGGCAAACGAGCAACGAGCAACGACCCACCTGATGGTGAGTGGTTACCGTCGCCCATGGACTTCAGCAATGCCAGGGGCAGAGCCAAGCCGCTGCCTACCGCTTAATACTCTACAAGCCTCGTTTGAAGAAGGACATGTCATAGCGCTCGGGAAACAATACGTATTGAATTAGTCCTATATCTCGGCTACAATAAAAGATGAGAATATTTTGTTATGTTCCTTTGAGCCACTGGCTCCGGTTCACATGGAATAGCAATTATATCAAACACCTACAAACACCTGAACACATGACAAGTAATAATGTATTCGATATGCAAATTGTACATCGCGTGTAAATGCCTCGGACGTGCGAAAGACCTCGTTCAGTTCCGATGTGGACGGACGTGGATTTTGTGGCCGCGTCCATTGTTCACACGTCACGATTTCATCTATACTAATATTATAAAGAGGAAAGATTTGTTTGTTTGTTTGTTTCGAATAGGCTCCGAAACTAATGGACCGATTTGAAAAATTCTTTTTCCATTAGAAGCCGACATTGTCCCTGATGAACATAGGCTACTTTTTTTTAATTTTTTTTTTTTTTTTTTTTTTTTTTTTTTTTTTTTTTTTTTTTTTTTTTATTGCTTAGATGAGTGGACGAGCTCACAGCCCACCTGGTGTTAAGTGTTTCATGTGTGTTTTAATGTTTCCGAAGCGAAGCGAGAGCGGGTCGTTAGTTATAATATAACTAGCGACCCGCCCTCGCTTCTCTTCAGAAGCTGTAATTTATTATTGATTTCTCCACTATCTAATGGATGTTATTATACATATAAACCTTCCTCTTCAATCACTCTATCTATTAAAAAAAACCGCATCAAAATCCGTTGCGTAGTTTTAAAGATTTAAGCATACATAGGGATATAGAGATAGAGAAAGCGACTTTGTTTTATACTATGTAGTGATAGTGATTATCGACGTAAAATCGCGTCTGCTTTTGCAGAAATCGCTCTGATACGACGCTTAGCTGTTAATTACAAACCAGTGGTCGAAATTCGACTATAATTAATTGAAATTATAAGTTTGAACATTATTAAGGTTCTATTGTCAAAGACTAATAATTCTTCAAAAATCATAGATTTCGTCAAAACAACACTATGGACAAATAATCTTAAAGATAAACAATATTAACCTATTCTCAATTCGACCACAGACTATAAGCAATATCAAAAGTTTCACAATAAATAAATAGTATGCATGCGTGTGTGTGTAATGTTTTTTTTATTGATTTAATATATTTTTAGGCATAATTTAAAAACATATTCTGCACTTCTTCTCTATATTCTCTATATGCGTTGTAAATTTCATACTCCTCCGTCCGCGCAATTTTCGTAAAAAGGGATACAAAGTTTTTGCTTCACGTATTAATATATAGATTACAGAAATATATAGATTATAAATAACCCAGAGATTTAGATAAATGTTGTTCAAGTAATTATACTCGTAGCTGATTATAATTTAAAATTATAGATGTGACATCAACTAATGTCACAAATTAATAATAAAAAATTTGAATAATTAAATGATCCAACAGGCGAACTATTGTGGTGTCACAATGTTGTCACAAGCACAAATGTTTAGAACTCAAGGTAAAAAATATGCGAACGACGCTTTTACCAAAATTGCGATGGTAATAATTACGGCAACGAAATCAACATGTGTTTTTATATTCTTATTTTTAGCACTTCATACTTTTTATTCTATTACCCTAACTTCACTTTCTAAGTATTCTTATGTATATTTACTTATTGCTAGTATTTTTTAGGCATTTTTTTTTCATTTTTTCTTACCTATGCTGATAGCCTTGAGAGGCTACTTCAGCTTCACCCTAACGTGTAGGTGAGCTCATGGGGCTCACGGGGATCGGAAACGCGACCCACTGAGAAGATCCGGCGAGAAACTCAGTAGGCTGTCTGTGGGTTAATTCCCTCGTCGAGCCCTTCGTCGCAAACGACGGGTTCAACGAGGACGGTGACAGGTGCTTGTGGTACCAAAAAGCACCGTTAATGGATCGGGAGGATCCGTAATGACATGTATTCCATAGTGCTATTAGTCTGCACTGAAATAATGTATCTGAAGGGACATATAAAGATTATGGAGAAGGATTTGAATCAAAACTATCTAGTTCGATTTTTTTTGGAACAATGAATTTTGTGTTCATCTTGATAATTTGATATTTATTATTTTTGTCCTCTAATCGATATCAAAACTAAACATTTTTTCTATTTTCCTTTCTAGTTTAATGTCTAACAATTTTCTTATGTTAAATATATTTCGGTCTATATAACCTTTTTTTCCTTACCTTAATCATTGGTAGCCTTTTTTTTTTTTTTTTTTTTTTTTTTCGGGTAGAGGGCCGAACCTCCTACGAGGTCCCCGCGCAAAAGGGGCGCGGGGGTATGTGAGACTCACGATCTGCATGGTGTTATGAGCAGACCGCGGGCCCAAGGATTTTAGGCCCACCCACTAAACGACTCCCCTGCACTCTTACACCCGACGTCCGATCCCCTCCGAGGTCAGAACCCGGATGAGGTAGGGGGGCTACCGCGGTCAACACTACAACCAGACGGCGCGGCTCACCCCAAGGACGCCCAGCCGACGGAGCCTTCGAGGCGAATCGAAGGCTCTGAAACGTCGGCCGTCTCGGTACGGCAGCCCGTCGGGCCGCCCAGACGGTGCCGCTGGTGTCCCGGAATACCCCGCTGGACCAGAACCAGCCTGCCGGGTCGGGACGCGATACACCGTCGACCGGTCGCTCTATTACTCCAGGCAGCGCGCTAGAGTGCTGGTAGCGCGCCGCGCGCGCCTCACCCCCTCAGGTCGCCCCTTGACCTTCACCGGGGGGAGTTCGCCTCTTACAGGGGCCGAAGTCGGACAAAAGCCCTTCTGCGGCCCCCGGCTCGGCGGCGACGGATAGGTGCGGAGAGGGATGAGCTCTCCCTCTCTCGTTCCGCCGCCTCCTTCTGCGAGATGGTGCACTCGCAGAAGTCGAGCATCGCCTTCCAGGACTCATCGCTGCCGAGCATCGTAGCCACGACAGTCGGCAGCGACAAGTCCGGTCCTATTTGCGAGACAAGGACACGGCGTTGCTCCACCCATGCGGGGCAATATGCGAGCGTATGCTCGACCGTGTCCTCGTCGCAGTCACAGTGGTGACACTCCATCGTCGGTTCCCTCCGGGCAACGCGATGCAGGTACCGGCCGAAACACCCATGGCCGGTAAGC